>JAFBJS010037368.1:0-39574 GCA_016785265.1 Paraplagusia blochii | reverse complement strand
GTCCAAACCATCTCAATCTGTCTAGCTTTTTCTCCAAACCTTCCCATCTGTGTTGTCCCTCTACTCACCTCATTCCTGATCCTGTCCATCCTTTTCTCTCTTAAATCTGATCATCTGAACTCTCTTTTATCACAGATCACTCCTGACTTTTCCTTTTCGCTCCTTTTCTCCAGTTGTCCCATCCTGACTGTACTATATTCCTCTCTGTTCCACAGTCTCCACTGCTCTGAACAGTTTACCCCCAGTATCTAAACTCCTCCACCTTCTCCACCTCTGCTCTTTGTAACCTCACCATTCCACTGTTCTCCCATTTATTCACACACATGTTGTGTGTCTTAATACAACTGACCTTCATTCATCTTCTCTCTAATACAAACCTCCACCTCTCTGGGGGTTTCTTCAAACTTGCCTACTCTAAGTTCAAAGTGCAAGTACAAGGCCTAAAAAGGCCCAGGCCTTTTTAATTTTATTTCCTATACTTTGGTACAGTTATACCAGGAACACATATTTCCAAATTTTTCTGATTGTTTTATTTCTTCTTTCTCTCTGGATGTTTAATCTGTTTAATCCTATTGTCCTTTTTCCCCTCTCTCTGTTTTCAGTTACACAGTGTCTGTGCAGGAGTCGTACGCTCATCAGTTTGACCAGGTCTACTACACCAGTTGCAGTGACATCCTGAACTGGTTCAAGTGTACCAGTCACAGGTATGGACTGCAGATGTAAAAATATTTGTCAGTGTAGACACACAGTGGTCTCACAACTGAAAACAACAACTTTTTTTGTGTGTGTGCAGGGTGAGCTATAGGATTGCATATCATAGAAAGGACAAAAATATGTATCGAAGAAAATCCCAGTGCTGCCCAGGATTCTACGAGCTGGACGGCATATGTGCACGTGAGTATATAAGTGTTTTACAATGAACAATATAAAAAAAAAATTACTGTCTTTTTACATAATAGTTATAAAGTGCAGTGTTCCCAACCTTTCTTGCGCCATGGACCTGTTAAATGTCTCATACTATTTTCACTAACCGGTTGTGGCAGATAAATACCCCTAAATAAAATAAAATTTGCAGTGTTTTGAAATATTTTCCTACCTATAAAATCTTCCTACCCAAATTAACTGTGTAAGGGCACAACAAGGATTTCTCAAGTGCACACAGCCTATAACTTTCTCATACCAGACCAGTATACAAGGTTAGAATCTTGTATCAATGACATTTTTGAGTTTATTGTTGTTGTCTTCAATGAGAAAATATTTCCTAATCAAATATAATTGCATCATTGATGATGAAATATATATTAATGATATTAAAAATGATATTGATTTAGAAAAGATTCCTTTAAGAAAGATTCTTTGTAGAAAATGATTTGTTCTTTACTAAAAAAAAAAAGAATAGTTAATGTTGGTAGCAAGCATCAACAAACCAAAACACCTCATGAAGAATTCTTAAATTCCTGTATAAACACAGTCTTTAATCCTCTTCAGTCTGACGTGTAAAGTTTTGTATTGACTAGAAAGTATGAAAAGAAGTGTTATTGTCAACCGAAATAGAAATTATTTACAACTTGACAGACATTTATTTAAACAGGCTGCTGTTTCAAATACAACATTTTCATAATTCATTCGAAACAGGCCAAAAACAAAAATGTTATATATATATTATAAATTCCTCAAGCTGCAGTTGTCAAGTTGTTTTTATTTATTTTCATTATACAACTATCCTTCAACTAGCAGCAGAAAAAAGCCAAAAAATTGTTACTGCCTTTTTTTTAAAACATTCATTTAATTACATCCAAACACAGCTGTGCTCTTAAATGGCTCTGAGTTTACAAATTATAAACTTTTTTTTATGTTTACTTCAATATCAACTATAAATAATGTCGTGTCATAGAGGCATGAAGCAGTGGGATATAAATATTGCCAAAAAGTCACAAATGATTCGTAAACTTCAAAACACTACAGCCATCTGCAGCGATGAAAAAATGTCCCAACTAAGACTGGAGAATAACAGAAGTAAAGGATGGATAAACACAGATACTGGGTTTAACAACAACACTATAAATTACACTGGGTAAGAAGAAAACACCTGATAAACTGATATTAGTAGATTATTTCATCAAACATTAATCCGTTTAAGTGGTTATTTCAATTTACAGAAAGAAAAAATTCTCAATTTGTCAAAGGGAACTTTGAACGAATCAATAAGTTTTAATTATCAATTAGTCTGTCTGTCTGTCTATCTGTCTGTCTGTCTATTGGGCTGTGTGTCTCTCTATGTGTCTATCATCTTTCTTTCTTTCTGTCTATCAATTGGTCTATCTGTCTGTCTATCAAATACAATCTACAACACATAAACAGGAAGTGTTGTCCATAGCGGTCTCCTTCTGTGTCCTGTTGCCCTCAAAGTAACTATTTTTTGGATGAAATGACCTGGATGACTGAGTACCTGCACAGACATGACGTGGGAAGAACACATTTCACTTAAAACAGACAAAACAAACCCAAAGAACTTGGTTAAGATCGGAGAGTTTAATCTCTGGACAGTTGATAAAAAACTCTTGACCTCAAATCTAAATCCCAAAGTTTTTTTTTTCTTCAATTGAATCAACACTTCTGTATGATGTTTGTCTGATGATCCTCTCTCCTCCACTCTGATCCACGTCCAGCCCACTGTGAAGAGAGCTGTGTTCACGGCCACTGTACGGCCCCCAACACCTGCCACTGCGAACCTGGCTGGGGGGGCTCCAACTGCTCCAGTGGTAAGTCCCCCAGCTGCTGCTGTCCGTGAGAACCTGTTTGTGTAACTCTGTCCGTATGTGTGTGTGTATTTAGTGAAAATGTTGGACGCCATACAAAAACTGTTGTATCAGGTTGCAGACTTCTGGCCAAGAAAGCCTTTGTCTCTATTTCTATGTAGTCAATTATCTTCATAAAATATATTTTTTAATGTAAAACTGTTAGTTCACAGCGTGGAAAAGAAAATAAAAGTTACCGGATGTCCATTATTTTTTTGGTTACATTAATAAAACATGGAACTCTGTGATTACATCTTCAACCCAGTCTCCACCCCCCACACCACACGCTCCTGGGTCATGTCTGTAGTGACTATATGAGACTTGGTCACTGATTGCCTTTCCGGTCAGTGGGCAGTGAAAATAGATTAGTGGTGAAGTAGTGGAGTAGAAATCGAGGGCAGGTTTTGTTCTGCGCTGATTGGAATTATGTTGTGGAAGAAAATCACCTGGGGCTGTGGAGCTGCTGATGGAGTTCATATGACAAAACCACAAGAAGTCAGCAGACCTTTTTGTATGGCTTACAGTCTTTTATCTAAATATAAACTGACACTCTCCTTATTACTATAATTAAAAATACTGAGACAGTTAGTATGTACTCTCTGGTATTCTGTGGTATCAGATATGTACTGTATATACTGTGTAGATATGATGTAATGTAAGGAGTATTTGTCTGTTTTTTGGCAGAGACAAACACTGACCCTTCCAGCTATGCTGTATGATTTGTGTGCCAGTTGTGTTTGTTGTGATCTTCAGACAGCTACTGTGGGATGTTCAGCAATGTCCTGACGCCAAAGAGCATCTGACATGGGTCACCAAGTTTATGGATTGTCCTAATTCCCATTCCCTTCCTGCTTCTTAAATGCAGCAGTTATAAGTCACAGCTGTAAGATTTCAAGTCAACACATGTAGTCGTGACTAAAAAATATGTGTTGGCATAAAGTTTTTTTTTTTTTAACTAATAGATCTTATTCTTACAGTAGTTCTCAGTTTCAGATCACAGCACAGCCACAAAATTTCCCATGTTTTTTTGGAGATGGTCCCATAAAATCCACCTCACATTTGCATTTTCCTTCATCCGATTCATTTACTGTCTATCCTTAACCAGACTCTCTCTCCTCTCTAATTTCATCTTCAGTTTGCTTCACCTTAAATGTCTTGTTATTCTGCTCATGTCCGATCCTGTACATCAGGGGTGTCAAACTCATTTCACATCGCGGGCCGCATACGGCCTTGGTAGATGTCAAACGGGCCGGACCATTAAAATTATAGCATACTCTGTGATAAATAATCAAAATATCATGTCTTTCTTTTGTTTTGGTGTAAAAAAGCACAAGAACAATGGGGAAACAATTAAATTTATTGAACAATCATTTTACAAAATGTTTCACGAAACACCTCATATTTGTGTTGGAATTAAGTATTCACCTGTCATATAAATGTTTAAACTTCATACATAAAACATACATACACATACAATACATACTGAAAGTTTTAAAAAGGTTGCATGGACAGTAGAAATCCACCATACTCTTTTGTAGTGAAGCTGCTGACTAACATTGAATTGCACATTTTTTATCGCCACAGTAAGGATTGATTAATAATTAATTAAGAGTTGTACTAGGAGGTAAATTTGCCCTTCAATTCTGCATCACATTGGCAATCAATTAATTCTAGCTGGGTGTCGACCGGCAGATCAGCACAACCGTGAAAGGTGAGAAAAAAACGGAAAATTCTGTCTCAAGTTCACCAAATAACTGAAAACGTTTCTCTAACTTTAACAGTAATCATGCAATCTTGTCTTGGTGTTTGTGATTCTTAGACGTTTCATAATGCTTCCTTAGATTATACTCTTACATCACAGCCTCACTTTCTCCACACTGAAAACACACGGGGTTTGCCTTTTACCTCCGTGAACATGTACTCTGCCGTCCACCTGTCTTGAAAACCTACATTCTCATAGTCTACCTTACGCTTCGTCATTATTGGGAGGGAGTTGTTGTAAATCTGACGTGAACGCTGATTAATCGCCCAATGAAGCTGAGGACCCCGTCCTGCGCTTCAATGAGTTCGTAGGCTACCGTTGCAATGTAGGAAATGTAGTGTAGCTGCGTCCAAAAGACAGCGAGTGGCTGTGGCGTGCGGGCCGGTTCTAATACTAATCAAATATCATCCCGCGGGCCATAGATTATTTCTTTGCGGGCCGGATGTGGCCCGCGGGCCGTGACTGTACATCCTGAAGATCTCCGCATCCTTAATCTCTGCCGCCTTCATATAAAGTTGGAGGGAAAAAAACAAAAATAAACACATATTTTATGTTATATATATTAAACATATAGAAGACATAGAAAAAAGATAATATTTATTAAAAGAAAATTTACCGTAAATTACATGTACAAATTGTTCAAAATACATCATAATTTAACAGCTGCTGTTTACCCAGAAATCTATAATTTTAAACTAGCTCCTCATAACTAGAGGGATCATAACTAGAAGCTGTTGACGGTTTTTCATGTTAATAAAAGGATAAAACTTGGAATGACCAAAACTCAGAGCATGGGAAACTGGACTCACACTACAGATGTTCTTTGTTAATCCAAATCCTTCATATCAATGTGAGAAGGGTTTCTGTTCCCATGAGTGCACCATAACTAAAAGACTGGGTAATCTCTAAATAGATGGAAAGACATTCTGCTCCCAATCCCTCCAAAGTGTAGAGGTTTAGAGCTGAGCCGACCATCACAGGCTCAAGTTACTGCCCCCTGACTATTTCTCACTTCCTCCATGAGTTTATTTAGTGGTAGTTTTGTTTGTGACTCCATTTCGATTTACAGAAAGTTATGCCAGAATGCTTGTACGTGGAGGTTCTACCGTGTGATTCCATCCACAGTGATAATAATGGTAATAATGTCGGGATGACAAGCAATGTTTTGGGTTTTTCTAATACCAACTTGACCGTTATTTCTCCCTGCAGCATGTGACAGCAGCCACTGGGGGCCTCACTGCAGTAACAAATGTCAGTGCCAGAACGAAGCTCTGTGCAACCCCATCACCGGAGCCTGTGTGTGCAGTCCCGGATACAGAGGGTGG
Source organism: Paraplagusia blochii (assembly GCA_016785265.1). NCBI lineage: Eukaryota > Metazoa > Chordata > Actinopteri > Pleuronectiformes > Cynoglossidae > Paraplagusia > Paraplagusia blochii. Next base: position 33,689 of record JAFBJS010037368.1, on the reverse strand, counting down.
CGCTGTGAGAGCCGTTGCGAAAGTGGGACATACGGCGCGGGATGCCAACAGAGCTGTCAGTGTCAGAATGGAGCTACCTGTCACCATGTGACTGGAGAATGCATGTGTACGGCTGGCTACACTGGAACTTTGTGAGTTGAAGTTGCTTTTTAACCAGGTTCGGTTGAAGTTCTCTGTCACGGGGAATAAAGTCTGCTTTTATGCCAACGATCCTCCACATGTTAACTATTTTTTCACTACTCTGTCAATGGATAACTTAATGATTGTCAGGATACGATTAGAGGTTGAATCGCATGCCTAAGCCGACTTTAGACTACTGTATATCGAAGTTAGTCAATAATTTTAAAATAGTCTAAGGCAGTGGTCTCAAACCGCCGGGCCGTGGACCGGTACTGGTCTGTGAGGGCAATTGGTAAGAAAGTTGTTGCTCAACTTACACAATTTATTTTTTATTTGATGCTAAACAGTGTTTTGAAAAACGACCAGATCCCGTCATGTTTGGATGTTTCAATTTTATTAGTGTTGTTTATCCGCTACACCTCAAAGACCAGCAAAAGCATTGTCAGACATTTGACTGGTCCATGGCACAGACAGGGTTGGGGAACACTGATCTAAGTCATATGAGTTATAAAATCTTCTCATTACTTCACATTTTAGCAAATTCTCAGCCTTTAGGATAAAAATCACAGGTAAACATCACAATGTGGTTATTCATTATTCAACATATGACTAAATGTATTACGTCCATGATCTCCATGTTATGTCTTCATGTTTAAAAGTAAAACATTCTGATGTAAAACCACATTTAAAGAAATCTACTGACTTATAAACATTGGTTTATAATGTTGTTTCTTCTTCCGCTCAGCTGTGAAGAGCCCTGTCCACCCGGTAAACATGGTCTGCGATGTGAAGAGCATTGTCCATGTCAAAATGGTGGGATGTGTCACCACGTGACGGGAGTGTGCTCCTGTCCAGCAGGATGGACGGTAAACAGACAATAGAATTTTTAAACGTTACTGTAATTTTTATCACATATGTCATTTTTATCTCATGGTCCACCTGGTTAGAATAGAAGCAAATCTGACAAAGATAATCACATGCACAGAGGTTTCTTCAGAAAACTGGACAGTATTTTTCAGAAAACTGGACAGTATTTTGAGAAAAGTTTCACTTCTCAAACCAGATACTTTTACTATTTTACCTTGACCTGGTTTACTAAGATTCTTCATCCACATAACAGGACTTACTCCTTAGACTGATTCATTTTACTACGTCTGTGTCCTTCAGGGTGAAGTGTGTGGACAGCCATGTCCACATGGCAGATATGGACAGAATTGTTCACAGGAATGCAATTGCCACAACGGTGGGTTTTGTTTGATTTCTACTGGCCAATGTCTTTGTCCCCGTGGATACACAGGAGAACAGTAAGAGCTGGTTTCATTTTGGTCCTACCAACTATGCATGGTACCTCAGAGATCACTTTATGGTCAACAGATTTCAGATGTCGGTTGTTGTGTCTGCTGGCGTCAACAGGTGTCAGGAGAAGTGTCCAAGTGGTACTTACGGCGCTGGATGTGCAAAGACATGTCACTGCCAAAACAATGCTAAGTGTAACCACACCAATGGTGTGTGTTTGTGTGAGCCTGGATTCACTGGAGAGAACTGTGGTGTCAGTCTGTGCCCTGAAGGACTCTATGGTCTTAGATGTGACCAGAAATGTCTGTGCCATGTCCAAAACGCTAAGAGGTACGCAAACACCCCAAAGAAAAAAGGCTTTTATGAATGTAACTACCAATGTATTATTAAATGTTTCTGCAATTTGTTAGTAGTTAATCACCTTGCCTTGCTCTGTTATAATATTAATATAATAATATCAGGTTAAAAACATCAATAGGTCTTTAGGACTTTACGCTGGTTAAGCTTCTGCAGGCCACAGAGTAGTATCTGGTGGGCTGCCTGTTGATCGCTGGTAAAAGCTGGTCTGTTGCGCTGCACAACTGGCATGCTGCATGTGTCCCTGTAGAGCGCAGCTGTTCGGCTACGACTCAATGGTCTTGCTGTGTCACGCAGACCAGTTGTCAGTCCAGCCGAGTCCCTTCATGTCATAACAGTGAATAATGACCAGGTCACTGGGTTGTCCCAGTGCATTATGGCAGCCAGGTTTTAGGACATTAACTGACAAAATAATTGCAGTGTCAATTTTTTGTTTAGTAACTGTGTTTTCTCTGCCTTTTGAGAAACTGTCAATAAAAACTCGATTTTACTGTAATAGTTAAAAAGATTTAACTATTACATCAAATAGCAATAACCTAAAGTTGATTTTTGGTTCAATAACTACGTTCACTCAAAGTTTCCACATTTGCAACTCGGTTATAACCCTGAGAATAAACCTCACTCTCTAATCTACTCTGTTCTGTTTTTTTTTTTTCCTTGGGCACCAGCTGTCACCCAATATCAGGGAAGTGCTCTTGTAAAGATGGATGGTCAGGACTTCACTGCAACGAAACATGCAATGCAGGCTTTTATGGTCAGTCCTGTCAGCAGGTCTGCCACTGCCGGAACAGTCTGGAATGTCACAGTGTGAGCGGAGACTGTTTGTGTCCTCCAGGCCTCATGGTAAAGACCTTTGTCACTACACAACTTAAGAAGAAGAATTAACATCACGTCACAAATTATCTTTACTAATAACCATCAATATTTATTTTGACTTCTCTGCACATGCACCAGGAAACAAAGTTACAATTAGGAGTGAGTATTTGTGGAAATAAAAAGTATCCTGAAAAAACAAGTCAGGATTTCCTAATTTTGTCATAGGCTTTTTTGTTTCAGATTTATATTATTTTGGTTGATTTTCACCTTACCCTTCCTGCTAGATTAAATTTGTGTTTCAGGAAGTTCAATTCCTACTCATCTAATGGAAACATAGTGAACATAACTGTACCAGGTCAAAATTTTGTATCTCTTTCAGTATTTGTCAGTGTATCGTCTAAAGATAAATATTTGAGATTGAGAATACATTAGCACAAATACATTAAGATAATCAATGTTGAGTAGTAGACAGTATTTGTTTAAATTTTGGAAATAATAAATAATTAATAGTCAGATGTTCTAGCTGTACTCCATATGACAAACAGAAAAAAACCCCAAACCCAACCCAAATGTGTATTTCTCAGGGTCCCAACTGTTCCCTACCTTGTCCGTCAGGGACATATGGAGTGAACTGCTCATCCCTGTGTGACTGCAGTAATGGAGCTCAGTGTTCACCTGTGGACGGACAGTGCCTCTGTGAACCAGGTATGTTTTTCCTCTTTCTTACTCCTCATCATCTCCTCTTCATCATCTTATTACTGTTGTTGTCCTGTTGCCTTCAGGGTGGGTGGGTACGCAGTGCTCCATCAACTGTCCCAGTGGTTCCTGGGGTCGGAGCTGTAACCTCAGCTGTACATGCAGGAACGGAGGGTCATGTGATCCCATGGATGGTCGCTGTACCTGTGCTCCGGGCTGGAGAGGAGACAAGTGTGAGCTGCTGTGTCAGGTGAGATAAAACAGACCAAACACAGTTAGAGCCTCTGCTGCTTCTCCTCCTCAGCTCAGCAGTCATCACATTACTGTCTCACATGGTCATAGAGAGTTTTGTGGACTGTGCCTGAGGAGTGCGTTAGATTTATATGCTATTTTACCTTGTCCATAATGTTGATATGGTGTTGTCAACCCTCCCACCTGTCTCGTCTGGGTGACGTTTCTGTAGAGGTGTCAAAAAGAGAAAGGGAAATGCTAGAGTGGAGTAGTTAACCAGCTGAGGAGTTGTGTTCCTCTCAATGGGTTAGAAACAGGTGTTGGACCAACAACCCCCAACAATACCATGAGGAGAAGAGGTAGTTAAGAGTCAGTGGGTTGATACAAGGGTCACTACAAACACAAGATGATCTGATATCAGCCCTGATGAAGTAGACAGGAGGGTTTGGTGTCTGTGTCCTGCAGCTCATACTGGGTAAGACTATAATATATGACAATAAATGGTACAGAAAATGGCTTAAAGCGTTTAACCAATTTTGCTTTTATGACTCCTGACCCAGTTGCCATCAAAATTTTGAACCCAGAGTCAGAAAGTTTGCACATGCCTGCTCTAGATCAGTGTTCCCCAACCTTTTTTGCGCCACAGACCAGTTAAATGTCTCGTACTATTTTCACAGACTGGTTGTTAAGTTGTGGCAGATAAATATATAATAATAATAATAATAATAATAATAATGCACTTTCCATCCCTGGGATCTCAAAGTGCTACAGACATAAAGGCATGGAAACATATTTATAAAATCACAGTGAATAGATTGGGAACGTGGCTACCGACAGTTAACGGTAGCCACAACGGCAGCAAAAACCCAACATAAAATTAAATTTTCGGTGTTCTAAAATATTTTCCTACCCATAAAATCTTCCTACGCAAATTGACTGTGCGTGAGCACAACAAGGATTTCTCCTACCAGACTGGTATAAAAGGTTAGAATCTTGTGTCAATGACTCTGCGTCATTTTGAGTTTATTGTTGTTGTCTTCACTGAGAAAATATTTCCTAATCAAATATACGGTAGTTGATTCATTGATAATGGAAACCTAGCTATTCTATTGTTCAGTTATTGTGTTGATATGGGTATCAATCAAGTGTAAGTAATAGCCAGATTGGACCAAAAGGAAACATTATTTCTCTGCGGCCTGGAACCAGGCCCAGTGGTTAGAGACCACTGCTCTAGATGATTATGCTGAACCTAAGTGTTTTTTTAACCTACAGGTAGAAGACTCTTTTGTTCTTCTGCTAGTGAGTTACATATGCTAAGTGTCACACTCACCTCCATCATTGTCATAATATCTTTGACTCATTAAAATTTGTCTACCCTGTTGTGTTGTTTTTCATTGTTTTTTCACTTACACTGAAACTGAGCTGAAGTAAAAAAAATCATATAAATGTGTCCTATTTATACTCAGGATGGAACCTATGGTGTTGACTGTAAAGAGCGCTGTGACTGCAGCCATGCCGATGGCTGTCACCACATTACTGGTCACTGTCGCTGCCTCCCTGGATGGATGGGTGAGACACTGTTTTTGGTTTCAACCAGTGCAGGATAATATGAATAACCACAATTTCTATACTTTAAAGCGCAATACCAATATTACCAGTATTAGGCGCACTTTTGATTCATGAGAAGGTTTTAGGTTTTTCAGTGTGCTGTGTGTTCAAAAAAATATTTTATACTTTGCCTAAAAAATTTGAAATAACTCATGTAGACAAGTTAAGAAATTGATTACTGCTATATCGTGATGTCATTTCACATTCTTTAACCTCCTCAGGCCCAAGCTGTTTTTTTACATGCATTTTTTTTTTTAACTGAAAACTGCGAAAATTTCCTTCAGGGTAGAATTAATAAATAGGAATACCATTTATCTTATAGGACAAACAATTCCACAGTGCACACCCTTGTTGACACAAAAGCTAGAAAGTGCTGTTCACTTATGTGGCCACTAAGCCTGAGGGGGTTCAAGATAGATGGATGGATGGATGTATGCATGGATGATAGATGAATAGATAGATAGATAGATAGATAGATACTTCATGGAAACCAGTTGTGCCTCCTTCACACTCTGTGTGTGTGTTTCTCCACCCAGGTGTCCACTGTAACAGTGTGTGTGCAGAAGGACGCTGGGGACCAAACTGCTCCCTGCCCTGTAACTGTAACAATGGAGCGCTGTGCTCACCTGAAAAGGGCACATGTGAGTGTGCTCCAGGATACAGAGGGACCACCTGTCAGAGGAGTGAGTACGGTGCTATACTGTGTGTATCTGTACTGGGTAGAGCCGGGGTGTCAAACTTATTTTCAGCAGGGGACAATGTCAACTATTGAATTCCCCTAGTTGACCTAAAAGCCTTTTAAAATTTTATAATGTATTTTTGAATTGTTTCTGCCATTTTTATTATTTTTTGAAGTAACAAATATGAACACGTTGTGTAATAAAACGTTTACAATAATTAAGTATAAAATTAAATAATTTTATATTCTGCAGAGTGGATATTTATTTTATGAACTTACACCTTTTAAGTTTGCATGGTCCACACGAAAATAATTTAGTTTATTTGGCCATGTTTAACAGGTTTGTATGTGAGTGTAAAGAAATATAGGAAATGTAATTACAAATATAGTATGTATATTTGTAATTACATTTCCTATATTTCCATTATATTTATATTTATCTTTATATTTCTTATATTGGGGGTGACAAGGATGGACAGGATCAGGAACAACGTAGTCAGGGGGACAACACAGACAGGAAAGTTTTGGAGAAAAAGCTAGAGAAGCCAGACTGAGATGGTTTGGACATGTTCAGAGGAGGGACAGTGATTATATTGGGAGAAGAACGCTAGACATGGAGCTACCAGGTAAGAGACGAACAGGAAGGCCAAAGAGGAGATTTATGGATGCAGTGAGGGAGGACATGGAGGTGGTTGGAGTTGGAGTTCAGGATGCGCAGGACAGGGTGAGATGGAAATTATGGACTCTCTGTGGCAACCCCTGAAAAATGGGATAAGCCGAAAGGAAAAGAAGAAGAAGAATTACAAATATAGTATGTATAATGTTAAAAAAATCTCAATGAACAAAATCATTAACCTAGCAGTGTAGCTTTGTTAAGTAACCATTCCCTCCATTTGTGTTGCAGTCTGCTCTCCTGGTTATTTCGGTCATCGCTGCAGTCAGACCTGCCCCGCCTGCGTCCACAGTAACAGACCGTGTCACCACATCACAGGACAGTGTGACTGTCTGCCAGGCTTCAAGGGACCGCTGTGCAAGGAGGGTCAGCATCACAGTAAAATCCATTCAAGACTCGGTGGCTCCTGTGGTCGGTCTTGTGAGCATCACATCACAAGCATCACAAGCATCAGCGTCAGAGCAGAGCTTTAGGACAAGAAGCAAAATATAGACATCTGTGTAAACCAAACTCTGGTTTGCATTAGATTTTACTGTAGGGAAAATCTGAATATACTACCCTACATACTTTGGGTCATAAGCTTGGTCGTTTTATACAGAGTACTCTGAACAGTATAGTATATGCCAAAACAACAAAAAACAAGTGGGATGTACTCAAGAGGACACGTAGAAAATCCCAGTGAACACACTACACTGGTACCTTGTCTAAAGTGTGGTTTACATTCCAAGACTAGTTGTTATATTGTTTAACCCTTCACACACCCTTTAGGGCAAATCACAGTGCGAGAATTGTGGCCCAAAAAATTAACAAAACTTAAATTTTGTTTACTTGTATGTACAGGCCATTTCTTGCAGTACCCTGTATGCATTGGGTCTTTTAACATATTTATTTTATATCTTTTATCTCTGGTTAGAAACTGCATTTTTAATTAGAAATCCATTTTGTACAATTTATGGACAAAAAAAAATCTGCAGCGTAGAATTACATTTTAAATATTCAAAATCTGTGATGAACTGAGGCTGTGAAAAACCCAACTGCAATAAAGCAATGTTTTTTTTCCCATGCGTTAGAATTCCCATAATTCAATGACTATTGTTAGTGGAAAATGTCAGAGATTTTGACAAAAATAAACTAGATGCTATTGTATGTCAATACATATGCCAATAATGTGCAGCTAAGACACATGATATGTTTTGTGAACAGTGTGTCCTACTGGTCGCTTTGGGAAAAACTGCGTTCTGAGCTGTAGCTGCACCAACAACGGCACCTGTAACCCCATCGATGGCTCCTGTCAGTGTTACCCAGGCTGGATTGGCAGCGACTGCTCTCAGCGTGAGTGTCATCAAATGAGAAGAAGATGAACACACATGCATTTATTTTGTAACAGCGGCCCACAAATTAGAACTTTAAAGTAGACCCACCGAGGAGAGTCTTTTACAAAATAAAACGCTGCGTGAAATGACTATAACCCCTTAGTCCAAATATAAGATGCTCTTGGCATTGGCAGTTGGGCAGAGAAAAATAACTCTTGTTAATAAACCAGTTGTGCATCTTTCTTTTTTTGCCTTCTTTAAAAGAATTTTAAAAAGAGACCTTTTTGCCATTTTGTAATAGAAACCTGTAAAACCTGACTCTTATTTGTTGCAGCTTGTCCTCCAGGTCAGTGGGGACCCAACTGCATGCACACCTGTAACTGTCACAATGGAGCTTACTGTAGCGCCTATGATGGAGAATGCAAGTGTCAGCCTGGATGGAGCGGCCTCTACTGCACACAACGTTAGTAACATCTTCATCTATAGCTGTGGTCCCCAACCACTGGGCTGGGGACTGCTGCCAGTCTGTGGATGAATTGGTGCCGGGCCATTTCCTTTTGGCCCCATCTGCCTATTAACTTACACTTGATCCATGCACATATCAACAAAATAACTGAACAATAGAATGGCTAGGATTACATCATCAATAATGCAACTATATTTGATTAGGAAATATTTTCTCAGTGAAGACAACAATAATAAACTCAAAATGATGCAAAATGAGTCATTGATACAAGATTCTAACCTTTTATACTGGTCCGGTAGCAGAAAATTATAGGCTAGGTGCACTTAAGAAATCCTTTTTGTGCCCATGCACAGTTAATTTGGGTAGGAACATTTTATAGATAGGAAAATAATTCAGAACAGGGGTATTTATCTGCCACAACTTAATGACTGATCCGTGAAAATAGTCATAGACATTTATCCGTTTTCTGTGGTGCAAAAAAGGTTGGGAAACACTCTACTATAGCACACTCCTGTCTGAAAGCTCACTTTCATTTCTTTTTAGATATAAAATATCATGTTTATCATGAATAAAGTACTTTTAAAACAGATGTAATTGCTGTTAGGGAGCTGTGTTTTTGTTAAGGAGATGTTTTGATTGTTTATCATTTGTGAAGACCTGACGCTTCCTCTGTCCCTGCAGGCTGTCCTCTAAGTTTCTACGGGAAGGACTGTTCTCTCAGTTGTCAGTGCAGGAACGGAGCAGACTGTGACCACATCTCTGGACAGTGCACCTGTCGGACTGGCTTCATAGGACAACACTGTGAACAGAGTAGGTCAAATTCTGTCTCTCGAACTTTTACACTCTGGTCTCAAATAAATAAATACATAAAGCTTCTTGTCTCTGGGATTCTTCATCCATTTACATCCTTGTCTTCTCAACACTTTGATTTGTGTGTCTGCAGAGTGTCCCCCGGGCTTGTATGGTTATGCTTGTCGTCTGGCTTGTGACTGTCTGAATAACTCCACGTGTGATCACGTAACTGGTGCATGTTACTGTCACAGAAACTGGAAAGGAGCTCGCTGTGAACAAGGTGAGGATTCAGATCATTATGGATTTTGTGTCACATTAAGGTTGTTTGAAAACATCCAGTACGTTGTTAAGAAGATTCTCTCTTCCTGTGATTTATTTTTCTTTATGAATATTTTATATAATGCTTCTACTCAATCACAGTGCCCTGTGGTTGGTGGCATTCTTCAAACCCGCTGGCATTTTTGTGTAGACGTTTTTTCCATTTTCATGTGCATGCTTATACTTCTGACTGATCAAGTGTGGCTAAAATGTTGTCGATGTTCTGTTTGCAGCAAGTTTGGTCGTGGTCGGAAGTCTGAACACTCACGCCACAGCCATGCATGTGGACATTTCCCAGATCGGAACCATTGCTGGAATCATCGTTCTGGTGCTGCTCGTGCTGTTGCCTCTCTTCCTGTTCATCGTCTACAGAAAAAAACAGAAGGAAAAACAGCCAGCCATGCTGGCCGTGACTTACACTCCTGCCATGAGGGTCACTACTGAATACTCGATGCCAGGTAAAGTATCAGACCTCATCACAGTGTTGAAGTGTTGTTTGTTCCTTTTATTGGCAGTTAAGATTTATTGTGGTTTCCTGCAGATACTCACACACCTTCTCGTGAAGATCAGTCCAGTAACTACTTCTCCAACCCCAGCTACCATTCTCTGAGCCAATGCATCAGCCCCCCACATGTCAACAAAGGTCCCTTTGAAAAGGTATGAAGTTAGTCTTCTTACCTCTAAACAGACTTGACCATGGTCCACAGAGTAAGTTCAGGTCTGACCTAAACTAGTCTGTCACCAGGTTAGTGGTGGTGACCACTGTGTCTTTTCAAGGCTGATTATAAAACGGTGATAATAGATGTTGATTTGTATTACAATCCTTATAATACTAAAAATTTAATTCAGACAAAAAGAAATTAAATATCAAAGTAAAACTTCTGATGCAATTTTTTTTTTTAATTGTTTAGACCAAGAACAACCATCACTTTTTTAACTTCAAGAACATGGACCACAGAAAAGGACCTCCACTCATGGACCACACAGGAACCCTGCCAGCAGACTGGAAACAAGGGGACTGCTTCAATGACCTGGGTATGTGTTGGTCATCTGTTCAACCTGTTATTTTTATGTTGAAATGCCCAGTAGACACACTATTGAGGATGTCCTTGTCCAGTCATGTCAAACATAATAATAATAATAATAATTATTATCATTAAAAAATTATTAATTATTATTATTATTATACCTGCACTCTTCTATATCTCTGCTTTGAACTATGTGTTTGCCTAATACATTTTGATAATTTTCTGCAGATGAGCTTCTGAAATAATATTATTAACTTAACCTTCTTCTTTTCCTCATACTAGGAATCAATGGCATTAACAATAAATACATGGCAAAGTCCTTAAGAGGTAACTATTTTTTTCACCTTTAAGTGGATCGTAATTATCTATCCTTTGTTTTCAATTTTTAATGTTCCCTTCTTTTATTTAGAGCTGGACAAAGGCGCCCCCTACAGGGTCAGTTCTTGCTCCATCAACAGCTCAGAAAACCCATATGCAACAATTAAGGATCCTCCACTTTCATCAGCCAAAAACTCAGACGGTGGTTACGTGGAAATGAAGTCACCAGCCCGACGAGATTCAACATATGCAGAGATCACTACGCCATCAAACTCCAGCTCCGCTGGCAGCAGAAATGTCTATGAAGTTGGTAAGGTTCACTTATTGGAAGACACATAAACATTTTTGACTTACAACTTTAGTTTGTCAAAAGGCAATGGCATGGTTCATTTGTGGTTCTACAGTTAAGGTTCTGGTCTGCTGCTGATTTCCGGTCTTGGAGCTACATTTCACAGTTCCTGGAACTATAGTTCTCTGAACTGTCCCAAGAAAATATATTACTGTCTCACTGTCTAACTGAGTTGTCTTTGATTCCAGAACCTGTGAACACCAGCCTACCCCAGGGGGACAGCAATGGTCACATCACATGTGGTCATGATCCATATGATCTTCCTAAAAACAGTCATATCCTGTCTCACTATGACCTCCTACCAGTCAGAGAGACTCCATCTCCAGAGCTCAGAGACACTCAGGTGGACAAAAACTGACAAATCAGAGACACTGAGCTGAGATCAGTCGACGCCTCATGTGAACGTTCTAGAGACAGGCACACTTTGTACAACGTGCTTTGAATGTCATAGATGCAGGTGAATTTCTACTGGATGAAGTGTTTGTATGGAGGTGTTATCATGTTTCCAAACAACCACAGCTCCCAACATCCAGGCTGAGGTCAGTCTACCATTCCATACAGACTCTCATGATCACTGGCCTCACTTTGAAGAAGGAATCATCTCACCAGGCTTTGCACATGACCTGTATCCAAGAGTCATGGGTCAACACTCAACATCCAGTGACGATCCATGTTTTCCAGTCTTTTTCCCTGTATTCTACTGAGATTCTGTTTCTCCAGACCAGAAAACAATACTAGGTAATCAGGACATTAAATGAAAACAATGTTTAATGATTGACTTGGTGTGAGGTCCTGGAATATTCTGCCTAAATAGACAGTTTCTATACTAAGTCATAGAAATAACACTGCCATGTGTAATGTTAACAAAATGATCACTAAACGTTTTATATACATTGGTATGAATCTTTAAGGAACTAAGTAATTTCCAAAGTGAGGGGCGGACACCTCCTTTTTGGAAATGACACAATGATTTGTTTTGTAAAGATTTAAAGCATGAGCTCTGAATGTGTCAGAGGAGATCAGGGGACAATAATTCCATCTACAAACAGAGGCCATCTACAAGCACACCGGGTGAAGGTCCACCCATTTTCATCCACTTATTCATCAGTGCTTCACCATAAAAGCCCATAATAATCATTCCTTTAGGTGGTGAGCCCACCAGAAGGACACAACCACCCTTAACTGGATTGGATTCTGCCAATGAGGTGAACCCTGGAGGTCCACCCCAATGATAAAGACAATGTCTGTGAAACAAAGAGCCACCTTGGAAACATTTAACTTTAATAGTGTCTTTTTTTTTCTTTACACTTAAAAATATATCACTCTTCATCTTCAGGGCCAAAGACAGGCTAAGTGTTCTTGCTTGAGAATTTCTAATAGAAAAATAATGTAATGGATTGTTTTTCCACTAATGGATTAAAGATATTTCTTTATTGTACATCCCTTAAAAACAGATCCATGACACATCTGTCGGTACCTGCAGCTACAGAAAGAACTTGTCTTAAGTTTCTTTGTTTTTTTTTTGTTCTTAACAGTTTCTTTTTTTCTGACTGCAACATATAATTGCAAGTTGTAAACATAGACTATATCTGTGTTATTATTTCCAACATTGTACCTGCTTATGAATGTGTTGTCTAAAGGAACATACAGATCATGTAGCACATCATATGAAGTTGAAGCTGCTGTGGAACAGTGTCAAAGAAGAACCAGAAGCTCAGCTGTCAAAAACCAGAATGGCTTTACACCTTGTAGATAGCTTTTGTTTATAGATAATGGGATGTTACTGAGATGCTGTTCACCATGTTTTTCCATATCACTATATTATTATTCTATTTCACCGATAAATATCTGACACTTTCATACCTGTTGATATGATATACAATTTTAAAAGCGATGGGGAAAAAAAGGTTTATGTGTTAAAAATGTAAAAAGCAGTATATTGTTCTTTGTTTTATTCATGTTGATTAGGAATTCATGGCATTCAAAGCATTTCTGGTTTCAAATGGTGCCTAAAAATCACTGTAAATTGATTAACTTCTTGTTTGTCTGAGTGCATTTTATTTTATTTTTATTTTTAACCTGCCCTCACCTTTTTTACTGCTTATTTTAATTTTTCTTTTAGCCAAAAATGTAAATGAATGTCCACAGATGTGTGTGCACAATATTATATATTTGTTTTTAAAATGCTTCCACTCATGCTCAATAACTGAACCATGTCTTTCATTTTAGTTTAGTACTCCTCACTTCAAATCTTTTTAAAATTAAGGCTCACAGCCATTTTATACTTCTAACATTCACAAAATCTTATATATATAAGTGTGTGTGTGTGTGTGTGTGTGTGTGTGTGTGTGTGTGAGGTCATTAGAGGAACAATGCAGACAGGAAGGTTTGGAGAAAAAGCTAGAGAAGCCGGATTGAGATGGTTTGGACATGATGTTGAGAATAATCCTAGAGATGGAGCTACCGGGTAGGACTAGAGAGGAAGGCCAGGGGGGGAGATTTGTGCAGTGAGGGAGGACATGGCGGTAATTGTAGTTAGAGTTGAAGAGACAGAGGACAGGATGAGATGGAAAATGCTGACTTGTTGTGGATGTGACTTTACAAAGATGGCGGACAACCTGTCGCAAAAAAGAATCACACCAGTTTTTACGAACATGTCAAATGGGATATAGCTATTTTTTAACCGAAGCATATCGAACAAATGGCCAGAATTTTACCTAGTGGCAAGTCTCCATGTGATACATATTTTTTTAAACGTTTTACTCAGGCAGGTCACCGGTTGGACGTTGCATAATGTTTGCCTCACTAGGAGCGCACATGCGCTGTGAGACAGATAAACAATATGGCGGCGTCCTCGCAGCTTGTCAAGTTCTGTGGGAGAAACATTCTACGAGGCCTGAAGGCGAATGTATCATCGAAGAGGGTGAAAAGTTACAATAGTTCTGTTATAAGTGACGTTTCTTCTCGGTTTTTGAAAGACAATGCGGAATTATACGACAGTAAAAAAATGTCGTCATCATGACTAATGCAAATAAGCAACTATGACATGATAGAAAGATAGAAAGTAAAGATGGATAATTTAATGTAATGTATCGCTGGTTGTGTTGTGGTCTGACCACAGCTCACACGAGTGTCATCTCCATCTCACATGGCTTCTCCTGTAGATTTTAGCTGGACACAGAAATGTGGCTACGGAAGCTGCCCACCGGGTTCTACTGAATGTTCCAGAGACCAGGGTGACCACTTTGGAGAACGGGCTCCGAGTGGCTTCAGAGGATTCTGGCCTGAGCACATGCACGGTACGTTGAAGACATTTGTTTATGGATGAATATATGAAGTGTGCAGTGGTGAGAATGGGCGAAGCGTTTGACTTGTAGACAGCAAACTACAAGTCAAACAAAAATGATTTGAGGGATGCCTTTCACTCATCTTCATCCATTTTTTGATCATTGTTATTTTAAAACTTGATCAAATAGTTGGAACCTGCAGCCTGGTTACAAACCACCAGGATTTTTTTAATGTAAACTCTCTCTTTCACCACCACCAACAACAACAACAACAAATAGACCAAATAGTCTAACAGTATACATTAATGGAAAAAATTATTAGACCACTCTGCTGTTTTCCTCAATTCCTTGTTCATCTTAATGCCTTGTTCCACTAAAGGTTTATCACCTGGGGGAAACAATTAACACAAAACCATGCAATGACTAAAAGCACTGTATTTGTCAGTACAATGTTGCTAGTGATGTAGGAACGGAAGGGATTTTTGTAACTGTCAATAAAACCATGCAAAAGGGCCAGAAATCAGCTCTGAAATCAAACTTAATTATGAGCCTTTTTTGTTGTTATTATATTTGTCCAGATTAATGTAGATTAAGTGGAAGCAGACTTTTAAATGGACCAGAAATTAAAGAAAGAGTGGTCTAATCATTTTTTCCATGACTGTATAGTGCTTTAATACAGTCAGACCAACTCATTAGATATGATCATTCATTAGATATGATCTTGCTGTCCTAATGTACGGTAATTAAACTTTGGCCAGAATTGGCCCTGAGGCCTCAGTTTAACATGTGATTATTAGTCATGGAAATCAGCTTCAAAACAGGTGAAAATCTTAAATTTTCTGCTGATGTCTTCCAGGTTGGCCTGTGGATAGATGCTGGGAGTCGCTACGAGAATGAGAGAAACAACGGCACAGCACATTTCCTCGAACATATGGCTTTTAAGGTGAGATATTAACAGGAGGGACTGTTGATTCACCTCACATTCAGTGTTGACATTTTCGTGTCACACAGGGCACCAGGAAAAGGTCTCAGCTGGATCTGGAACTGGAGATCGAGAACATGGGAGCTCATCTTAATGCCTACACGTCCCGGGAGCAAACTGTCTACTACGCCAAAGCGTTCTCCAAAGATCTCCCACAAGGTAGAGTACAACAGTGGAGAGAAGCTGTTGTTGTGTTAATTTTTTCTTTATTATATGTGTGTGTTATTGATTGGTTTTGTATTTTATATAAATGTTATATATAAATATTTTTAAAAATATTTTTTTCTATTATATTTAGTATTATATTGTTTGAAGTGCAGCTATTCTACTGCTTGTTATTTGCAAAAAATTAAAATCAAATATGAATGGAAGAAAGGCAGTGGTGGCTTTGTGGATGAGGTAGCAGACTTAAAACCGCAAGGCTTCAGGTTCTGAGAATAGCACTGTCCCAATCTACTTAACTTCCAATGGGCTTACAGCATGGTGTTGTGTGATTTGTGTGACAATTGTGGAGACTAGAACCAAGAAATGCACATGTGTCAAACTCAGGCACAGGGACCAAATCTGGCCCACAGTGTAATTACTGTATATTTGGCCCGCAAGTGTATATCAAATGTGTACTAGAGTTGGCCTGCCAGTATACAACCCCTACGTACTGACGACATTTGTAGTATTATTGGTGATTGTTTTACTTAATAGTGAAACATACTTTGGTTGTTTTTGTTGTTGTTGGGCTGTGAAAAACGTACGTTAGAAAGGAACTGATAAGGCTATAGATAAACAGACATAATGAGACTGGTCTCTGTTTAAATACTAAGCTTTGGCCGTTTCAGATTTCTAGAGCAAAACTAAAGTGTGTTTTTAAATAAAAATGTACTAAATTCCATGTGTTCCATTGATATAAAAAAATGGAAAACCATATTTTCTTTCAGAAAATACTGAGTTTGGCCCATGACTTTATCCTAGTTTTTAACCTTGGCTTGCTGTAAATCTGAGTTTGACAGGCCTGTGGGAACGGATCAAGACGAATAACCCTGCAAGCGAAGTTCCGCTCCACATCAGCTGATATTCACAGACAGGAGTAGCTTTTATTATGGTCCATAAATTGCCTTACATTTTTTGTTTGTCAACATTAAGTAGTGTTTCTAAGGACCAGCTATTCAAGAAAAACCTAATCGTTTTTATGTAAATTTTTTTTTTATCTCAGTTTAACTGTTTTATACTGAAAAGTCAGATTTATTCACTTTATTCTTTGTTTCTTGGTCTTCAGCGGTGGAGATTTTGGCCGACATCATCCAGAACAGTACCCTGGGTGAAGCAGAGATTGAGAGGGAGCGTGGGGTTATCCTCAGAGAGATGCAGGAAGTGGAGACCAATCTCCAAGAGGTGGTGTTCGATTTCCTCCACGCAACTGCCTATCGGTCCACAGCTCTGGGCAGGACCATACTGGGGCCCACAGAGAACATCAGGTACCGGGTTAATGATAATTAGTGATTTCAGCTGACGACTTAGAAACAGAGATGGATTTAACCTGGTTTTGTGACTGGTGTTTGGTTTGTCATGCAGGACCATCAACAGAGGAGACCTGGTGGAGTACATCACCACCCACTACAAAGGCCCCAGGATAGTACTGGCTGCTGCCGGAGGTCAGAGCTGTGAGACAGAATGTATCAACTGTATTTGTTCCTGTCCATCTCATATGAAATGTTATGAAGCATCTAGAGTCCTTTTAGGAAAAAATAAAAATGTTTTTATTTTTACATTATATTATAATTGTCTTTAAAGCTATAATTTTAAAGATATCCTTTGATTAAATCAAAATTATATATATTTAGGTAGAAGAGGAATGAAGGTCAGTAGCAACACACGTGTGTGAATGAGGGAGAACAGTGTAATGGTGAGTTTACAAGGAGCAGAGGTGGAGAAGGTGGAGGAGTTTAGATACTGAGGATCAACTGTTCAGAGCAGTGGAGACTATGGAAGAGAGGTGAATAGAGTGGAGTCAAGATGGAACAACTGGAGTCAGGAGTCGTCTGTGATAGAAGAGAGTCAGCTAAGGTGAAGGGAATGGGAATGAACAGTTGTGAGATCAGCCATGATGGATGAATTAGAGACACTAGGAATAGGTAGAAAACAAGAGGCAGAGCTGGAGGTGGAGGAGATAAAGATGCTGAGGTTCTCTTTAGGAGAGACAAGGATGGACAGGATCAAGAATGAGGTCATTATAACACAGACAGGAAGGACAGGAAGTCAGATTGACTTAGTAAGATAACAATGCAAAGTAAATGTCAAGACATGAACCCATTTTAACCAGTTTCCTGTTGGCTTGGTGTTAACCCTCCTGCAGTCAGTGTCAGATGTGGCCTTTGGGCTCGATAATGTGTTAAAAACTGTCTCTGTCTGTGACCAGGAGTGTCACATGATGAGCTCATCAATTTAGCCAAGCAGCACTTTGGGAAACTCCCTGGTGTCTGTCAGGGCAAAGCTCCAGCTCTGCCTCCCTGTCTCTTCAGTGGGAGTGAGGTGAGTGTGGAAGAGCAAACACTGTGAATTCAATCTGTTAATACGGGTTAATGAAATGAAATGTCTTTTGTTCGCCTTAAGATCCGTGTGAACGATGACAAGATGCCCCTCGCTCATATCGCCATCGCTGTAGAAGCCGTTGGGTGGCCCCACCCAGACACCATTCCTCTGATGGTGGCCAACACTCTCATTGGAAACTGGGATCGCTCCTTTGGTGGAGGCATGGTGAGTAACACAAAAGGACAATGTTAAAGTTACTGGTTGTCCAGCATAACAGTCCCACTGGACCATTCTTTCTGGTCATTCACTACCAGAATCTGGTTATTTATTATTCTGAGGACATTAACACTAAAAAACCTGACTGTTGCCCTCTAGTGGCTGGTTCTGAAACATCAAGTCATTTATGTCCAGAAATGAGTAATATCTGAAAGAGTTACTGTTTTTTTTTCTCTGATATTGATAACCAATAATGCACTACCTAGGTCTCCCTAACTGATGTGAGCCCTTAAAATAGTTATGGGGATAAATGGTTGTATATTAAAGTAAAAGTCACTAGATGGCAGCATTGCAGGACATTTAACTAATCTTATACTTATATAGTGGCTTGTAAGATGAACATACAGGTATTTTTGGTATTGGTTAAGGGGTGGTGCCCAAGTGGTTAAGGAAGCGGGTCGTGGTACACAAGGCTTCAGGTACGAATCCAGTGGTTGTAGCACCATGAAAGATAGACATAAACATAGCCCCTCATTGAATTTTCCTGGAAAATCCCAAATGTCCGACATCTGTTGCTTTCCAAACTGTTGCTTGTCCGACTTTTGTTGCTTTTAGAATATGCAAACTCAGAAAGTCACTAATTGTAATTGAGAGCAGTGTGTTTGCTCCTTTATTTGACTGACTGTTGCGGACACACACTTCTTACTTCCATTCTTTCTTACCTGTGTGTGTCGTCCAGAATCTGTCCAGTAAACTGGCCCAGATGGCCTGTCAGGGAAACCTGTGTCACAGCTTCCAGTCCTTCAACACCTGCTACACCGACACTGGCCTGTGGGGGCTCTACATGGTCTGTGAACCAGGAACCATCAACGACATGATGCACTACACTCAGCTAGAATGGTACGTACTGTTGTTAACACAGATCTGTTAAAGTATGGATCTGGGTTAACTAAATTTGGACTTTGACACTAAGTCTTGATCTATTTAACCCAGGTCTAGATTAAGCCTTTTGAACCTAATGTCTTCTTCTTCTTCAGGATGTCTCTTTGTACAAAAGTGACGGAGAGCGAGTTAGCACGAGCAAAGAATCTCCTGAAGACCAACATGCTCCTGCACCTCGATGGTAAGGACAAGTGTCCTCCTATGTCTGGATGGAGTAGAATCTATAATAGTTGGCTCTGCTCTGGTGGTCAGAGGAGGGTACTGTCAACTGGATTTAATTCTTTACCTTGTCTGGACTTTCTGCAGGATCTACTCCTATCTGTGAAGACATTGGCCGTCAGATGTTGTGCTATAGTCGCAGGATCCCTCTGCATGAGCTGGAAGCCAGGATTGATGTAGGTTGAACCAATGTTGATGAGTTTTTGAAGATCAAGTCTATCAGAAACTTCTTCAACTCAGACACACCAGGGGCCTCATGTATAAAGGTTGTGTAAGATATAATCATGAGAGAAACACCCAGGAATTTTAAGGAGTTTCATTGGTTACACTCAACTGACGTGGAATTGAGTGCACTCATCATTCTCGAGTAAATCCTCATGTTCCCGAAATCACTGCTCCTTTTCTGCAAAGGAGCAGTTGTTGGTAATATTTTCTTCATCATTGTTCTATTCTTCCACATTCACCTATAGAACTGAGAACATGTTTTTGTGCTGATTGTTTATACGTATCACCGATGGAGACCTCAATCTGTTGACTACTGGTTATTTTACATTATTATCTGTCTCCCAGTAAAACCACTAAGAAATGCTGTAGAAACAATGATGACAGCAGCTCCACTGTTGTCGTTAGTACTGCATATTTCCACGAACATGTCAGTTTTGAGTGGGAGTGGTCCTGCGAAGGGACGTAAGGCACTGCACATTTTTACGTCCATTATTGTGCTGGTACATCTGGACGTGATCGTAAAAACGTTCTCACTACGATTTTTTTTATCTTTTTGCAACTTTAACACATCAGGCTCCCGTAGTTTTACTAAGATTTTTCTTTACAAATAGTTGTACATTTGAGTTGTGTTTTTTTTTTTGTCTTCTTTTCTTCATTCTCCATCAGGCCATAGATGTGAAGACCATTAAAGATGTTTGCACCAAATACATCAACAACAAACCTCCTGCCATTGCTGCAGTGGGTACGTGGCTTTAAATATTATGGAACATTTTCATAAACTTTTACACAAATATGTTTTAAGGTAAAGATTAATCTGTGCTGGTGTCTGAGAAAAATTAAAGAGGTAGCTGAGCTACTGGCTTTATAGTAATAGGTATGGGCTGATATTATGGGTAGTTAATAGTTATGTTGTCGAGAACTGTGGTAGAGACCGACATGACAAAAAAAAAGAAAACCAAAAACCCTGCTGTATCATCATAAAAATGGATCTTGCTAATGGTTGGTTGTCGTCTTCCAGGTCCAATTCAACAGCTGCCGGAATACAGCAAGATCTGCAGTGGAATGTCAATATGAGACCTTGAGGAGATTGGACTGGGAAATATGTCAATCATTCTCTCTGTGGGTGTTTCCATTTGTAATTTTTATTGTTAAATAAATACCGTAAACATATTATATAGATTTTTCTCAGCTCTTTTCTTTTGTCTTGACTCTTGATCTTCTAGTCAAATAATCAGAAGGACAGTGTTTAGAGGAATAAAGTCCATCAGTCCATCAACAGAATATTGATGTACCCATACAGTTCAAAAGCAGAGATGACTGTATCATTAGGTCACTGTTCATGTGCTTCATTGAAAGCAGTGACTGCCAACCTTTATGCTGTGGCACAGATAAGTGCCAGATCATCAGGTGTGTTGTGATTTATTATCCAATTCACTTGGACTGAATCCTGTTATTTATTTACTGGAAATGTCTTCTTTTGTCCATGTGATGGTGACAGGCAGGGCAGTTAAATACTCTACTGCACCACTAAGTGGCAGCAGAGGGGTATGAAACTATAAAAAGAGGGACTTGGCAGTTGAAGGTCTTCATGTGCATCTCTTCAATTCCTGTGAGTATATCAGGGTAGTGTTCAACTAAACAGGCACAAATTTTACATTTCCTAAACTGTATATTTTTTACAGTTTGGTTTTAAATTTTTTTGTTTGCTGGTGCAGCACAATTTAATCGAAGAGTATCAAAAGCCGAGTGTCAGTGCTTCAGTCATTTGAGAAATAATAACTATTTTGGTTTGTTTGTATTAAGAGAAGATTTTTGAATAAGAAACCACAGTAGAGACTCAGCACATTTGACGTATTTATTTAAACTCTGGTTGAAATATATATACAAATGTGGATTATATTACAGGCAGAATTCTCATCACGCTGACAGCAGGATCTGTTTAAAAATACAGTGTTTCAAATGGTTATGCACAACACGGTCTGAAAGAGTTGATGTGATTCAACCTAATTATGAAACAGATGTGCTGTATTTATATGATGGAGCGATGAAGCACATGCTAGTCACTTCAGAGTAGTTGTTACGTCACAGCCATGCGATAACATCCAAATAAGTCTGTAGACTGAGGCCCAAGTCTGGGACCAATGTCAGCTCCAGTTTAAGGTCACATTATCACTACAGTTCACACTCTAACCTGAGGAAGAACAAGCTCATCTTCAGCGTTGTCTAAGATTAACTTGCCCTGGTGTAGTGATTCCCAAAGTACGGTGCAAGCCCCCCCTCTGGAGGTGCATAAAGCCATTGTTGGGGTCCATCACGGATATTTTAAGTGAATATATTTTCATTATTTGTGTCGTGGGTGAAATAAACTAATCTGAAGTTGTATTTCTTTTGTTCTAAGATAGTAGCAGTTTCTGGATTAAACTACAGGCTCATACACTGTACTTCACAGCTGTGATTTCCCCTTTTCAAGCCGTAACTCTGGTTCATGTTAAATAATAATGTGCTCACATGCTGGAGGTCAAAATGCAGCAAATACACTGAATAATGTCATAAATGCCATTGTTCAATAAATAATAATAAAGTGCATGAAATAAAAACGTTGCCAAAACACTAAACATTGACTGAAATAAAGAGCGGTTTTGGCACGTGGGGTTCAACTGTCGGGAGAAACTTGGATTGAAGGACAGTAAATGCAACATTACTTTATTTTTGAAAAAGGTTTTTTTTTATCTTTTCTGTGGAACCCTTCTCTATGTTTAAAAGCTCTACAAAAGACTTTAATTTTGTAGGAGTCTTGATATGTATTGGGTTGAGATTTGTTACTGAGAGAATCTGATTACCGGTAATTTATGAAATAAAAAATACTAATAATATGCGACTGATCTATTGCCTACAGCACACTAATGATCCGGGAGCCAGTAGTTGAGCACCTCTGTTCTACATTCTGCTATTATAAGACCTATTCTTCTTTAATATAATACGTATAGTAAGAAGCCAAGTGATGTTGAGATTGCTCGATGATGATGATGATAATGAGGGTGTGAAGATGTTTGTGGGTTCATACATTGAAAGCAGATAGCAGAAAGCGATACTACAGTGAGATGGTGAACAGACACAGAGAAATTAAACTCATTCAGATCTCTGCCACTGGGGGCAGTGGTGCACAGGTGAACTGACTCCCTGCTCTACTAACACATTTTATTTACCATAAGTATGTGAAAGGTGGCGCTGCACCACTTTGGTTCTTCTTCCTGAAGAACAATATTTAATTTGTCAAAGAATAAGGTAAAAAAAAGATTTTAATGGACGTAACATGGTGGAGCAATATGAGTGCTGTGTTGAAAACATTTCTTTCCATTTGTTCTGCACCCACCTGATCAGTGACTACAATTGATTCGAGTACAAGGTTTTTGTTTGGTTTTCATTTAATAATGAATAAAATATTTATTGTTATATAGTGGTTGTTTATATTGTTGTATTGTTGTGGTATTACAGGTAATTCATAGTAAACCATATCATTAGTGTGAGACCCCTGGTCTGTTTGGACAGGTCAGTCTGTGCAATTGTGTGTCAGTGTTGGTCATACTGGTGGTGCTGTGGGAGTTCATGGTGTCAAAGGTTCCTCAACTTAAGTGAACTTACAGCTGCTCCAAAGACTAGGCAACATTCAGTGTTAACATTCAAAGTCACCTATTCAGCTTTCTGAAAAAAGAAAATGTCTTCTTTTCTGTAAATAGAGGAATCAACTGATGGTGAACACCATGTTTACTATATCTAACAATGGACCGGGTCCCTTCAAGGTCCACTAAAGCCTACAGGTTTAATTCACAGAAAACTTGATGTTTTTCCCGGCTGTTTTCTGCGACTTGGGTTTCAAAGTCTGAAACGAAAAAGCAGC
Source organism: Paraplagusia blochii (assembly GCA_016785265.1). Lineage (NCBI taxonomy): Eukaryota > Metazoa > Chordata > Actinopteri > Pleuronectiformes > Cynoglossidae > Paraplagusia > Paraplagusia blochii. The sequence goes on along the minus strand of JAFBJS010037368.1, from coordinate 10,337 downwards.
ACCAGTGATTTCACATGTTTAACATTTCTGCTCCAAATGTTTAGGTTTATATGAGGCTCATCTTTAAGTTCAATATTAACAACAACGGAAAATCAGAAACTAAGGGGTTTATATTCAGCAGAGGATCTATTTGATCATTATGGTTTTTTTTGTGTTGTGATGTTGCAGCATCAAACGTGTATCTCCCCTGCCCTGGCCTGTAGGTGGCGCTTAATTCACATTTTTGACACTGTCCCATAATTTTTAAAAGACTTGAAAACATTTTTTCTTATCAAGAGTAAGAACGACATTTTAGGTTGATTACCAACTCTCTACAACACATAAGAAATTCACACCACTTAAGACATTTAGCACATAGAGCTAGCATCTAGTGGGTTAGCTGTGCGGTAACAGCGAAATAGCGTGATCTAGCGATGCACGAGTATTAATAGCTGCATGTCAGTGATGCACTAGCAGAGTTTGTACCTTGCTAGGCCACAGGCTTTTAATTTACTGAAGAGGACATCCTGATTTTTTTTTCTGACATAAAGAAAAAAAAACAAGAAAATACAGACAGAGGGTAGGAGCCTTGGTGACATTCATTTGGCCAAATATGGTCTCCAAAATAATAGCGCATATTACAGTGTTTAACATCTACCTTTGTCTGTATTTTTTCAGACGTCTGATTGTTCGTTGCGCGTCATATCACACTAGAAAGTGCAGACTGATAAAGTTGCCTGTTATCAGTTGAGTTTCGGAAGTTGAAACATGAAGATTGATCTCTTCCTAACTCTTCACCTCAGCTGCACCAACAGTGTTAATGTGACATTTGGTTCAAAATGTCTTCTGTTGGTTTTGTAGCAGAAACAGAGCTGCTGTGTTGGCTGTGAAGGTTTTACAGTGGTAGGTTGTGTAGCGTGTGTGTCAGTAACAGCAGAGACAGTGAGCTGTGATTAGTGGCGTTAACATATTGACATATTAACAGCGGCTCCATTGCAGCAGATTTCAGTCAAATGTTTCCCAACTTCTTTTCTGAGTCATAGCTGGTTTGGCTAAACTCAGCAAGTCATCGAAAGGATCCTGAGGCTTCAGACTCTCCTGCTGTGCACTTAGAGGCTTTGGCAGAGTTTTCATGGCCGAGCTGGACGCATTCGGGGTGTTGGCAAGGCTGGAAAAGAACTGACTGTTGGCCGAGGTGTGAGGGGCGCAGCCCTCGGTGGAGGGGAACCCTGATTGGAGGAGTCCAAAGTTTAGCGGCAGCGCTGAACTTCCCGGGGAATGCTGAGTGTAGATCCCTGGTTTGGTGGCCGAGGTGTGAGGCTTGGGCAGAGTGTGTAGGTATGCAGCAGGCGGAGGCCTGCAGGCTGAACTGAAAGGGTTCAGAGAGTAATGAGTTTGAGGCAAAACGTTCTGTAGAGGCTGGACAAATGGGTTGAGAGACATGTGAGATTGAACTGGGAAAGGAGACAAACCCAGTGGGTAGGAACTAAAAGTGCTGAAGGAGGAGGAGGAGGAGGGTGTGTCGGCCCCTCCCTCTGGTTTTACTGAAGAGCTTTTCTTATCAGAACCCTTTAGTGGGTCCAGAAGACTGATCAGGTCCTGGTCGTCCTCACACACATTAAGGGGCTTCAGCAGTTCTCGGTCAGCGGACATGCTGAGGGCTTGTCTAAACTCCTGTCCCCCCACAGTTGTCTGTCCTTCCCCAGCTGATGCTTTACAGCTGGTCTGGGCTGCTGGGTTGACCAGTACAGTCCCAGGCTCAGGTGTCTTCCTGCCTTGGGGACGTGGGATGGTTATGTTGCCAAGAGTGGTCGGCTCTGAAAGATCAGGTCCCAGGATAGAACTCTCAGGTCTAGAGGTGAGGGCGGCCACCTGTTCTGGGAGTCGCACGGACGGCCGAGTATCCCAGACGGGAGTTGCAGAAGCGGGAATCACAGCGTCATATCCATCATATCCATCCGTCCACAGCTTGTTGTACGGATTGGTTAGTTTGAGACCTGGGAAAGTTCGTGAATGATCTCCGACACTCAGGTCAAGACGCTGCAAACACCAGAAATAGAAAATATTGTCAAACAGTGCAAGTTTTAGGTAACAGTCTGATTTTCTTTTTCATAGAGGATGAGCAATCTGTGATAGAAGAGAATCAGTTAAGGTAAAGGGAAAGATTTATAGGACAGTTGTGAGACCAGCCATGATGGATGGATTAGAGACACTAGGAATAGGCAAACGACAGGAGGCAGAGCTGGAGGTTGGAGTTAAAGATGCTGAGGTTCTCTTCGGGAGAGACAAGGATGGACAGGAGTGGGAATTGGGGTAATTGGAGGGACAACACAGACAGGAAGGTTTGGAGAAAAAGCTAGAGAATTGAGATTGAGATGGTCTGGACATGTTCAGAGAAGGGACAGTGGATACATTGGTAGATGAATGATCCTAGAGATGGAGCTACCAGGTAGGAGACCAAGAGGAGAAAGATGGATGCAGTGAGGGAGGTAGTTGGAGTTAGAGTTGAGGATACAGAGGACAGGGTAAGATGGAAATTGTTGACTTGAAACCCCTGAAAAAAAGGGACAAGCCAAAAAGAAAAGAAGAGGATAAAAGAGGTCTATAAAAGAGAATTTTTGTAAAAAAAGATGACAAAGCAGAAGGCTGTCTTACAAGATGTGGAATATATGTTTGACTTAAAATAAGAACAAGATGCAGAAAAAGATAAGAGAAAAGACTGATAAAGGAGAAAAGTAAGACCAAGAAAACAGAGAAGAAGAAACACTGGAAAATACTAACAATAAAAAGAATCACTTGAGTTTTAGTCACAGAGTATGATGATCTTTTTGAACTTCAACAATCCTTCGGGAATAACCTTGAAAGACAGATACTTGCCCAATGCGAGGTGATTGTTGTAATGTTTTAGAGTCATGTGGAACAATGTCAACACAGACAGAAGGATCTGACCTTGCTGTTGAACTTGGCTTGAACAGCTCCGAGGTCTTTGGGCGACCGTAGGTCCTCAAGACTCTTGGTCAAGGAGCAGGGCTGATTATCGGGCTCTTCCTGGCAGCCGAACGCTTCACCCAACAGGTTGCACTTCGACAGCTTCTCATTGAACAGTCTGGGGGGAGCGGTGTGAGTCTCCCCCGCACCACCGTCATCCCCTTCCATTAAATCCACCTCCTTGAGAGAGTGGTAAGGCTGTGGCCTGCGGAGGTAGGCCATACTTTTACATAGCATTCACCACTATACTGTCATTCATGCATGTTGAAGATGTGGACACAGTATTGCCCGTCACTGGTGGTGTGGTGCAGGGTCTTACGGGTCGTTCTTGGTGTCCAGACTCACGTTGCTATTTGGTCTCTTCAACAACATCAGTGGTCGAGCCTGAGGAGGAGCAGAAGGAGGAGAAATGCGATAGACCATGACTGTGAGATGTTTGGAGTTCACAATGTCAGAGAGTTGCACTCTGGAAAGGCAAACAAAGCAGCAGTGAAACCTCTGCCTACATGTTCAAAGTGCACAGTGATGGGCCTGTGGTCCTCCCAGGCTGGAAGAGCTCCCTGTCTTCTCACTTCATTGAAAAAGGCCAGACCTGCTGGGCTGTCGTCAGGGATGACTTCTGACCCAGACGGAGCGTATCCATTTTCTACCAGCTCCTAAAGAGGGCAGTAGAGAGAGGTGGAGGTGTCTGACATCAGTGTTTAAACCATCAGTAATGCAGATAAAAAGCTCCACTACTTACTTTTTGCTTTAGCCGACTCTTGACTTCTTTAATACGCATTTTCGCGTGATCCTTAGCCTGTCGGACAAACCAACAAAGTCATAACAAACACTGTAAAAATTGTCAAAAAAAAAAAAAAATATATATATTTGTTTATCATGTTAAGAAATCCTGGGAGACCCTTACAATCTTGTAGACAGTCTTCATGGCCGGGTTAGCCTTGGTCTTTACAGTGTTGAAAATGGCACCTCCTCCTCTCTACCAAACAGAAATGGAGGTCTTGAATGTGTCACATATATTTTCAGTCTACTTTGTGGCATTCAAGGACACTACAAATCCTTACTGACCTGTAATACTTAATTATACCTAACAATTAGTAAAAAACAAAATGCAGTAATATGGTCTTCCGATCTCTAAGGAAGGACATTAGTGACATACTGTTTATGCTCACCTTTACAGTGAAGAGCCACTGGTGGTAGGTCTTGGTACTACCTGTAAGAATAAGTTAGGGAAGAAGAGAAGAATTTAATTAATTCTACTAAAAGTTTGTCAATTTCTGGTCCTAGGACTGTCCCTGAAACCAGTGTATTGACATACATGTGGTCTAGCAATACTTGGCTAAGACAATAATAATAATAATATATTGTATTTAAAAAGCGCCTTTCAGGACACTCAAGGACACTTTACATGATACATTTAAAACAGACGGAAAATCAATAAATAAAACAACATAAAACACAGGTCAAGAAAAGAGGTTAAGGTGAATAGGCAGTGCCAAAGAATATTCCTTCTTCATATACATTTGTCTTCCACATTAACCTCTCTGACACTAAACATCTGTGCAAATTTCATTCAGAAACATATTAATATTTACTGCACAAAGCTAGTGTCTGGAACTCACACCCACTTGAATCCCGTCCTTTTTTTTTATTTTGCTAAGTTTTACTAAGGTTTATGATTAAGACCCACTAACATAAAATAGAGAATAAACTATTCCTTTAAAATATCGGTTCATTTACAGTAACACTGAACCAATGGGTGAACTCACTGATTCTTAATCAGTTGATTGATCAACTGTAACCACATCAAGATCACATTGCTCCTGGCTCACCTGCATATTCACCCAGGTTGATCTCCTCCTCAAAGATGTCACTGAAACCTTCTCCAGAGTTCAACAGATCCAGACGTCCATCAATGAACTGCAACAGAGAAAGGTAGTCAGTTTGACTAAGTTGTCAGACATCATTTAGACAACGGAGAATGATGGAGAATTATCGTTTTACATCTGCCCTGTCTGCTACCTCCTACTCTGACTCCATCTACCTTCATGTCCTCCCTCACTGTCTCCTACCTGTTAGCTCTTTCTCTAGCATTTTAGCAAAACATAGCAAATGTGGTTTATTAATTGCAGCAAGGTCTTTGTCCAAGGACTTTTTATTATTTTATTGTTTGACAAGTGTATGTGAAACAAGTAGCTCTTGTATTACATGTTAAGTGTCTCTTGTATTTGTATTAAGTGTCCTTAAAGTAGCTTTGACTTTTAAAAAGGTTGTTGAGCCCTGTTTTAAGGTGATTTTTAATCAAAATTGACTGATTATCATGGTCCTGACCAAAAACCTTCCGCTCAACCTGTGATTAATCTAATTAACTGCTGGAAACCTGAACTAGATTACAAAAAATGAGTGGTATTTTACAAAAAGAAAGCTTTTCCAATACATATTTGAAACAACATTTAGTGTTAGTGCTGTGTACCTGTTTGAAGAGCTGCAGCTGAATGGCGTTCTGTAGGAACTGTCTCATAGCGCTGGAACCATGACTCACAAAAGCGTCTTCATTAAAAGTTATAGGCTCTCCCTAAAAAAAGAGGAAGACAAACCCAGAGTCTCAACATAACAGGATGTCAGCAAAAAAAAAAAACAACACTGGGAAAAATGACTTATGTTCGTTTGAAGTCCTCAGATAAAGAAACATTCAGTCCACAACATTTAGTATTGTAGTCATTGTATATTGAACGCCATTTTTTTTTTCTAAAAACTCATAATTATAATCGATATTACTTACCGACTCAAACTGCAGAGCATTCCTGTAGCTGCCGAACATTGCCACCTGACTCTTCAGAAATGCCTGAGCCACACCATCGCCTGTGGTTGTGGAAACTTTCTTCAGGCGATTTTTTAAAGATGTTACCTGTGAAATAGTCGCCAACAGACATCAGAACATCTTTTCCCCCTGAGCATATTTACATTTAGTTTTTACACTACTCGGTGACATTCTGGTGTACAGTAATCTCTCACCACGTCATTAGGGATGCTTTGCAGGTCGTCGTAGGGTGATTCCAGGGTGTTTGTGTCAACATTCAGGACGACAACATCATCCAGAGCCATTCCACGCACTTTCTATGACAAGAGACGACGAGTTAGTGTCAAATTGTTGTTAAAATCTGTATTGGTAGAAGACCATGTTATCAATGTCAAGGAAATGTCTGTGTCACAATCCCATACCTCCATCAAGCTAGAATGGACTCCTATAAGGTATGGCATTGGTGCGCTAGGTAAAAAAAAACAAAACGTAGCCATTGTAATAAATCAACTTCCGCAATACAAAAAAAATAATTAAATCTGCTAACTGAGTATTTGTTGAAATAAACTTAGTAAATGCATTAAATATCACCGACTCATTATGCAGTACTCACCAGCAGTAGTCTAGGAGATGTTGTGGAAGGACAGGAATGTAAACATGTTGCCAGTGCATTGGATAGAGCATGGCTGCAGACCCATGGACACAAGCTGTTAACTACAAAATGAATCAAGATAAAATGGTGTGACAACCTTTCTTGTATGCAATATTAGGTTATGGTGGCGTTAATATCTTAACACATCTGAAAATATGTTTCCTTAATAACAAGCACTGTTTTGAGTTAATGTTGTGCTTCTAAATTGTTGTTTATTTTTGGACAATAAGGTGATATAAAGATATGTCACCTGACTTTTTATTTTTCATTTTAAAGACCTTATTTTGTTGTTTGTTTTTTTTTTGCACATAGGTACTAATGAATATTGATACTAATCAGTGTTACAATGTGTTGAATGCACCAACCCAACAACAACTGCAACAGTCACAATCAACTGTTGTTTTTTATTACAATTTTCTAATAAATTTTCATCAGCTCTAGTCATCACTATGCTGTGTGTGAGATTATTGCTATGAAAGGATCTCAGCTGAAATCTGACATTAACTACTACTAACACTAACACTACTTATCTGCATCAGAGCTACAACCCAGACAAGAAACCAACATTTTTTTCTTATTTTATCCCCAACCCACTCCTAAATTGATTTAAGTCATGGGTTAGCTCCTGTTCCATTGGCCAAAGGGGTGAATTGGCTTGAAAGTCAGATTAAACACGATTTGTAACGGAAAAGCCCAGTTCTAGACAGGGAAACAACCTAAAGAGAGAACAGGGACATACTATACACACATTTACCCTCATTACAACTAGTTGGTAGTGGTCTGGGAAAGGCTGGTGTGAACTACATGAATGTGGATAAAAGAGTAGAACCTACTCACAGTGCTTAGTTTGCTACAGCAGATGAGGATTCGACGTTCGTAGAGCATGCTAGCATACAGATGAAGCATGTTATTGACATCTACTGCTACAAAATACTCAGTTAGGTTTCTCTGTGAAAGTCAAACACATTAAGAAATAAAGACATGGAACTCATCATCATTCAGTTGAGATGATTTATGCAAAAATTTACAATTCCAAATAAAAGTAATCGAGTTCTGTTAAATCTACCTCTGTTCTCCTGAAGTAATACTACAAAATACCACTGTTCAGGCTTAACCAACTATAATTATAGATAAATTATATAAAAAACATTCCATAATATCTTCCACGTGTTTTTTTAAACAGGTCAAATTAACTAAGGTGGAATCCACACTCACATTCTCTGGTATACTGGGGAGTTCTCTGATGTCAGGCACAGTGAAGAAAGAATGCTGCAAAGTCAATGGAAAAATCTTTGTTAATCAACATTGTAGCCAGTTTATGTCAACTTCAACACCACAGTTCACATTTATTTTAGCAGTGGGAGGGGCAGGGTATCACATTTTTGTCTTTATTTAAAGTGGTCTAAAAATGGTTCTGATGCTGACTCACCACACCAAGGTGGACAGGGACTCCTGGCTCAGGGATAGGCAGTGTGTGCAGTGATACAAGGAGCTCCTGTCTCTGGCTTTCCTAAAACACATAACCCATAGTGCATCGCCACTGTTGTTAAACCACGTCTCAAAAAAAGTCTTGGATGCTAGTACAAATAATCAGGAAAAATATAGTTATACTTCAAAATAAAACACCTTTCCTTCCAAATGCAGGGGTTTTTTTGTACAATGGTGCTTAATGACTCATAGTCTGGTAATGGTCCAGAGACGTGTAATGGTGTAAAATGACTCTAAGCCATATTCAGAATGTTATGCTCAACTACTGCACTATATATATATATATATTTTTATGTGTTCTTGAATTTTTTTATATACAGTATATTACTGCTGACCCTATCCATATCTGCGACAAAGCATGCCAAATAAAAGATGAAAAACCTTGTTCAGAGAAAAAAAAAAATGTTCAGAGTGACATTCCATTCCTTACCTGGCCTTTGACGGTGTAATCTGCAAGGATATTGAGAAGCTTGTAAAAGACCTCAAACCAGGGCAGGTAGCTGGAGAAAAACAATAACTGTGAATGGGTGTTCAAAGTTCAAGGTCCCTTTATTTAGACACAACAAAAATAATCGTGTTATTCTGTCGGCAGAGGTGGTAGAGCTGCCTTTGAGACATAAACAGTAAGGTTCCATATAGAAAATATCGTAGAATAAATACACTCACCTATATTTATATATATAGCATTATTATTAAAATTATTGTATTATTTTATTGAATTTATTTTAACACCAACACTTTTCAATAGCATAGCTCGTGTAGCCTACCGAGGATTATGTCCCACACAGTATTCCACTACTGCAAAGTCACAGAAAGACAGTCCACTCACCTGAGAATGCAGTAGCAGGTGTGTGCACCAGAGGACAGACGACAGAAGCCAAATCTCTGTTTGCTTTCAATGTCAGTCAACACAAATGTGAAGTTCTGTCCAACATTGTTGACTGTCAGGCTGCCAGATCAGAGAGGGCCAGTGAGCAGAGAATGAAGAGACACAAACAGACTGTACACTCTCTCTGAATCAACTCCGAAAAATATTTTCTTTGTGCCAGACAAACAGTAGATGTATGAACCAGGACATAATTGATGGGTTCTTCAGATTTAACTATAAGTTTACAAACGCACACGATAGAGTCAATGATTGCATTTGTTAACTAATTATTATTTGTTAAAAAGAAAAAAAAGCCAAATCCATCAGACAAGTACAGCATATCTTATAATCCAATCCAAGTTGTATAAGATATGCTGATAAAACATAATCAAACAATCAACTGTATATATATATGTTACTATCAACAATTATATGTTATAACAAATGTTAAAACATATTGGAATATATGGATAAATAAAATACTTTGGGGGGGTTAAGGTTTTTATTTCACAATTAAAACCTCTAAAATGTTTGTGACATTTTAACAACTGAATTATAATGAAAGTAATATTGATATCAAAATTCCTATCCATTCAATATTTTTAGTACACAGTACTCCTGTTACTACAGAATTATTATCGGTAAAAAGTAAAATGTATGGGTGAATGAATAGACAGTAGTCTATTCATACTGTGTGTGCGGGCATACCTATCCATGCTGAAAGGAAAGCAGAACTTTGGCAGCGTCTGAAGAGTTTCCTGTTATGAATGATGAGGAAATAAGTTATTATTTTTAGGACATAGATCAAAATAAAGGCATAACTAATGAGTTGAACATAAAGAGTGTGGGAACAAAACTGTGATCCCTTAATTATAAAGACTAATTCAAACCTGGTCTGTGTAGTCATCTGGGAACTGTTTCTGAACTGCAGCCCCTGAAAGAAATGACATCTTTAAATGATAAGAAGGTTTCATTGCTAGATCGACCCTATCATCCAGAACAGTGTTCCGCAACCTCTTTTGCGCCACGGACCGGTTAAATGTCTTGTACTATTTTCATGGACCTCTCGTTAAGTTGTGGCAGACAAATACCCTTTACTAAAATTTAATTTCTGGTGTTCTGAAATATTTTCCTACCTATAAAATCTTCCTACCTGAATTAACTGTGCATGGGCACAATAAGGATTTCTCAAATGCACACAGTCTACTCTGCTATTTTAAGTGCACACAGCCTATAACTTTCTGCTACCAGACCGGTATACAAGGTTAGCATCTTGTATCAATGACACTGCCTCATTTTGAGTTAACTGTTGTTGTCTTCACTGAGAAAATATTTCCTAATCAAATATAGTTGCATTATTGATGATGGAATCATAGCCATTCTATTGTTCAGTTCCTTTGTTGATATGGGTATGGATCAAGTGAAAGTAATAGCCAGGTGGGGCCAAAAGGAAACATTATTTCTATGCGGCCCAGCACCAATTCACCCACGGACCGATACCGGTCCACAGCCCAGTGGTTGGGGACCACAGATCCAGAAGACTGGTTTGGAACTCTTCAGAT
>JAFBJS010037238.1:46397-69205 GCA_016785265.1 Paraplagusia blochii | reverse complement strand
ACGATCCTAGAGATGGAGCAACGACAAAGAGGAGATTGATGGAGGTAGTTGCTGTCTCTTATACACATCTAGTGATATTTGGTGGACCCCACTTTGATGTTAAAGTTGAATTGCTAATTCAGCCCTTAGGTGAAATGACAGTCGTGGCTCAACCTAGCTCTACTTATTTGCGCTTAAGAAATCCAACTTGGAGAACAGTCCTCTTCTTCTTCTTTCGGCTAGTCCCTTTTTTCAGGGACCATCACCACCCTGTCCTCTATCCTCAACTCTAACTCCAACTACCTCCATGTCCTCCCTCACTGCATCCATCAATCTCCCCTTTGTCGCTGGAGCTGGAGATGGAGCTACCTGGTAGCTCCATCTCCAGGATCATTCTTCTACCAATGCATCCACTGTCCCTCCTCTGGACATGTCCAAACCATCTCAATCTAGCTTCTCTAGCTTTTACTCCAAAACCTTCCTGTCTGTGTTGTCCCTCTAATCACCTCATTCCTGACCCTGTCCATCCTTGTCTCTCCTAAAGAGAACCTCAGCATCTTTAACTCCTCCACCTCCAGCTCTGTCTCCTGTCTTCTACCTATTCTAAGTGTCTCTAATCCATCCATCATGGCAAATCAAACCTTGGTGACCACTAATGTGGAAATAATGACAAATACATGTGCAGGGTTCCCTCTTTCTTCTCCTGGTGGATATTTACACTCTGTAGATGCTTGTTGTCCACCGTGATATGCGTACTTTTCCACATTAGAACAAAACAAACCCACTGCTGTTTTTTTTTTTTTCCACCGTCTCCGTGCATCTTCCCAAACCCTGCCTCATCGATCGATCACAATACCGTAAACGCACATGCATCGTCCGCAGGCGGCTCCTCTCCACCCATATATTATGCATTCATTTATACGAGACTGCAAACATAAAAGCTCCCGTCTCCTATCAAACAGTGAGAGTAGAACGCTCATTACGATGCGCGTGACCGTGTGTGGGGCCGCGTGTGTTTGAGTGTGTGCGAATGCAGGGGTAAAGTCTCGGTCAGCACTCCTGTCTACGCTCTCGCATGGCTCCGGTTGAAATACCCTCATCTCGGCAAACATAAAATCAATGATGGCTATTAATTAGTCTACCTCTGACTGCCAGTGCCGATACGGTTATACACACGACAGTGCACCACAACAGTCAGGATGCTCGAAGTTGGATTGTGTTTTCCACCAACGCTGCTAATATTTATTTATTTTATGGACCAGAGTCGTGAAAGAAGAGTGTCCGCTAAGGTGAGGGGAAGGGCTTACAAGACGGTTGTGGGATCAGCCATGATGGATGGATTAGAGACACTAGGAATAGGCAGGAGACAGGAAGCAGAGCTGGAGGAGGAGGAGTTAAAGATGCCGAGATTCTCTTTAGGAGAGACAAGGATGGACAGGATCAGGAGTGAGGTCATTAGAGGGACAACAAAGACAGGAAGGTTTGGAGAAAAAGCTAGAGAAGACAGATTGTGATAGTTTGGACATCAGAGGAGGGACAGTGGTAGAATGATCCTAGAGATGGAGCAACGACAAAGAGGAGATTGATGGAGGTAGTTGGCGTCAAAGTAGAAGATACAGAGGACGGACGGAGATGGAATGCTGTGGCAACCCCTAAATAAGGGACAAGGTGAATGGAATGGAAGGGAAAAAATGGACAATAGTCGAATGGAAACCATCCACACACGTTCGACCTTAAAATAAGCCTCTGCCCTCCAAGGTCTGGCTCTTGTGAGAGTCATAAGGTACAAGCAAGGACAATAAACAATGCACTACACAGCATTCTCACAGGTGTCACGTTATAAGCACTGCAGGTGCAGCAGTTCAGATTTCTGTCTCTTTTCAGCACTGCTCTTTCAGAAGGACTAATCCTGGGAGAGAAGATCCTCACTGGTGCGCCAGGGATATTGGGAAGGAAGGATGAGTCGACATTCTGATGCCTAAACACGTAAAACAACAACACTAACAACGACCCCAAAAGCACCAACAACTCCAACTCGCATTGAATTGTGTTTAGTCCAGTGTGCGTTACAATATAACTGTAACAATCCTGCAGCTATTATTGCACTTGACTTCTCAGATGGCCAGAATAGAATTCTGCAAGTGTTGCCATGGCAGTTATTCATGGATCAGATGACGCTGTTTTTTTTTCCCCCAGCATTCCTGAGATATGTTAACCAAAAAAAAAAAAAAAAAAGCAACATATTTGCACCTTGTTTTCTTAAAGCCACGAAATGTCAAGGAAAATATTCAATCAAACGACCAAATCTCTCACCCGATCCCCTTCATTGCGGAGTTAACAAGTCAGCTATAGAAGAAAAGCATCGGCCTTTAAATTTATTCCACTCAACGCCAAATGCATTCAGTCTAACAAATCCACCGGGAGAGGCTGCAGACTTCCTCACTAAGGCTACCGTGAGTGGATCAGTGGCTGCAGGCCATGAGGGATCAGAGGTAAATCTGTAGAAAGCACGACGAAAGTGCAGTCTTGACATTCTGCTTAAACACAACCTGCTCAGGTAGAAAAGGAAGAGAAAAGATATCGTTGACAATAAACCCCGCTGTTGTTTTGGTTTGTGTTTACTGCTTTTCTACAAACACCAATTGCAGCATCCATCCATCTTCATCCGCTTATCCGGGGCCGGGTCACGGGGTCAGCTTTCGGAGGAGGGATACCCAGACTTTCCTCTCCACGTCACTTCCTCCAGTTCATCTGGGAGGATCCTGAGGCGTTCCCAGGCCAGCCGGGCAACATAATCGCTCCAGTGTGTTCTGGGTCTTCCTCTGGGTCTCCTCCCAGTGGGACATGACTCAAACACCTCCCGTGGGAGGCGTCCCAGAGGGACATCTGATGTAAATGCCCATGCCAGGGCGGTAGGCCACTGGACTTCTTCATGGAGTTGAAAGACGTTTCATTCCTCAACTGAGGAACGTCGACTGTTTCTGGTTGACGTCAGAGTTCTACTCCTCTAGACCACTCCCTTCACCAAGGTGTGAAGACTCGTTTTGGACACACCTCACAACTTCACCCTTTTTAGTTTCCATGTCTTGGTTGAATAAGACTTAAAACTAATGAGTTAAATATTTGATTTCTCACCTTGTTCTGGTCGGTCCAATACAGGAAATAACCCTTGGGATCAACTGTTAGTGTCACTGGAGTCACTGTAGTGGAGTCCTGGTGGGGGACAAAAAAAGACATTGGGTCAATGAGTCAATCCATCAATGGGTTTCTGCTGACACTAGCAAATCTCAATCAATGTATTTTTACCAGTCCATCAACAGGAGAAATGACAAAGATTCTTCTGGAAAATAATAAATCTGAACCTTCTGTTTATGATCAATGTTTTTTTTTTTCTTGACCCTGTTACTCATTATAGACCAATTCCAAGACACGTGCATGAAAATTGATACAGGGAGCAAGTCCCTGAGTCATGCTAGACTTGGAGAAAGAGAACGTCCTACTTCATTTTTCCACTCTGTTCCACTGAGGTCTCTAGAAATTAATCCACAACATTCCCATTCCCTCTGCCCCCCCAAAAAAATTTAAAGTCACAGCTGCGTTACCAAAAATAAAAAATCCATATCGAAAATCCCACTCCTTTATTGAACCAGAGTGTGATTGAAAAGACAGACTTAAAGAGAAGTGAGCGTAAAGTAAATAAAAATGACTCATTCAAGCGCTGCAAATGCCAAGCCGTTGCATCGTGGGCATTCGCTATGGCGATACTCGCTATGGCAACACATCATTCCCATGATATCTATTAAGAGACTCCAGAACAATCACCTTGGCTCCGGCCGCATGACTGCACAATCTTTGCAGACTCGGTTGAATGACAAAAGACGCGGCTCAAGGCGGAGGAGGCAGGCAGCAATCAAACGCTGTAGTCACAAGCCCCGGGGCAGAAAAATGGCTGGTGATCACTGTTTTTACATGTAACACCTCAGAGCAATTGAGCCCATTATCAGCAAATTATGAAGTATTTGCCTTTTGGTTATTTTTACAGATTACTTTTTTTTTTTTTACTTTTATGTCTAAACCAGGTAATTCAACAGTTTCCAACCTGTTCAGCTCGCGACCACATTTCCATCCATCGATCCATTTCCAACAGCTCATCCGTCACCAGATTGCAGGGGCAACCCATTTCACAACAGTCTACTAAATCACATTGCACTGCATGAGGACCCACGCAAGTTATTAACTCTACTGAAGGCCAGGGGTCTCAAACTCAAATAAGTAGACTATCATTTCAGCGAAGGGCCGCGTCAGGTCAGTACAAAAGAAAAAAAAAAATTTAAAAATCCGTTTCTTATAAGTTTTTCATAAAATGTGGAGAACAAATCTATAAAAATATTATTATAAATTTGATTTCACATCCATGTTGGGGCCGCAAAATATTGCTCCACGGGCCACAAATGGCCCACGGGCCACGAGTTTGAGTACCCTGCTTCAGGGAAAGGATCACCAAAGATTTCGAAACTGAGAGCCACTTCAGGAGCACTCTGCAATTCCAAGAGCTTTTATTATTATGTAATAATTAAAAGTTGTGGGACATACGATAGTGACCGCCATGATGGCGCCAATAAGATTACTATTGTAACTATGACCTCTGGTCAAAAAGCACAGGTACAGTACATTTGGACAAGTTTTGGTTTTTGGATCCCATTTCGGGGTTACCTTAGATCATGGAGGCTACAAGGTGCTCCGGGCACCAGGTTGGTGACACCTAGTCTAGACCAAAACACCACAGAACCTTTTTCAGTCTTCAGAGACATTTCCATCAACTTGTGCAATCACTAGCAATCACATTGCAGTCCTCAATCAAGCTTGGATGTTATATTTATATGCTGCTTTTGACCTGAAGTACCAGACATTACAAGCAATCCTACTCCTATGAGGTCCAAGTCTCGTCGTGGCCCAGCACTTACTGGAACGACATCACATATTCAGCCTTAATACAAGGGGATACGCATCGATGGTGCAACAATCCTTTTCCTCATGAACCTAACACCTCATCAACGGGCCGGACCACAGACCCGTTAATTCCCGATGACGCCAAAGACCTTCTCCTCGTGGTTCCCGTTTTATTTTCTTTGGAATACCCTTCCCTTCTGCAGCGACCATACCGAGGCTCTTTGTAGTTCTTCCACCGCTTTGAAGGTTTCTCATTAATATGAAGACATTAGACGGAGGCGGTAAAGGCCCGCTCTGCTACATTAAGATTAAATTAGAGATTGACTAGTGAAAGTGTGAATGTGCGCACCCCTAGGGGAAAACCAGTCAGAGGGAGAAGAGAAGATGCTTCCATTTTCAGTCAATTGCCTGAACCATTAGGCGTCGCCCGGGGGGAACGCGTGAGAACTCGGTGTCCCTTTTTCTCTATGCTAATGACACATCCTAAAACTTTTAAGAGATTTAGAGCTCCCCGCGGCTCGCGATAATGTTATTCAACAACACGCATCAAAGCAATGAGGTGCTACGCAACCGGAAGCATACAAACACTTTGAGGTGGACCCAGCAATGTCTCCGCTATAAAGGAGGGAAGTATTTTTAACTTTTACTCTGTAAAAATAAAAAAAAAAAATAAAGTTTCTCCAGTCGCACTGTGAACCCTGACTAATAATGAACAATTTCTCGAGCAACTTCTTCAGCTGCGATGAATCATCCGCAAGTGTGAACAACACAAATGGGAAAAAATGCATGTGTGAGGCATGTGAGAAGTAAATAGCCTAGTCGGAATGGTGGAGTCAGAAACTTTAAATCCATTTTTAGGAGGACTAGTTTTTTTTTTTTACTGTAAGCCGTGAAGTGCTGACGTTCGCAGCGTTTCTTTTTACCCCCTTTTTACAGACACGCTTTAAAAATGTCACGGTTGTTACTCATGCAGTACAGTAAGTGTGTCATCTCTAAAAAGTGAGCAACATTTTGCAGGTTTCTGTCCAAGGGTGGATTGTCTGCAGTGTCATAAATCTGTCATTCTGCCCTTGCCTGAATGTCAATACAGTGTGGGCAAGGCCAGATTTGACAGAATGGGCTATAAAAATATGCTGCCACCTTTAAAAACAGAGGGTAGGAAAATATTATGGGTAGGAAAAAACTTCACATATGGCTATAAATTTTTTACTACGGGTACGAAAATATTATGGGTAGGAAAATATGACACCCACACTTTATTTTGACGCACAGTCAACATCAAGATTAATTTTTATGGCTTGTGAAGGGACTTGTGTGAGCGCACGTTGCGTGATCGGAACGCAATATAAAAGGCCTCGCTAATTAGCCCCAGGTCTCAGATATATTGTGTTGATCCGGCCCTGAATATGGGCACAGATTAAGGTTATTAAATTCAGATTTTATGGGGAAAAAAAAGATTTAAATAATGCAAATGACTAAAAGAGAACTGAACAGAACTTTGTTTCTATTCCCTTCTTTACCGTTTCTTTTTTCCCCGTTTCTCTGCGATCCTTTCTATGGAATGATAGAGACAGGAAGGAAAGAGTGCGTGGGAAATAAAACACAGAGATTGTCTGTGTGTGAAGGGGTGTGTTTGATAGTGTGTGTTTTTGCAGGAAAGGCCTGGTGAACTGTTGGTTCTGCAGATACGGCCCTTGTCTACAACCTGCAGAACACAAACACATCTGTTCGGGGAAACAGATACTGTACTGTACGCACCGAGCACGGACACAGGTGAAGAACAGAGGTTAGAGCATGGAAATGCTTTTTTTCTTCATATATATATATATTTTTTTTACTGAACAGCTTTATCATCTAGTCATGTAGAGCAGCAGGTTGCATATGGTTCGTTTCTGTCCAATACATGATGGCTGCCATCTGCTTGTATTTTCTTTTTTTTCTCTTAATTTGAGAGCACAATCCCAGGAACACCTTAATCCCTTACCAGTCCAATGCAGCGTTCACACTCAAATTAACACTTCCTAATCCCCCCAGAGTCTCCAAATTAACTAATTCCAATTTGCATGTCTTCAGAAAGGGGGAGGAGAAAAACCTAAGGATCCAAATTTAAACAACGCACATGTGCGTAATATGCAAATGCAAAAAAAAAATAAAAATAAAATAAAATCCCAGTCCATGCAAAAACCACAGATTGTCAATGTGACAAGGTTTATAAACATGTCTCTAAACAGCAGCAGGTTTATTATCATAACCAGACCTTCTATGGTCGATGCACATGCTTCTGATTTTCAATATTTCAACACGATGTTGTGAAACTAAGGAAAATGTCATCCAGATATTAAATGATTTCATGCAAATATATTTTCGCAGACTCCCAGATATTAATATATTTGCATTGCATTTGTTTGTGAGGGGAAGTCAGTGGACGATGTGTTCCCAAAATATCACTCCTAACACAATGTAACCAGACTTTAAAGCAGAAAATATTGGATATTAGAAATAAAAATGTTTTTTTAGCACTTTTTAAGCATTACGCTGATTGGTCTGAAGGTTGAGGGCAAATAAGAAGACCCCTTTGTTTTCAATGTCTAATTGAATTGACCACGCGCACGCGCTTACTCTGACGTGAACGCGCTCCACTCACATAGCACAAATGTAAACACGCACATGTCAATACACACTACAGCTGTTGCATGTTAACCAGCAGGTCGACGGCGGCGGCCAGCTACTGTCAGTCACGGTGCAGAGTGCAGATTCTGTAACAATATCCAGGCGTAACAAGCGTAACAGGCGTAACAGCGCACATGGATCTAAACGGAACCAGTCAGTTTGACGAGAAAGGAAGAAAATCTCTGCCGGTCTTTTATTTTTAGTGAAATTACTTACATCATCCCATTTCATGAATCTGTTGCCCTTCCTGAGGCTCTCGGGGACGGACACTGGCTTGAGCTGCAGCGCATGAACTCCAGGCTGTGCCCCGGCCATTGACTCATCGGATCTTCTCTGCACCGTTGAGGCAAAGAAAAAAAAAACAAAAAAAAAAACACCCGAGTCCGTTCACTCTCTGCTCCGCGTATTTGTCTTCCTCTCCTGTGTAATGTGTTTAAAAGCTGACTGGCGGAAGCCCACTACAGCTGCCAGAATGTGTCATGCTCCGCACTGACGGCGGCGGCGGTGGCGCGTCTCGGCTTTGGAGAGCAGCGGAGGCGGACGCAGGCGCAGCAGTCCCCTGGTCACTGAGTGACGGACTGACTGAGCGACCTGCAGCAACAGCGAAGGCGCGGGGAGTAGGGGGGAGGCGGGGAAGGGGGGAGTAAAGAGTGGGGGCGGTGAGCAGAGCAGAGGAGATCTGAATGAGCAGCACGTTCTGGTTTCACTGCACAAAGTCAGGGCAAGGGGGCAGGGCAGGATGCCTGCAGTGGTCTAGCGCCGCCGTGCGTCCGAGGCAATAAACAGTTGAGGTGGCGGTGGGGGGGAGAGATGATGGTGATGAGACAAGTATGTGGAGGTTCTGCAGATGATGTCATTCCTGGAGCAGGTGCATGTAATAGTTAGGGTTGGTTTAGTGGAACTTGTTGACATTATTATCAGCATTGGTTTTTTATTGATATGTGTATCAGGCCAGTAGGACTTGGATAAACATTTTCTCTAGGTCAGTGGTTCTTAACCTTTTTGGAGCTACCAAACCCCACCAGTTTCATATGCGCATTCTTGACCTCTGCGGTGTCTTGACCTCTGCGGCAGAGGCTCCACTGAACCCCAGAGACCGACTCACCGAACCCAGGTTAAGAACCACTGATCTAGATCTATAAGGTATACTTATACAGTATATAAACTGTGAACATTGGATGTCAGTGGATCAGTAGGTTAGTAGTACATAGCTAGGTTAATGTTAGTAGCGTACTGTAAGTAGATTAGTAGGTAATAGTTGTTGCTTTGTGGGGTGTTATTGAGTCATTGCAACCTCAGTTATTATTGTTATTATATTTCACTAAGACAATGTTACTACTGAGTTAAGTTTGTGTTATTTTCTATATTTCTTTATATATATATGTATATATACTCACAAATACATGTACACATATATCTAAATACATATATACACATGCATACATACACATATATACACATGTGCACGCATAGGCACGTATCCAGCAGGTCAATCCAGTACATTGGTTATAAATACACATATGACATGACCAGGCCAATGAATATCTATTCAAATATATGTACACATACATACATGCATACATATACAAACTTGGACAGACAAACTTGGGCAAACTAAGGTCCGGGGGCCAGATATGGCTCATTGGGCTCTTTAATCCAGCATGCTATACTTGTGCAATTTCTATTACTAATTTATATTATCATTATTCTTAATATATCTTATAATATAGATATATAGATATAATATATATATATCTTAGATAGATAGATAGATAGATAGATAGATAGATAGATAGATAGATAGATAGATAGATAGACTATTCAATCGTATTTTTTCCATTTGTTGGATAGAGTCAAAAACAACTATTCACACTTGCATTCACACTCTTTGGACTGTGGGTGGAAAGCAGAGTTCAGTAAACGTAAAAAACAAAATCCAATAAGACAATGGGAGATTTAGGCAAAGTAACAACGTATATCTGTGATTGCGGCTACAGAAAAAAAAAAAAAAAAAAAAAAAATACAGAATTCAGCTGTAGGTCTTGGTATGTGTTTGAGAGAGACGGAGAAAAAAAAAAAAATTGAAGACATTTTTTTTTGTGTGTCACACAGTATTCCCCCATGAGTCACAATTTCAAATTAGATGCAACAATACAGAATCATTTCATACCGAAACATCGCACACAGTGACTCATTGTTATTCTCCAAGCCTTGGAGTTTGATATCCATCATTAGTCTTCCTATCAGCCCTGAGGTTCCAGCTCCTTCTAAAAATCAGCGCTCATTCTCTCGAAGGCAAAGGCCTGCAGCCTGAGAGGCAATATTTGGATTGTCAGAACATAAAAACACACATATTCCTGTTTTTACTCTAAATAACACTAAGATTTGAAGGAAAAAAAAAAATGTATGCAAGTTGTCAAATCCTTTTAAAGAAAAAAGAATGTTTTCCTCGTTCCCCGGAAAACAACAGCATCAGTCGAGCTGGAGGCTGCCCGCGTTCTACAATGTTCTTTGCCGTGTAATACCTCAAAGACTGCCTCGAAATGAGTCCCATCCATCAGACGCTTTGCTTCTTCCCTGGAAGCACTTGTGGAGAAATTGTTAAACAAAGAACAATGTCTTCCCAAACAAACCATTCTCCACACAGATCTGGGTTTACCTGCTGGGAACTGCAAGGCAACGATGAAATGTTAAGCCCCCCAAGGAAGCCACCTGCAACAACAACTGATCTGCCATGAGAGGATGTCTCACTCTCTGCACAATTACATATGCAAAACTTTTATTTCCCTCGCAGAAACGACGGCATAAATTCAACATATTGTTACCAAATGCACCATAAAAGTTATATTATGTTAATAATGTTCTGTTATGGAGCTCTATTCAATTATTGTATCTCTTTATGAGAGGAGCTGCGGGTTGAATGTTTGGTAGTAAAAGACGTAAAAAGAAAAAAAAAGATTACATACAGTTATGGTGGAAAAAATAACGATTTGAACAAAGTTGAGAACCAAAGCTCACTGGTCCTGGACTATCGATTGAGGACATTTCTGGTTGGTGACATCTGTGACGAGATCTGTCCAATTTAAGGTCCAGAAAGGTGTTTATAGTCAAGGATTTAATTGAATCTTATTCTGAATTACTGAATAAATAGGATTTCTGAAAATGTTTGCTGGGGGGTCAGATGGTCCTGCATCAGGATTTTGCAATGTGAATGGGTTAAGTATCTGCATTGTTCTCACAATGAACCCACAAACCATTCAGGCCGTATTGAGGCGGTGCAACAGCAACATCTTGTGGTTTTTGCTTGTCAGTACAAGCTTTATGTCTATTATCGCCAAATAAATGTAGGGTTTACTAATATTTGTTGTCTGTCCTCAAGGTTCAGTGTCAAATGGACAAACTACCACTCTGAAAAATAATGGAAAGAAAAAATATTTATTCTTTATGTCTGTTTTTTTTTTTATTTGTTATGTTTGCATGTACAGATACAGCGCAGACACAACACAACACACACGGGAAGGTTTGGAGAAAAGGCTAGAGAAGACAGATTGAGATGGTTTGGACATGTTCAGATGAGGGACAGTGGTCAAAGATTCTATATTCTATATTCCTAGAGATGGAGCTACCAGGCAGGAGACAAAGAGGAGATTGATGGATGCAGTGAGGGAGGACATGGAGGTAGTTGGAGTTAGAGAAGAAGATAGAGACGACGAGATGGAAAACATTTAATTGCTGTGGCAACCCCTGTAAAAGAGACAAACCAAAAAAGAGACAACGAGAAGATATACTTTTCCCTTGCAACTATCCCAGTCCAAAGATATCAATATTTTCCCTGATAAAAATCCCTTTATATACCTTAACTGGGTCCGGAAAGGAAATGCAACCACTGAAAGTTCCCTAAACGGTCAAGTAAGGAGTTAAATCCTAGAAAGCGCTGTGGTTTTGATGATTCGTCATATCCACCTGCAGCAGGGAAAACACTCAGCGGTAATTCATGGGCATCCCTGCTAATTATGTGAGTATAACCCATGTATGTACCTCTGTATTATGAGCCCATCAGCCTTGGGATTATAAATAGGTGCAGTTCAAAGAACTTCCCTTCCACTCATACTTATAAAATAGTGAGTAAGTACTGGCAGGCTTAACTACTACTTAGAGAATACAAGCCCTTCAAAGGGAGCAGGGGTGTGGTTTGTTCCCTATAAAAAGACCAAAAGCTTCACTGGAACATTTTGGGGTCTCCTCTTGCTACAGTACAAGATGCTCGCCAACAGAGGGCGCTGTGGGCTAACTGTAGATGTAGGTTTGTTTCCCCTCTGCTTACAATTAAAAATAATCCTCCCTCTCAAGGTTCAGAAACCTTATTGTCCATTCAGTCCAAATTCCTAGTTGCTCTTATAACAGGGAACATGTGCAGTGAAAAATGATATGGTAAAAAAAAAAAAAAAAAAACTTAACAGCTTGCAGAGGGGGCCCATGTCCTACGGTTCAGGTCAAATTAAAGAGTTTAAAGCAAAACGCCGAAGCTCTTTTGCTCCCAAATCTTACTCTCCTGACATAAAAAAAAAATGTTTTTTTTTTCTTTCTCACAATACTTTACTCACTATACTCCCACCTGACGAGGTTTTTAATATGTCTCCTTTTTCTGTAACCAAACACCTTGCCTACGTCTATTGTCTTATCTGAGATTTTGCAGGGAGAAAAAAAAATTTAAAAAATTGTAAATATAAAATTTAAAAAAAAAAAGAAAAAAAAAAAAAAAAAAAAAAAACCTGGCAGGTGTTTCTTCCCCTCAGGCTACAGACTTCAGAAATGAGTAAAATAAAAGGCTGTGAGTCGGCATGAAAAGGGAGTCGGGCAGACATGCATATATACATGCACATGCGCCCAACAATGCACAGACGCATGTAATGAGCGTATACTGTGACACGCATGTCTGAGTTGGGAGATCACACAGCCGCTGCTTTTACATGTAGTGTAAACATGTCTGAGGGTGTGTATTAGATACTCATTACAGAGGAGCGCGTAAGCTCTGGGAGAGTCCGGGAAAGAAAACAAACAAACCCTACGGGGTGGCTGGGAAGGGTGGTGAGAGGCGAAGGGAGGCCTCTCCCAGTGTAATTCAAGTTCAATAACTGACCCCCCAACCTCGCACCAACTCAGGTTACACCGTTCTGCTGAGACAGATTATAGACGAGGTTACCTCACAGCTGTGGACACCATACACCTCCAACAGAAGCCTCACACACACACACACACACACATGGTACCAGAAACAAAAAGAAGGTCAGTTGGTAATGTCAACAATCCACGTTGTATTCCTGAATATCGAATGGCAACATGTATGACAGGTTCGCAATCTGCGCACCCTTTTGGAAATGATGTCAAGAAACCCGGGACCACACAGAGCCCCTTTCACGGGGGCAGGAAGCCGGGAGACATTGTTCACCTGCGCCGCTGCAGCTGCGCCGGTTTCACTCTGTCAGAAGAGCTAATTAAGTGCACGTCAGAAAGATCACAGAAGAAAAAACACGGCTACGTCAAACCGCCGACGCATCATAGGAATCGCTCTGTTTGGGCACAAACACGAACAACCACCAGAATGATTTGTAAAGTCTCTGTGGCTGCACATTGGACAAGTACAGACGTCCCGATTCACAAAAGACGCGCTATCTGTGCTCTGCTGGGACTGGAGCAGATATTCAGGAGGTTTGATCGCAGTGTTTTTCAATGTGGGGGGTCTACTGTAACAACAGAAGACCCCAAAACATTACAGTGTTACAGTGTCTGTGTGAGTGATATAGATACTTCCCCAAATTATCTATCTATCTATCTATCGAAATCTATCTATCTATCTATCTATCTACCTACCTACCTACCAACCAACCTACCTACCTACCTATCTATCTATCTATCTATTGATCTATCGATCTATCTATCTACATACCTACCTATCTATCTATCCATCTATATATTTATCCATCTATTTATCTATCTACACGCCTATCTATCTGTCTATCTATCTATCTATCTATCTATCTATCTATCTACTTTCCTACCTACCTACCTACCCAACTATCTATCTATCTATCTATCTATCTATCTATCTATCTATCTATCTATCTATCTATCTATCTATCTATCTATCTATCTATCTATCGATCTATCTATCTGTCTATCATCTGTCTGTCCGTCCATATATCTATCTATCTACTTTCCTACCTACCCACCTATCTATCAATCTATCAATCTATCTATCTATCTATCTATCTATCTATCTATCTATCTATCTATCTATCTATCTATTCATCATCAGATGCTCACTCTCTCCACCTGACATTGTTTTCCTTCTCTAGATTCCTGCAGTGTTTCATTTTATTTTTGTTACCTTTCATACAAAACAAGCACAGTGATTCTAACCCGCGTGTAGTATTTATGAGTATGACTAGTAGCCACCGCTTTATTTGCCTTACTGCGCATGCACCCAGAAATAGTACACAAACAGCCGGCCCGTTCTAAAAATGATCGAAACAAATACAAATAATTTGAACAAACACCGTCGTCTTCCAGCTTTCGCAGACGCAGTTCCTGCTTTCCAGTATTTTCCTAAGGTAATATTTACCCACGTATATATCTATTCACCACATGAATCCAGATTTTGCAGCCTCCAGATGAGGCCAGTGGAAGGGCTGCAGATGCCATGGCTGTGGCCGCAGACTAAAAATGGTCGACATCTCATGCAGTGTGAGCGCAACCATGGTCACATGTTCTGGGGCAGAGAAAGTGAATGAGCCAGTGAGGGAGGAAGAGGAGAAGGGAAAATATCTTCATGAAGCAGAGTTTAAGCAATAGGAGTCAGACCTGGGCAAACTAAGGCCCGGACGCGGTCCATTTGGCGTTATAATACGGTCAGCCAGACTTGTCCAAATTGTAACTTTTAATTGAAATTATCGTTATCCTTCTACATTTCCCCTGCAAATCCAGCATTTAGAAAGTCTAAAGACAGTTAAAAGTTTTGCCTTTATTCAATACTTTACACACCATTTATCTTAATTCACGAAAATACTCGGCCTGATATAAAAGATTGTCTTTCTTGGGACCACAGACTGTACTGTATGTCGCAACAGTAGATGGGGCTGCAGGTCTGCATCACTACATCAGAACAGAGGCTGAGTATTTTACCTAATCTTCCAGTTTTATCCTCCTCCTTCACCCCCACGGACCCAGTATTTATGGTTCGGTCAAACCAACACGGAGCAGGAAGTTGACCAACATATCAAGTGTCAAGGTCTTGTCAAAAGGCCCTAAATTTACATCATTACAGCCCATCCTCAGGGGACATGGTGGGGCTAATCAAAACCATCGCAACACAGCTGGAGCGGAGAAGCGAGAAGAAATAAAGTGATATATATTTCATGCCGCTTCAGCTATTTTTTTTTTTTTTATGTTTTCATAGTCGTAGCTGGACCTCAATGTCCGGTGGTGATTCCATAAAAAACTGACAATCTTCACACGGAGCGAAAGACATCATTGTTTCCCCGCGCCTTCCCTGTGTGACTTTACCATTTAGGGTGTTCGTTAGAAGTGGATCTGCCAATCAGCATCGCACAAAGACTCCATTGTGCGCGGTCCAACCGTGGCACAGTTTCAGAGAGGGTGTAAAAACTCCTGTCTGCTCTGATAGCAATCTGCTGCTCCCAATCCCTACACGCAGCAACAGCCCGGTGTTGACAAAGCCCGGGCCGCGCTAAGATGCTGATCTAAGGTCAGTTCTGTGCCCCGCAAATGGTTTCAAATGAAGGATTAGGCCGAGGTAAGCTGGTTTAAGGTCTGCGCCTAGGGCCAGGTGTGGAGTTAGGGATCGGGCTTTGTGCGGCGGTAGACCTCTCTGCCTTAAAGTGTTCCTAAGTCCTTTTGAGAAAGAAAATGTTGATGTTTACATCCTGGCGGTGAACCCCTCTTGGCCTCTGCACTGGAGCATTCCTGCCATAGCTGTGACATCTAACTAAGCTTTAGGACACCAGGGGGATAGTGAAAACAACGCTTAATCACAGCCACAGGGCACCTGCGTGATAACAAAGCAACTCCTTAACCCCTCCGTGTGTGTGTGTGTGTGTGTGTGTGTGTTCCCTAATGCACGTTTGGTTGTGTTTGTGTTTGCGCTCGGTCAAAGGGCGCCCCCAACTCTTGATAATGGGATTATCCTTCGCAATTCATTAATTCCAAACAAGCCAGATGTGATTTTACCTTTTGCACAGATGTTTCTGTTACCTGCTAGAAAAAGTTTTTATCACAGCAGTCATGAAGCAATTTTTTTGGATCTGGATCTAGAAGGTTTTGGGTGTGAATCCACCAGCTGTCAGGTTACCACTGAAGGACTCTGATCACTGCACCATCTTCTTCTCCTCCATTCAGCTTGTCTCTTTTATTCAGGGGTTTCTACATTGAGTAAACAATTTCCATCTCCCCCTGTCCTCTGTATCTTCTACTCTGACTCCAACTACCTCCATGTCCTCCCTCACTGCATCCATCAATCTCCTCTTCGTCTCCAACCTGGTAGCTCCATCTCTAGGATCATTCTTCTACCGATGTAACCACTGTCCCTCCTCTGAACATGTCCAAACCATCTCAATCTGGCTTCTTAAGCTTTTTCTCCAAACCTTCCTTGTCTCTCTAATCACTTCATTCCTGATCCTGTCCATCGTTGTTTCTCCTAAAGAGAATCTCAGCATCTTTAACTCCTCCCCCTTGCTTCCTGTCTTCTACCTATTCCTAGTGTCTCTAATTGAAATTTTTTGGACAAAATACAAATTTTCTCAACACACCTGTGTTTTTATCTGATTTTTCTGTATAGTAAATATCTGTGGTGGACAGGTGTGGACAATGTTTTGGCTTTTGATAGCTGGACTGGAGAAGATAGGTCCATCGACTGTTGGTATAACACGTTTGATTGTCACGTAAAGGCATTTGGAACAGGTAACGTGAGATCACCTGACATTACCGTACGATGATACTATTTTTTTTTCCTTGTTTGCTCTGTGACGTACTTAACAGCGTATTTTCGGAAACAAAACCACGACATTCAGATTTTACGCCGCGTTACGGCCATCAAAGAGGCTGCATGCGGCTTTGTCACATGGCAATTAACCCCGAGTGAGCGATTGGCTCTAAAGCCCTGCGAAGTTTCAAATTGCCAACCGGCCATTTTTCCGCCTCCGTCTCTTTTTGACTCAATTACCCACCACCTTCACAGACAAAGGACACACTATGACAGGCAATTTCTTATGCAGACATACATATACTGTACGAGTGGGGATGCATTCATGCTGCCCGCGCACACAAATGAACACTAACACACACACACACACTAAGGGGGACAATACAATTGGCGGTGTAGTGTTACAGGCTTAGTCCCACATCAGTGTCTTCCAACCAGGTGATGGGAGTTTGCAGACAAGGCTTTAGTTTAGTTTTTTTTTCTTTTTTCTTTTCAACTGCTGCAAACATACAGGATGATGTGTAGAGGTGAATGCACACACTCAATATATTAATGTTACAGTGACATCACCAGACATTGTATTAGGTAAGAGGGACATTTTTCACCTAATGTCTTCTAATGTCTTTTTTATGGACCTCTGGAAGCAGCAGCTATGGTATTTTAGCAGTATTGTAACCCCAGAGTTTTTTGTTTTCTCATTCCTTTACTTTTGTGTGCAGATAATTATAATGCAGTATAATACAGTATATACATTTACTGTATATATATATATACATATATATATTACAAGATATACTACACTATATATGTATGTATAAGAAAAAAAGAAAAAGTAAATCAGTGTAAGAAAGAGAACAAAAAGTACACACACACACACGCATATATATATATATATACATATACATACATATACATATACACATAACTATAATGTTCTTATACTGTAAAACTGTGTAGTGTTTTTGTTTTGGCAGATTTATAGATAAATATATAGATAAATTCTATACATATATGCAATATATACTGTATATATATACATATATACACATACATAAACATATATTTTGTAAGAAAAGGTAAATAGGTCAAAATATATGAAAAAAAAGAAAAGGTAAGTACGTATACTGTTTACATATACATATAACTCTACTGATGTTTTGGTTTTGGTTGGTATTTTTCTATTTATATACAGTAAATACAAATATATATACATATATTCAAAAATGTACTTAATACTAGTAATATAAGAAAAATAAATCATAAAGAAAAAGAGTCATAGAGTAATTAAAAGAAGAAAAGGTGAGTGCAAATATAAATATTTAATGTATACATACATATATACATGTTTGTAGGTATTTTTGCGTATGTGTTTATGTATACAGTATGTGCATGTGTGTGCGTAGGCTGCATCTGTGCACGTGTGCACAGCTCGTTGGACCTCCCCCGTCATTCTGCAGGGATTTTTCATCACATGAAAGCCAACAGGGGGTGGTATGCATGCAGGGCGAGTCGCTTCCATCTGCCCTGTCCACTTAAATTAGTGGGGCCTCGCATCCAGCAGCATCTGGTTCCAATATGGAGCCAGGCGGAAGGGTGGGTGCCTCACTGTGCGGCGGAAAATACAGCCTACTGTACCTTTAAATAGCCCTCAGGAGGCTAGGGACGGATGCTGGCCCTATCGCCCTATCCCGAGATTCTTTGTATCTGGCCTAACACTTCTTCCCTTTGAAAGAGGACAAATGTACAATTAGGCAGGAATGCCTGCAAAGCTGTTTTCCAAGCGTGTGCTCACAGAGCTGGCTGCAGCAAATGGCGGACGGTGAGAGGTTACACTCCGTCAAACCTCCTTCACTGTTCCGCGGTGAGGTGCACCGTCTGACCCTGGCCGAGCTGGGTTTCTCTGGTTCTACTGATCCTTGTTTGGGTTAGCCTCTTGTTGTTCTGGTTCTGCAGCCGTCTGCCGAGCCAGGCCTCTGTCAGCACTCCTGTATGGCACAGGGCTGCAGAGATCCCTCCTACCCTTGTCTTTCCCTGGACAAGGCACATTTCAGAGCTTACCCATAATTCAAAGGTTTCCATCTTAACCATAATTCACACTGCAGCTACCCCTTAAGTTAAGGGGCCGTCTCGAACTCCGGTGATTGCATGTTTGTCAAGCGAATTGTCAGTGCAGGAGACTTGAGAGGAGAAGAGAAACATGATGACATGCTTTCACGGAGAAGCATGCAGTGGAGTCTGGGAGTCCTGTGAGTTCTGGCAAATATGCATTCGATAAAAAGGAGAGATTAATGTCATTAAATTTTATTTTTCATTAAGTAAAATGTAAATTGACATACACTTTATAGTCAATTTTTTTTAAGCTTGGAATTTACTATTCAAATGACAGAGCCGTAGTAATTTACCATTAAATATATGCACTATTATAAACTAAACATACTATATCTGTATGTATATATACATTATGCAATGCATGTGGGTACTGATTTAATGCATGGAGCTATAAGGCTCAATATGATGCACTGCTTACAATAAATGTTCCCATTGTTATAATTGAGAATTATTGTATTGAATTTTTGGAAAGAAGGGAAGGAAGGATAGAAGGAAGGAAGAAAGGAAGGAAGGTAAGCAAACTTCTCTTCATTGTGACATTGTGATCCACACCACTGCACACAACCAAATGCAACCTCTGCATTTAACCCATCACCAAAGTGAACACTGGACAGCTTTGAGCTCCCGAAGAGCAGTGAGTGGGGACGATACCATGCTCAGTGGTAGCCTGGCAGCTGGTGGATTCAACCCAGGAACCCCCCTCCAGAGGTCTGGTTCCTTAACCACTAAGCCACCACTGCCCAACACGATAAGTTCTATTCCAATACAATAAATGATATTTTCCCCTTTATAATAACAGAATAAAACAATAATAAACCAAAGAAATCCCAAATTTCTGACCTCTAGTGTTTGTGCAGAGTACTGTGCAGCGCTGCATATTATTTAACTACTCTTACAGTCCCCCCCTCCCCCCGGGAGTCTCTCCCCTGGATTTCCTGAGCACAGGGAGTCTGTGTTTCCATTAGCCATGTGGGAGGAGAACACGAAGCGAGAAACACTGCGCTATCAGATAAGACTGATGACAAGGCAGGGAGAATCGATGACAAACTTTTGACAGCTTTGGCCCGTGTCCTCAGCCCCGCTCTGCCTGCTGAAATATAGATCGCAGTGTGAGTCCGGCACACACTCCAACACACAACTGGGCTCTGCAGACACTTGTGTTACGTGTGACTGAATATTCAGACAAAACCCCCCGCATGTCAGGGACACCTGCACGTCTGTGTATGTGATTAAACGATATCTTTATGTGTAAATTATTAGCACAGTGAACCCTCGGAGACCCCCCGCTCCCACCCGAGGCCCCGCGCTATTGTTACAAAATCGGTGTCCTTTAAACCTCTGCATCGGGAGTCCAAAAACAGCAGGACGTCCAACTTTGTTGCATTGTGTCACCGTTTTCGCCGAGAAAACCACGACAAAACATGCGCTGACCATGAGGTAATTTTTTATTAAGTTGCGACTTCCTCTCTGTTCCTTTCTTACATCAGGGGGTTCAGGGTTCAAGAGGATCTGTCAGCAGTGACAGAGAGGATTATGGGTGTAGGCATTCCATTGGCAGTCATTACTGCCCTCAGTCAGCACTCGCTACTCTCTCTCCCCTTTCTGTCTCATCCCCCTGTCTCTTCTCTCTCTTGTCCTCTGTCGGACTAAGAAGCAATTTGTGTCACATTAGGGAAACCCAGGACATCTTTCTCCTCGCGCTAAATCTCGTCTCCAGATTCACAAGGAAAAAGTTTCACCAACGCCTTTGTCCTTTTTAATTGTCTTCGGTCGTCCCTAAAAGTGTTAACTCGACATTCCAGCTACATTACAATCACCTATCCAAATACTGTATAAAAAGAGGTGGAAAAAATATATATATATGACAGCGAGCCGCAATGTGAGGTTTGGACCCCTGCACCAGAACCCCAGCCCAGTAGGATTCCTCACATTCCAGCCCATGCTGGAGCTGGAGCTCGTAAGAGATCTGAGCAGGCCTGCTGGGCTCAGCGAATTATTGCCTGTCCTCTCTCTTTTGGTTTTCAACTCTGGAACAAGGACGTTTCTTTTTTTTTTTTTTCTTCTTCTTTGTAGGACACTTTCCTGAGAACAGTCTCAGGTACCAACTTTCCTCTCGCGCACAAAAATACATTTCTTCCCCGCTCTTCCGTTCTGCCATCTCTGACTAGTTTCTCCTCATGCCAGTGTAACAGGATAGCAGGGGTTTTACATCAGAGGCTGGGTCTTTTTGACAGTAATGCAAGGGACATTTGTTTAGCTAACCTTATGGGTCACAGTGCAGTTTAGCAGGGAATGAATGACTTCATTTTTAGGGTTTAAATTAAAGGGTTCCTCCTCGCTTGAACTTAAAACAGATTTGTGCATGCCTTGGAATGAACAAAGTGCTCACTCACTGAGTACGCCGACCGTTCTGGCCTGCATGTAACAATGCGGCGAAAGAGGCAAAGAATTACAGTAACGCCAATGATAAATGACAGCTGGCTACACCCTTTTTGGGTGAGGTTATTAAATACATATTTTACGTTTTGGATCTAGGAAATTTACCATATATGAAAGCAAAAAAAAACTTTAATTCCCCTGGCATGGTGTCAGTTTCTTCACCAGTTATTGGGCTACGCCATATTTGAGGGAAATTGCTACCTTATGTGCCTTTAAAAAAAAAAACTGCGGGTTTTGAAAGGGTCTTTTAAAAAAAAACGAGGGGGGTTGAGTTTTATTGAGAGTTGGTGGTCATTTTGGCAATGAGTATTTACCACCAGGGAGCCTTGGAACCATTTACACGTACACATGGCATCAAGGCCTGCTGTGGTAGCACTCAAGTGCTTTTGGAGAAGCCCGGACACCATGAGTTTACAAATTAAAGCCCATCTCTACCATACTTCCCCCGCAGCAAACTCTTCCGAGCTATAGGAGCATGCACTCCGAGTTCCGCCTTTCATGCTTCTAAGTCGTCAAAGGAGAATTGATTAAAGGCCCTTTTAAAGACTTCCTTCTCAGAGCTATTATTTCCCCCAATAACCAAAGGAGAGCAGATTGAGATCAGTAGCCTAATCTGTTGTTTCCCCCCCTCCTCCTCCACCTTATTGGTGTTTTTGTTAGATCCCGGCAAAAGAGCCAACTCCATTTTTCCTGTCAGTCATCAGGTTGTAATACCTAGGATCACGGCTGTAACTTAAGACTGCTACGGCGCTCACGCACGGGCCTTTTCCAGGGAAGAGTCAAACAAGTCGCTCTCCTAACCCTCTGACAAATAACCTAGGCCACAGAGAGTCTGTAACTCTGCCACCCAGGGACAAATGCTTTGATGCCGCGATAGAATGGAGGACTTCTTTGCTGTGGTCGGTGCAACGCAGGGTTCAGAAGCTGAAGTTCATAAGAAGAGCAGACAGCGGCAGTCTGGAGAACAATAGGAATCCTTGAAGTCCTTTAAAAAAAAAAACACAGCTACTGAGAGCAAGGTTTTGGTGATGGATCCTTTCACAAAGGCAGCCCTTTTCGTGGGCAATTGAAGTATGGAGAAGGCAACGCGAGGCAACGTCTAGGACGGCAATATGTCATGCTTCTCTGGTGCCAAATTGACTTGAAAGTCAAGTTTAGACATAAAAACCCAAAGCAGATGGGAAGAAGAAATGAAAAGATAAGAGTCGGGGATAAGAACTTTTCCATCCCAGCCTCCTCCAATAAACACCTGCTTGTATCTACCTCAGGATCCGTGAGGGTAAAAGACGCCCCCCGCTTGTCCACGAGTAACCTCTGGACAGTTGTATTTCTTCTGTAGCCGTGCGTCACATCTCGACACAAGATGAAGAGCTGGTGGAGATGAAAAGCAGACACTTGGGGGGTAGCGAGGTGGGGGAAACCCATTGTAAAGAAGAGACCTTCAGGTGAGAAATATGCGGTTTCCTGCAAACAAAAGTCACATTCATCCCGGTGGTCCCAGACGCCCTATCAAAACAGGGGTTACGGATTGAACAGCAGAAAAATTTTGTAAAAAAAAAAAAAAAAAAAAAAAAAAAAAAACAACAATTTTGCGGTATAAAAAAAAAAAAAAAAAAAAAAAAAAAAAAAAAAAAAAAAAAAAAAAAAAAAAAAAAAAAATCAG
>JAFBJS010037238.1:0-46284 GCA_016785265.1 Paraplagusia blochii | reverse complement strand
GGTTACGGATTGAACAGCGAGAAGATTTGTGTTAAAAAAAAAAAAAAAAAAAAAAAAAAAAAAAAAAAAATTTTGAAAAAAAAAAAAAACAATTTTGCGGTATGCTCGTATCTCTCGCTTTAATGATTAATCTGATCACGCCAACTTTTCATCTGTCGACAGCGACGCCAGTGTTCTGGGAGCTCTTTTGATTTGTCATCTGGACAAGTAATAACAAGAAGTGTTGTGTCTCACAGCGGCCTCACAATCACCTTTCAACAACTGAGATGTCCTTATCTCCGACAGTAGGACTATACGACAAAGCTATTAACGGTTAATATACTCCCAGTCCTTGACTGGGTTTTTTTGACATGTAAAGCAGAAAACATATCTGTCAAATGCTGCCAAAATGATATTTAAGACCGGCAAATGTGAGATCTGGACTGGAGAACAGTTGGTTCTTCAACCTCAAGTGGAAATTCAAAGAGGAAACATCGATGACTACGTTCATAATAAGACAAAGCTGACTTTTGTGCCCCGGCACTGGGAGGCCGCTCACTCTCGTCGTATACATGTGAAGTTCATTAGGTTGAAATACTAAAACATTGCTTTTTTTTTTTCCAGATGTTCTACATATGAGGATCGATTTAGTGTTGGTAGCACAGGAACATGACTATATACGCTCCGCCGTTGCCTCTTTTGATGAAAGCCAATCTGTCACATTAAAAGAAGTCAGCTACTGGTTGTTCCGCTCTGAGGTAATGTGATTACTTGACCAGGTTAGAAAAATAAAATGTTCAATCTGGGGTAAAAAAAAAAGAAATACATCACACTTGACAAGAGGTCGGTGTGATCCAAGCACAAAAACGCCTGTTACGCATATAGTCATAGAGATATAAACCAGCGAATGTCAGATAGCCATCATGGCAGAGGTGTTTAGGTATTCCAGCAGCTGACGTCTCATATGTCATGCATGTGTTTTTCGCCGAGCATTGGAAAACAACCAGCCCTCAATCACATCTGCAGCACTTTGGTAAAACTTCATGTGTGGATATAAAAAGCACCCAGTGCGGCAACGGGCCGAGGTCGAGGATGGATAACAGAATCACAAATCACGAAAAATGTTTCACGCCTTATGATAAATCCGGCGGTTAGTGAACTGGACTTAGGTCCACAGGGCTCCAGGCCTCAAATCCCCCAGTTACCAGGTTGCCACTGAGGTCCACAATTCGCCCCCTCACCGCCATTTAGATGTTCTCAACTTTTCAAATGAAAGACAACGTTGCCCGAGCGTTTAAAGAAGGGCATTTGGGTCCGCAAGGTTGCCACTGGGGTGATCTGAGGACAGCACCCGCCCACGTAACTTCCACTGGGCTCACGTCTCACAGGAAGGCTCACAGTATGGAGCGGTGTGATTTGGGTGGCAGTCGTGGAGTTTGGTGCCCCCTACATTCTGGCAATGGATTAGGAATGGAGATGAGTACGAGTACCAGAACCTCAAGTTACCAATTCAATTTGGGTAGCAATCCAAAAGTTGGTTATGATATCCAAAAAGGGTTTAGTTGTCAGTAACTGGATTGCTCCCGATACATAAGGCACCACCATGTGTTTCCTCTTGTTCTGACCTTTTACGTGCGACCAAAACAACTCTTCAGACCTTTGTCCAGTGGTGAAGGGAGTGGTCTAGAGGAGTAGAACTAGTAGAGCTCCTTCTCACTTCAACCAAAATCTGATGAAGTTCCTCAGTTGAGGAATAAAACGTCTTTCAACTCCAAGAAGAAGTCAAGTTGCTGACAACTAAACCCTTCCCAGTCACTGAAGTGTTAAGTTTGAAGTATCCTGACCACAGGTCTAAACGACGAATTTTAACCGAATATATTTAGTTATAAGACAAAAGATATAACTTCCAGTGGGCTCAGCAACAACCAGGAAATCTCACAGTATGGTGTGGTGTGATTTGGGTGCCAGTCGTGGAGACTCCTGCCCCCGCAATTCAACAAATGCAACAAATAAGAGGACGAGTTTGTAGTGTTCCAACATCATGCACTGGTCAGATTTTAGTTCTGCTCACACACCGTAAGCAACTTGACATTGTGTGTGTTTTTGCAGCAGAAAAGATCTGGTCTAGAGCATAGCAGGTCTCCCCCATAGCTTCTGTGTATATTCAGGAGAATCCAAACCATCTGGAGTCTTGTTTATTGTATTACAAACGACACATAATGGTAATCTGGCATGTGATGAGAGAGCGTGAATTACAGACGGGGGTTACGGATCGGCTATTAACCTTCATTTGATTTCCTTTATGAAGGGAATTTAATTTAAGGCCACATTTAATCCACCTGATTATTCATTACAATAAGCCGGGCCCGGGCTACGAAACAGGATAAACAGAGGAAACCGCCAATTAAATCGCATTCCAGGGAAGATTGGGGGGCTTACTGTATACAGAACAGTTAGTTTAGCGACATAAATATTTACACAAACTGTCACGAATTAAGACAAATGTTACCAGGAAATAAGCTGCGCTGTGAGGGGCCAGACTGAGGGTTTTTTTTTTTTTTTTTTTCTAAATTTACTGGCCTCCTCCGTTTTCTCGTCCCCATTTCTAAAAAAGTTGAAGTTTCCTCATTTTTTTTTTTCCGAGTGAATGAAACAAGACAACTGTTGCCGCTCCGTGTGGGTCCGTGCAATAAATCAGGCCCCGCCGGCTCGTCCTCGTAACGTGATGTGCCTGTTTTGTTCAAACGCTGAAAGCTTTATATGATGTGGACATTTATTTTCCGCTGACATTTACAACGAATACCAGCGTGGATCGTGAAGTCGGAGCTGACAGGCGGTGAGAGAGGGAGACACAGGGAAGACGGAGATGGGCGGAGAGATGAATAGTTGCATCAGACGGTCCCTACTAGAAGTTAAAGATACATACTGCATGTCCAGGGAGTGGATGTCAGTTAAATGTTTATACAGCTGCTCTGAAGATTATTATTATCATGAAACCACACAGCTATAATGTCATTCTGTGGATGCCAGAGTACAATCAGGTCCTCCCTATAGCCTACTAGTCCGGTCTCTTCCCCCCGTCAAGACGTCCCCGCAGTTGTGCTGTCCCTCCGGGCCGTATGGCAGGGATCAGACATGGCACGCCACCGTAGTAATGCCATGTGACAACGAAATGGTTTGGCTCGGCGCTGACTCGGGCCTTGAATGTGAAAATCAATGTTCGCATTTTGCTACAGCTGTATTTAGTCGAGCGAGTTGGATCTGTAACACGTCTGTTACACAATGTGCCGCTTAACTCAACCTTAGACACACATTTATATTTCCATACATATTCGCTCCAATTACTCGGACCAATTTTCTCACAGTGCATGTGTAGCGACATGTTTAGTTCACCTTTGTGTCTTGTCCAAACCCTTTCGGGACGCAGTTACAGACATGCATTTGTTGAATTAAGCACAAAATAAAATTTTCCCAAAAATTACTAGGGAACTTTTGGGTTCATTTGCATTCTAGGACCATTCCAACCTATGTTACTATTATTTTGACTGCTGGGCTGCAGTGGAGACGGAAATTTGACAGTTGCGCCAAATAAGCAGCAGATGGATTTATGTGAACTAAGATAAATGATGCGTAAAAGGCGAAAACTAAAATCGGTAAATGCTAGCATTACAAGGAAAAGACAGAAAAATAATGTTTATCTATTAAGGCCCGGGGACCTCATCCTGCCCACGGGCCTTATTTTACCCAAGGCTGTCCCAGCAAAAGGCTCACAAAGTATGGTGCAGTGTGATTTGGGTGGCAGTCGTGGAGACTTCTGCCTCTGCGGCCTCATAACGGGTAAGCGGATTACGATGAATGAAAGTTTTCTGAAACGATGGAGCAACATTTCTGTAAAGAGATGTTTGTCGGGCAACTTGAAGTGGAATAGCAACTTCAAGTTGCATGGAAAAAAATGGCATAAAGGAATATATTTTGGTATATATTGCAGAAAGATTCACTATATGATCAGCAGAAGATTAAGATTGTTATATATTACAGAAGTGACTATGGTGGTGGTGGTGCAGCAGTGGTGCATGCATGGGCAAACTAAGGCCCGGGGACCGGATGTGGCCCGTTGAGCCTCTTAATGCACCCCGCCAACCTTGTGCAAATCAAATAATTTATATTATCATTATACTTCAGCCTTTTCCCTGCAATGTCTGTGTTACCCCAATAGATGGCATCATAAAGGCTTAGAAATGAATCAGAAATGTAGCATTTTAGAGTTCATACATGACTTTTAAATGCCATTGATCTTAGTTCAAAAGTTCGCTCCGTCTTTTTTGCTTCTGACTCGGCCCCTGTGTCCAATTTTATGACCTATTGTGGCCCGCAGGTCAAAAAGTTTGCTCACGCCTGGTCTAGAGGGTCTGAAGGTTTGAATCCAGAAGTTGCTGGGCTACCCATGAGCCATTGAGCATGGCACAGTCCTCACACAATGCCCTCTTGGAGCTCAAAACTGCCCACTGTTCGCCTTGGTGATTATATTTGTTGTTCCAAGTTCTACAATAGAAATAATATAGGCAAAATATATATTTTGTAATGTTTTTTACATTTGTAAATATTGTACTTTACTTTTACTTTATGTTATTATCTTAGGCTGGACTGAAACTCTCTTCAGACTTTGTGTCTCGTTTGTTCTTCTCAATGTTTGCATATTTGCGAACGTATATCCCAGGGATGCTTGATATCCCGGCCTTGCTCCGCCAGATTACAAATGCTTACTTTGCTCTGACCTCTTCTGCGTCGACAACGGATAAAAAAAAAAACACGGCGGTGTTATCTGGTGTTGCACTAAAGCGAGGAACACTGGGTTCCGGTTGCTTACGAAAGCTGCAAACGGCTTGACACCGTGGAAGAAATATATAAGAGCGGTTTTAAAAGTGCTGTCAAGCTGTGTTGCCTGTGAAGTTTACCACACTTCCATCTCGACGAAAGCTGCAATTACAGAAATTAAAACAAGCCTTATTTCACCCGGCAAATTGACTTCATCTGCCGCGATTTTACATAAACATAAACCCGTTTAAAGTTTAAAATAATTAGCCGCGACTCGGCCAGAAACGACCGTCCCCCGTCCAAAAAACTTCACGAGATTGACATGAACAATTAATTAGAACCATCCGAGCTGGAAATGTGTCAGCCACTGACTCTCTTTCATGTACAGATACTTGCTAAGTGTTTTCCTTCCTTCCTCGGCCTGTAAACAGCTGCTTGCGCTTAAGCAGTAAGATGTAAATCTTGACGCTGGCTGTTTACGTCGGCCAACCTTCTAATCAGGCAGACGTATAATTGAGTGACGCGTGGTGTCTTTATGAGTGGAGCTACATTCAAAGGGCAGATCCCTGTATTTATATCTCTCTTTTACTCCAAAATGGAAGTAGCTGCCTCTCATCCGCACTCCTGCACTGAATAGGGCATGTGTTTATATGATTTGTACTGTAGGTCCTTTAAGTGTGAGGTCTGTACAAAACTAACTGTTTCCTCCTCCTACCTTCGTTTTTTTGCGGCGCTGTTAAAGCTGCTACATAGGCAAATCATTAAGTCTTGTTTACGGCGTAATTTTACATTTCGGCGACCGATAAAAAGTGAGTCAGTGCAGATTTTCCGTCGGACCTAAACGCGAAATTCTTTCTTTTCTGGTTTTCGGATTTTGCGACGATACCATCCCTAATGATAATTACAACCTTCACGTCAGGATCAAGGAGCAACCCCTCGCTGCTTGATCAAAGTCCCGCCCCCCCCGCCTCCTATTCGCACAGGAAATTAAAACACAAACAAATCAACAGCGTGCCAATTACGTGCAGCTACTAGTCAGTGACCGACCTCGGCCCACTTCGCAAAATCTGAAACGTGCAAGCAAGGTTTGGACCCTCTCCTGTGATCTCGGAGATCCCGTATAATCTGGAGGTGGACTTGTTGCTCAAATTAGTGGGTAGAGGAGTGTGCCACATGTTCAGTATCCATAAATATTGACTCTGGCTTTCTAGCTCGCCGTCTCTGACCTTGGTGGGTTTCCATTTTGGGATCTACCGACCAAGCAGTCGTGCTTCTGCTGTCAAACACATGTGGACTGATGAAGATTTTATTGGTTTCCAAATTAAAAAGACATCTTTGCTGGAGCGTGGAATTACAGGCGAGTCGCAGCAACAAGTCGTTGCCCCGTTTTTTTTTTTGTTTTGTTTTTTTTTTTCGAGCAGTATCTCTGAAGATCATCTCTCTGCAGGCATGTTACTGTATGTTAGGAACACGGCGGGCTGGAAGGCGGAGGAATGCGAGCTTGGGGTCTCGCCAAGTTGCTGTTAACAGCAGGTGAAAGGCTAATAGTTGGATCTGCAGTGTCATCTCGGGGGTTTGTCTGCCCCCACCCACCCCCGTTCCCAATTCCTGGAATGTACGTGATGACAAGAGAAGGCCGCACTATCTACAACCGGCACAACATGTGTAGCACGCAGGGAAATAAGCGCATGCGAGAACCCGGCGGACAATAAACCGTGTCTTTTCCTCCTCATCAGGATGTACATAATAAAACAAGGCAACACGCTGATCTCCGTACGACAACCTCAAACATCCCCTCTTGAATAAATTCATCGCACATTTGCACATTGTTCTCCGTTACGGGAGTTTCCGCACAGGAAAAAAGATACATCTATTAGTCCAAGCTAAAGTGCAGGGTAGTGGTCATGACGGTGCACATTATTCCTTGTGTTACTAACAACGATTTCCCGGAAAAAAAGGGGGATGAATGGAATATACTGTGGCGATAATCTGACTTTTAGATGATTCAGGCAGGTGTGAGTCCTTACACAAAAGAACCTCAGACCGCTATTGTCCTGTACTTGTCAAATAACTAGTGTTGACAAGGCTCAAGTGTAACATCAGGACAAAAGACAAAAGTTCCATGGTAAATACACAGAGGACAAAAGGGAAATGATTCATGGTTTTACCGTTTCACCTTTTAGGTCACAGAAGAAATTGAATTTTAGAAATATTCAAGGTTCCTCAACAATGAGTCTACCACAAGCATGGACAAACTAGGGCCCGGGGGCCGGATGGGACCCACCAACCTTGTCCAAATTAAAAAAAAATATCTAAATTATAATCATACTTCTGCCTTTTCCCTGCAATAATGCATTTCCCATTATAAGGGCATTAGATTTTAGGTTTTAGAAAAGGTACAACAAACATTTATTGACGCGTAGGAAAAAGTCCGTCCTGCAGAGCGGCTGTAAGGCTACTGCTCCCCTAGCGCCATCACGTAGAATGACATATTTTGACTTTTATACGCCATTTATATTAGTTCAAATGAACGATCCATCTTTCTGCTCCGGTCTCGGCTCTTTAGGACCAATTATGGCCCGCGAGTCAAAAAGTTTGCCCATGCCTGATCTACGACAACAGCGACTTGCCACTAGGTGTCACCCAATCCTCTAAAGAGTACCTTTAAGGTACTGTACTGTCCTGTACTTGTCAAATAACTTGTGAAGACAAAGCTCAAGTGTAACGTCAGGACAAAAGACAAAATGTCCATGATAAATACAGAGAGGACAGAGGGAAATGATTCATGGTTTTGCCGTTTCACCTTTTTAGTCGCAGAAGAAACAGGATTTTAGAAATAGGGGATTCAAGGTTCCTTAACAATGAGTCTACCACAACAGCATCTTTGCCACTAGGTGTCACCCAATCCTCTGAAGAGTACCTTTAAGTGATACATTGGGCTTCATCAAAAGAAAAACAAAACTGGGTCACCACTGAAGGCTCAGGGAAACGGTGGATTCAAAGACTTGATCTCCGTAGCAGAGAATGGATGGGAAACACGAGTGTGGGAAATTTTATACACTGCATGTTCTTGTTTTGACAAAACCACATTCTCACTTGAATGATGTTTCTTCTGCCTATAAGCTGTGGGTCGTCAACATACTGCAGAGGAAAAAGTTTGTAAAGCTCTCGCTGTCCCGGCAGGTTGAGAGGTTCTTTACTCTTCCTGCTCTATAGTAAATGTCCCCAAGTTCTACTTGTGGACACTGCGCTACGGGGGAAACAGTGACATTGGCGACAGCGGTGGTCAAGAAGGGGTTCACATTTTTTAACCCCATCCCCTGGTCGTTCATTTCAGTTTCTGATAACGTATCTCGGGCCGTCTCTCTGCAGCTCCCAGGGTCTCACTCTGTCATGTTGTCCTTTCAATCAGCAAATAATTGGATCAGCGGCTGCGCCGAGATAAGCCTGATGTATCTGGCCCACAACAATGATATATAGTCGGTATCAGAGACACATGATCTTCTCAAACCACTGCAGCCATCACTGATTAGGTCCCTCAGCAGCCTTGGCTAGACACCCTGACATAAGTAGTGCCAAGATACACATGTTCACAAAGTCGCGCATTCATTGTTTTTGTTAATGTCAGGGTCAGCAGGGGGCGCTATATCTATTCATCACCATGTTTTGTTATTTATTTATCTTTTACTGTGAACTTTTCTAAAAAAAAAAGCAATCACTTCTAACAGTTTAGCAGGAATAAGAGCTAGTCTACCTACAGTCGATACGCATGAAAATAAGAACCAGTAGCGGTTTGTTATGCGTTTATACACTGGACGAATTCACGTGATTTGTTGGAAGGTTTGCAAAAATTCTGGACCCCAGGTTAACTTTTATCACCTGTTTATGTAAAGTTTACTGTAAACGTAAAGTTTATTTTTTATTGGTTTACAATTGGTTCCATTTGCGAGGACTTTATTCGGTTGCTAATAAGAAAACTTTTAGTCAAAATAACAAAAATATTGCAACATCGGGAAGAAACACTGATTTTCTTTTTTTTTGTGAAATGCAAAGACAAATTAGAAATGTAGATGTGATGGCTGCTGTGAATGGACGGCCCAGTCTCTTACAAATCATCTGGGTCTCTAACTTGCATTTCAATTAACATCACTGAAGACGGTGTTCAGCGTCTTAAAACACATGGACATCGCAGGACGCATTTGAGCGTTTCTTTGCGATTGTTATTCTTGAGCAATACGAGAAAAGCATCAATAACCGGACCGGATTCTGAACCGGGTGGATTCAAGGTATGGGACGGTCCAATAACTGTACACGCCGACGTTCGTGTAATGACATGCACCTATGGGCCTCTTTGTATTTTAATTGCTAAGCGGATGATCTGGGATTATCCCTCATAAAATGTTATTGCCCCGTAAGGAAACAAAGATATCTTGTGATCTCTGTGGGATTTAATCTATTGCCATCTCTGCAGAGAAAACAGACACAGTGCTTTGCCCAAAACACAGCCGCCTGCCCCGCCATCATCACCTAATGGAAGTCACTAGGGGGAATCAGAGGGGGCTTTTCTTATGGAGATGACCCGGCCACTAATGCTTTTGAATGCACCCCACAGGCTAAAAACAACACAGCAAAGTTCCACTGGCCTCTGTGAGTCCGTACTGTACAAATGCACCGGAGACACTCTCCAGCAGGGATGAATATTTTTACCCAAATATTTTAGATTTTTTTTTCTTATGTTTACGGGTATTTTAAAAGTAAGAGACTTTCCAGGAAAAGTTTCTGTTGAGATTACATGCCGGCCAACATCTGCTACTGATATATTGAACAAGTGCTGTGACTTGGACTGAAATGAAGAAACCGAGGCCGCCAAGAGGAAGCGGGGATAAATTAAAACTGATGTCAGACAGGTAGACGGAGAATATGAGCAACTGAATTTGATAGATTTATCCTCGGGCTCTAATCTAAAACCTCAAAAGCAAGGCATTGTGATGTCATCGTGTACTCGCCCTGATTTTTATAACTCAAACGTGTTCCATCCTGCGATTTACATGACTTAATTAATCGTGTATTTATCAAAAACATAAGCTGGCATGGTTTTCTGACTGTGAAGACAAATTCACAGGAATACAACACCGGTACAAGACAATTTGATGTAAATAGAACAAATTTACTGTGAGAATTGCTTAAAATTACAAGATTTGGCAACTTTTATATTTGTAGGCCTAGAGGGGGTTGAATAGTGAGAGTTTTACTGTGTATGTTAAGTATATATGTTTATTTGGTAGTTAAGTTCATAGAAAAAAGTATTTTCTAAGAAGTATTTTTGGATTTCGCGGATCTTGGCGCACATATTTTGGAGAATTCGACGTGCGTAAATGCGCAGCTGCTGGGTTTGTGGTCCACGGGAGGTGTTTTAAAGTAGACGAATGATTGACAGCCCCTCGGTGACATCACTCTACGACAAAAAGAGTCGCTGGGAGAAGGGAAGGCACCAATCGATAGAACCACTACACTGTGGCGCACGGAGGAGAGAGGACGTGGACCCAGAGGAGCGACACTTGGAGTGCGCCTTTTCCTCTCTCTCTTTTTCTCTTCTTCCTCTTCTCCTCCTTCACAAACCAAGACTTTGTCGCTTCATCTTTTTCCTCAGTCTCCTTGTTGGAAAATGTTCAGCCAAACCGCTCTACGCGTTGATCGGTGTTGCCTTCACGATCCTGCTTCTTTATAGATTTTACTCCTTTTTTTTTGTTTTTTTTTTTGTTTTTTTATGGTTTCCTCCTCTTGTCGCGCTGAACACGAACTCCAACCTGAACTGCAGCTGGTGAGAATATGTGCGAGAGGCGATCGCTGAAGGGTCTGGACTGTCTCAGGTCCCCCAAGAAGGAGCAGCGTGGATTAAACACGAATTAATGTGGACTTTATCGGAGCCCAAAGGTGGAACGACGAGCAGACACAGCGCTTCCTCGTCAGGTAAAGTAAAAAATACATACATAAGGGTATGATTTATGATAGTGGAAATTCGCCTTGGTATCGTAAAAGTCCTCGATTTCCTCTGTGTATGAATGGGAGCGCGCGTGCGTAAAAGTTAAGACATTTCCACCCTGGACAGCACGGATACGCAGTGGAAAAACTATATAAATATAAGTACAGGACCGTAAAAAAAAAGGTCAGTCTGTTTGAAGGCTGTTCTGTTCAGATGATACTTAGTTTTTGATGTTTCTGTCCCGGGCTACATCTGGCCCTGGTAACGCACGTCAGATCTAACACCTGCGAGTCTCTTGAAGTAACTCTATCCCTTATGATTATACACGACCGTCAAAGCCTGCGCAAATAGAGGCTTGTAGCTGCGTCTGTGCCGCTCCGGCTGCCCCATATACCATCTCTGTCCCTGGCCTCTGCGCATTCTTTCGTGCTCCTGGTGGACTTTGGAGTCAGGAGGACTCCAGTTGTGTCCATCTTGATGTCTGTTATTATTTTTGATCACACTTTCATGCAACCAGTGTTCCACGCCGCATGGAGGGATCAACATGCAGTTCTGCACTAATGTCAATACCAATACCAGAGTCGGTGCATTGACACAAACCAACTTTCTCCGCTGCAGGGACTGACTGATCATGGTCGCCGTGGTCCGCT
The DNA here is from genome assembly GCA_016785265.1 of Paraplagusia blochii. Classification (NCBI taxonomy): domain Eukaryota; kingdom Metazoa; phylum Chordata; class Actinopteri; order Pleuronectiformes; family Cynoglossidae; genus Paraplagusia; species Paraplagusia blochii. The sequence goes on along the minus strand of JAFBJS010037238.1, from coordinate 34,857 downwards.
CTCTCATGGTACTGCTGCTCGCTCAGGTGTTGCTGGAAGGTGCTGCGGGACTTATCCCTGACGTGGGCCGGAGGAAGTACAGCGAATCGGGGAAGCAGAGCCCGGAGCAGTCGGAGAGCTTCCTCCACGACTTTGAGCTTCGCCTTCTTAACATGTTCGGACTGAGGCGCAGACCGACGCCGAGCAAGCAAGCCGTGGTGCCGCAGTACATGGTGGACTTATACCGCATGCACTCAGCCAACGGGGACCACAGCACCAAGAGACCCAAGAGCATGGGGAAACACGCAGAAAGAGCCGCCAGCAAGGCCAACACGATTAGAAGCTTTCACCACGAAGGTATGTATTAGTGACATACCTTTACCTGTCAGCCCGTGGAGCTCATCGTCTCCCTCAGACAACCTAAACCTATATTTAACCGTGACTCAGTGCCTCAAGACTGAACTTCAGTCTTCACTGTTTTATGCATGGTTAGTCATTTACAGGTGACACGCGTCCAAGTTTTCTGCAAAAGCAAGGGAGGGAGGCAGGAGGGGAGGAGGAAGGGGGGCGGGGGGGGGACACACACATATGAGCAAACAAACGCACCATGCACTATTATATCCCCGCATTAACGGATGCGCCAACGTTCTCCTGCATGGCACAGCTGTCACAGGAGCATCAGCAGAAGGGAGGAGGAGGTGGTGGAGGTGGAGGTGGAGGTGGTGGTATCCCCAGGGTCATTTGTTTCTTAATAATTGATGGTGTTTGCGTGGGCTCTGAAAACAGTTTTTCCTAGTCACGCACCACGGGAGCAGGATAAAGGGCGGTGCGCCTTCGACGCAGGTGATAGTCATCACACCGTTACTTAAGTAACACACAACATGGCATTAGAGGAAGACACATTATGACAAAGTCAATGGTGTCAGAATTGATTTTGAGTCATTTTTTATATATATATATATACATGATGCTGACGTTAGTCCGTGCTGACGTGGGAAGGAGAGAATTTCTCCATGCGTAATTACGCACGTTCCATTAACACCATAATTCATGGGCAAACTAAGGCCCGGGGCCCGGATGTGGCCCGTTTGGCATTTTAATCCGGCCCGCCAGACATGTCCAAATGGTCACCCTTCTACCTTTTCCCTGCAAAACCAGCATTTTCCCACTATATAGTTTAAAGAGTCTTAAAAACATTTCACCTTTATTTAATCATTTACTCATTATTGATCTTAGTTCATGGAAATACTCAATCTTTTCGATCCTGACCTGGCCCCTGACTCAGATTTTAGTACCACCTGTGGCCCGCGAGTCAAAATAATTACCCAGGCCTGCCATAACCGCTCCCTCGCATGTTAAAAATGAATATTCACGACTGTTTTTCTTTAACTTGAACCATACCACTGCTTTGTTTGCGTGCATCCATTGCTCTATTTTTAGATATATGACCAGGGGCACGTCGCTGTGAGCTCCCATAATAGTTTAAATCAAAATACTTATGTAGGATTAAGATATTTCCAGTTCTACGTGCCCCAAATGTATCGTTCATTCAATTTCCTCCAGCCCCCGTTTTTTTGGTTTTTTACAACATACACGTTAGTGAGTCCGTAGGGGCTCAATACAAAGTTCTTATACAGAGTCCTGAGTGTTGGACTGGGGAACTTTCCATCGGGGGTGAGTCAGAGCAGAGGCTGAGTTGAGTGCTCGACTCTCCCTCTCTCTCTCTCTCTCTCTCCAGAGGCCGAGTGCAATGACACCCAGTGGCTACACTGACACACTACAAACCAACTTGGCACGGGCATCCAGGGCTGGGTCGGTCCTGGAAACCGTTGCAGCCAAGCAGCACCAACACCTTGACCATGACAGCTGTGTTCAGAGAGTGTTTACATGCACACCCCTCCCGCCCCCTCCCGCCCCCTGCTGGCTCTTTCATCTCATGCACACAGAGTTGGAGAGCTGTTCATCTCTGTCAAAAGATGTGAAATTATTGGCTACTCCGAACATGTATCTACAGATGTAAGTTCAGCACATCAAAGCAAACAGCTGTAGTCATTCATCAGATCTCTTCCCGCCGATATTAATTTCAGACACATAATTAGCTTCACCGCTATCAGTTTTCAAAAATGATGGACTTTCCTGCCAAATAGAACATTTCCACCATTACACAGGAAGTGGCTGCCAGAGAACGGGGTCCGTGATGAATGACCCAACATTAGCCTTTATCTTTTGTTTTGGCATGCAGCGCAAAAAGAAATTAGGAATGTTGATACACTCATGTGTGCGGTTCACACGTCTTTGTCAAGACACGACTTGTTCGCGCGGCCGTTCCCCTGAAGAGCGACAGACAGAGAGTGAGATCGCTCCGGCAGACAGGTAGAAAGAAGAAAGAAAAAGTGACAGAGGAGGAGATGAAACCAACAGAGGATTTGCAGCACGGACCACAAGAGGAAAAGAAGATTTGGGGGCTAGAGACGGAAGAAAGGAAAGGGGATCGGGGACAGACAAGACGGGGAAGAGAGACAGGGGGTTTTCCCACAGCAAATGAGGAGTTACAGGTCTAATTGAGGTCTTTGAATTTCTGGAGAGAGGTGCAGGATGAGATAGTGGAATTTCCTAAATGTGGCCCTTTGAAAGTGCACAAAGTTCAAAGTTAATGTTTGCTTTTCCGGGCCAGAAAGATAAAAAAAAAGTGTCAGTCTTGACATCAACTATGATCTCTGTACAGCAGCAACTTGTTTACAAAGAGTTGTGTTCTTCATATTGTATTTCACGTCAATTTAATATTCCAATTATGCTCAGTTAAAACAATATTTTTCATTTTATTTTAATAAAAAAATGTAAATTCAACTTTCACATCAAGGTGTGGGCCGCAAAATATCATTCCCTGGGCCACAAATGGCCCACGGGCCACGAGTTTGATTCCCCGGTTTAACACATGACAAACAGATTACCACAGTGTTTGGTCCATATTGAGCAAATTCTTATTGTCCACTGATAAACATTGTCCCGCAGCACATTATATGGACTTCCAACATTTGACTGTGTACATAATAAGCAACATACTGTGGTTATTTAGATTATTTCTATGAAAATAGGGATGTTATTGTGATGTTGTACAGAAGAAGCGACGCATATGTGATATGTCTGTACGGTGTTGGCCCACACCCATACTAACCACGTGGCAGATCGGCCCGCCGCACAGAGAGCAGGCTGCAAGTACAGTGTGTGGCTGACAATGTGGGAAACTATACTTTGAGACTCTCCAGCCCACAGGGGAACCGTGATCCGACATAGGCTTTAATCGTAGTTGACGGTCTCATTCTTTTCGCTATACACACATTTTTTTTGTTTCATCCTTGGCATTCATTTCATACCCCTATCATCTTACATCATGTTTGCCTCTGCTCTTTTCTTCTGTAGAGTCCATGGAGGCCTTGGCCAGCCTGAAAGGCAAAACAACCCAGCAGTTCTTTTTCAACCTCACTTCTATCCCCGACGAGGAACTTATCACCTCCGCCGAGCTCCGCATCTACAGGGATCAGGTCACTGGAGAGGCACAGCCCAACAATAGCTCCAGAAACGGCAGCCGCAGCGACAGAGGTTCCACCGCGGGCCTCCATCGAATCAACATTTATGAGATTTTTGGAGCGCCTTCCAGTCAGAACGGGGAAACTCTTGCACGTTTGCTGGACACGCGGTTAGTGCGGGACACTCTAAGCCGCTGGGAGAGCTTCGACGTCAGCCCTGCTGTATCTCAATGGACTTCTGGCAAACGCCACAACCATGGCTTCATGGTTGAAGTTTTTCACCCGGACAACGGGGAGGTGGATCAGCGGCATGCCCAAAAGCGTAGCAGGCATGTTCGGGTGAGCAGGTCCCTGCACCGGGACCAGGACTCTTGGCCACAAGCTAGGCCACTGCTGGTGACGTACGGCCACGATGGCCGCGGGGACTCGGTGCTCCACACGCGAGAAAAACGGCAAGCTTTGCGCAAAAACCGCAAGAAGCAACAGCACAAAATAAGTTGCAGGAGGCACGAGCTATACGTGGACTTTAGTGACGTGGGGTGGAACGAATGGATAGTGGCGCCCCCTGGTTACCATGCCTTTTATTGCCATGGGGAATGCCCGTTCCCGTTGGCAGACCACCTAAATTCTACCAATCATGCCATCGTACAGACACTGGTCAACTCGGTCAATTCCAACATCCCCAAGGCCTGTTGTGTGCCCACTGACCTCAGCCCCATCTCCCTGCTCTACCTGGACGAAAAAGAGAAGGTCATCCTGAAAAACTACCAGGACATGGTGGTGGAAGGATGCGGGTGTCGGTGAGAAACCCCGAATAGTAAAAAAAAAAAATAAGACTGAAAAGTTACTACGGACACCCGGTTTCCCAATGAAGACATTTATTTATATGAAAGATAGACAGAACTATTGTGGAAGAAGAAAAAAAAACTATATATGAATATATTTATGTCTACTTAAAGTTGGGAAAAAAAATAAATATTTTAATCAGAGGAATATTCCTTGACTGGTTTTGAAAATGTATTTCTGATGTACATTTCGAAATGGGTGCAATACCACATGAAGTATAATGCTCAGATTTTTATTTTGTATTTATTTCTATTATAACCACTTTATTTGTAAATAAATGTGTATTTATCATGAAACGACATATATATGGTATACTTTCCCGACTTCCGCAGCTCCTCCTACTCTTTGTTTACAGTTTTTTTTTTTTTTTTTGCTAGCTGCCAAAATATCCCACACGCAGACACATGTGATCCGAGCACCTAACGTGTTTGGTGAACGTAACTGGAAACCAACAACAATAGAAGTGCAGAGAAGGAAAGTGACAGGGCTGGGTCAGGGTGCCGCTGATGTAATCAACTATAGGGTCACGGGACGGGAGTGACACGTTACTGGTGCACAAATGTCTCCCGTGGGACGGTTAGGAAAACACCAGGGCATGTTTTCCTGCATTACATGTGACTGCACGAGATCCATGGGAAGGAAATTTGCAAACGCTGGTCTGTTTTTGCTCGTTCCCAACCAATATTTTACTTTTTTTTCCTTTCAATAAATCTGCACCAGCTCTTGGAAAAGTCTTGACAGGGCACCGGGTTTATTTTCCATGAGACTTGAGAATGATAAATTGCTAAATAGACAGACAACAGCTCCTCAGCGGGAACACAGACCCGCTGACAACTATTGAAGACAAACAAACACCCACCTGCACCTGTCCACACACTGTACCGTGCACGCTCAGACAAATTGAGGCCCTACTTTAGTTTGGCTGCCGTCCTTTGTCGTCTCCGAGTTCTGATGAGGTTCAGCAAAGGAGGGAGGGAAGAAAAAAAAAAGAAAAAAAAAATCCTGGTATATGTCATAAAACTACGCAGCAGCTGCAGATAAAAAAGTGCCAAAGAATCATTGCCTCTGAGACAGCGGAAATGGATGGTTCGGCCAACAAATACAAAACATATATTTTGCAATTGAGCCTTTCAAAGAATGAACACCTGAGTCAATAACTTCATTCTGCGGCCTCCTTCAGCCAAGACCGTCTAAACAACGATGTAATACTATAACCGGTGTAATAAAACACAGATAAGGAGAGAAACACACAGCGAGGGGAGAGTCCTTCAAGACTGAATGCATTTTCTGCTGTGTTTGCATTAGAATGAGCATGGAGGGATCACAAGGCAGTCTGAAAAATGCTCTAAATAGAATGTTTTTTATGTGAGGGACCATGGAATGTTGGTTTTCAATCTCAGACAGATGCATACGCTCGCATGGAAAACCAGCATGGTTGTTTTTTCAATCATCTATTCAAGGGTTTCCTGGTGGGCTTTCTCTCTTCAAACACACAACGTACATCCAACAAAGATACTCTTGTTGCTTATGTAGGAAAATGTAAATCCCAACACTAAAGGAAGGAGCCACGTGAATCCATTCACGGCTAGTAAAAACTCTTTTTCTGCTCTTCGGGTCATGTCTGTTTACTCATTCTCCTGCTTCAACAGGGGAGAAGCAACCTGGATGTGCTGCAGGTGATGCAACTCCGAAATTATTCCAGCTTTATTAAGACACAGAGAGAGAGACAGAGAGAGAGACAGGCAGTTCCGACGCATCTCCGTTTCAATCTGCCGCATGTGTTATTTGATTTTACCTTGCATCTTGAACCCCCTTTGGTCCCATCTGGTGTCCATTTCACCCACAGCAGATCCCTCTATACCGCAGCCTTGCACATGGGTCGCACATACAACTCGGGAGCAGCAACATTTTAATGAACTTAAAGCGGAAGTCACTTCCTTGCTAACGTAAAAAAAAATCAGGGTTTAGAAAGGACACGGGGGAGATATTCACTTTTAAAGTTCACGGTTCAAGAAATTTGCCTTTATTATTTCAGTCTATAAACCTTTCATTGAGTCGGGTGGAAATGCCTCTCACAGGGAGGGTGACACATTGGTAGCACAGCAGAAACTTCCCTCCTGTGCCCCATTCCGGCTCAACTGGATTTCTTATTTAACCGTGAGATGGCCGGTGTTCTCCAGAAATCTGGGCTTTCCCTTTTTTTTAGCGGCACATTATTGTCAGAGAGCTCCTCGGGGAGCACTGTTGAACTTCTCGCTGAGAACACAGGTCAGGAGTCAAAGTAATAAGGACCTATTATCTCCACCATTACTGACTGACTTCAAGGCTCATCACGTCATCGCGGACTTGCGGCTTCGAGTGTGGTCAGCTCCGGAACGGAGCAGAAACCCGGGACTGTATTTCTAAAAAATAAAAAACAAGAACCCTTTTTGAGTTTATGGTCAGCTAAATAATGATGTAGTTATAAAAGTCTAATTGAGAGATATGTCTTTTTGGCAAGTTTGGCTTCACCTGCTACACAGACCTCTGCTAAGTCGCTCTCTTAAAACAGATTTCTCCCCCCTTCACTCTGAACATCTGGTAAATCACTTTAAGGTGTCCTTCTGTGCCTTTGTTTATGCACAAACACACAACAGAGCGGCCGCACGACTGATGAGTATAACACTGGGACGCTCTAGCCTGGTAAGGCGCATTTATTTTGTTTGGTTGTGCAGAAAACCACACCAAAACTATCTGCAGCTCCAAACAACCAAAATCATAAGGGTTGTAAAACTAGATATCCAGACTTTTGGCTCGCCCAGAATAGGAAAATATGTGGCATTTTTCGTCTATCTTTGATGAAACAGAGGACGGAGTCGCTCTGGGACATCTTAACTACTTCTCTGCCAAGGTGAGATGCGAAGATGTTGAGAGGAAAAAAAAAAAATGAGCAAAAAAGAAACAAGGGCCACTCTTCTAAGTTGGGAGCTTTTTCTCCTTCATGTGCGGCAGACACTAATTTTAGAGGTGGTGCACACTGTGTTTTTTCTGTATTCCGAGAAGAGCCAGTGAGATGACGTCCAGCATAGCTATGACTGTGGCATCTGTGCTGCAGCTCTGAACACATCAAACGGACGGGCGTCCGCAGATTCAGGAGCAGAGCAAATATGGAAATAACTTTTCCAGATCGGCTGCGAAGTCGATAGTACTTTTAGATCCGTCCGTTTATCCACGCGTATGCGAAATACAGGGCGTCATGAACCTGGACGCCACTTCTTCAGCTTCACCATATTGTGAGAAGCGGGAGACGGAGAAAGGGGGACTACAACGTTTACTAGGAGCAATTACTCACCTTTAAATATTATCCTGGCAGTACTGTAAGGACTAATGATCCATGCAGTCACAGTGGAGTTAGTCTAAGGTGACATGCTGAAATAATTTCCTCCATATTACATGGCTACATGGTGAGGGGGCATTATATTCGCAGAAGAATAATGTTGCTGTGAAGGAGTGGAGGAGTTAACAGGCAGTCTACTATTAAAATACTCCAGAGAACAAGCCAATGAAACCTTAGAGGACGGCCGTGAACCCCGGCCAGACCGTTTTTATCCACGGACTATGTGGCGCAACAAGAAAACAACTCCAGAAAAATGTCACAGATTGATCACAAAAGTCTTTTCACTGTCATCAACTCTTCATGCATCATTCAGGGGATTGGGGGGGTAAATATTTCGAAAGTATTGTGTGAGCGACGGTCGTCAGGTTGCACTTTGCGGGCGTCCACGGAGGATACAGGAAGGAGTAACATGTGGAGAACATGTGGGCTTTCTAAAACAGGCTCGAGAATTAATTCCCCCTCCAGACGCTGATCCGAGGTCAGTGTCACATTCGCTCCTCTGATGATTACAGTTCAGGGGTGAGGGTGAAGCCAACTGATCCTGGAACGCTGCCGAAGGGTGTCTACTACACCCTGAGCTTAAAAGAGCCTGTGTGGCTACGGGAGTACAGGAAGTAGAGAGATCAATCACAGGGAGAAACATGACATCCACCAGCATGCACGCTCAATAAATGTCAATCCCAGGCATTACCACACGGACCAATGGAAGATTATGGCTGTAACAACGACTATTTACTATTTACATTACTTATATTGTGGTATATTGTATTGTATTGTGTAATAATACAATTTCTAATTCATCAAGTAAGAAACTGTAATCGTCTCCTTGTCGGCTTGTCCTTTTTTCAGGGGTTGCCACAGCGAGTCAACATTTTCCATCTCACGCTGTCCTTTGTATTTTCAACTACCTCCATGTCCTCCCTCACTGCATCCATCAATAAACTTTGGCCAAATCAAAGATGCGCAAAACTGTAATGCATGGACATTATAAAATGCTTTGTAAACTCGGGTGGGCCATTAAAGATGACTCTGTGGGCCACATTTGGCCCCCAGGCCTTGAGTTTGACACATGTGGTGTGTCACAGTAAAATAAAATGAAATAAAGAAGAAATTAAAATACTGGCAAAATTGTTTAAATGTGAAAATTTTGCTTTTGTTTACAAGTAACTGGGATGTATTTTTGTGATAAAACTACAGAGACAGAGAAACATTTTTTGAACTCAACGATTCAGCTTTTTTTTTCCGAGGAGGAAAGAGCTGCAATGGAGTTATCTGCAAATCTTCAATAGTATACGGGTGCTGTGGGGGATCTGTATATTCCTGAAGGAACAGGAGCTTTGATGTAAGGCATAGATTATAAGTCTACGAAGTCGCATGCTTCCATCAAGATAAAGCATCTTTTTTTTTTTTTTTTTTACTAGGAACGTTTGTGGATCAACTTAACAATGACAGGTCTTATGGAATCTTTGGTTTCTGACTGTGTCTGTTATGGAAAATGTCCGGTACAATGAAAGAAAAGGCATCACATAACGACAGCAACAGTTAATCAACTTGTCTGTTGCCGGGTTGCAGAGATAGAACTGTTACAACTGACACCCAAATCACATAGTACCTACTGCAGGTGATGAGCCCACAGGAAGCCACAAAAAGCAACTGGATTCAAACGTGTCCACCAGGTGAACCCGGGTGCTCATGCCGTTGCCTCTGAGCTAAGACAATGCCCATAATATCTCATTCATTCAGTTTGTCTGTTGCCCGGTCACAAGGGCAGCTGACACCACCTAAATGACATTACACCATATTGTGTGCCTGCCCCTGGGTGGTGAGCCCTCACAGTTATGTGGGTGGGGACGGTGCTATGATCAGAGCACCTCAGTGGTAACCAGGCAGCTGGTGGATTCGAACCTGAAGCCCTGTGGACCCAAGTCCGCTTCCTAAACCGCTAGGCCCTAATATCTAATAATTTTAATAATAATTTATTGTTGAAAGATATTTCCGGTTTATCTACCACATGGGTAGGGAATGCAGAAGGACACGTCTTATGATAGAATTGATTCAATAAATGCTATTGGTATTAGCTCGCCCAACAGTGAGCCAATGCTAAATTATCAGTGTAGTCCAGCAGTGAAGTCAAGCCCACCAAGGACAAAACACATGGTGGTCCTTGAAAAAAAGCTGGTGCTGAACCTTCAGTGCTAAGAGCAGATTTGCAGGAGGCTACTTCCAGATGCAGCAGATGCAGGGGAAACAGGCTGTCTTCCCAGGGTGGTATGGTACAGATCCATTCCCCATACTTTTCTCATTAGTGTAATAAGCTTTGCATAAAGAACTGCTCTGGAATTGTCAAGGACACAGGCAGCATCCACCCATCCACCCATCCATCCATCCATCGATGGCGCATCTGTCAATCCTCTCAGTGCTTCGGAAACGCAGGTTAGAAAATGTTTGGACTGAGTTGTTGCCAACGATTCTGTCCAACATGCACATGACGTCTGGCTGCGAGCATGTGCTTCGATTCATCCACATTGGAAGCAGACACACAACAAAGAGCGTAACACCTCGCGTTTCTGTCGTAACACAACTCGCACGTCTCGACGCGGCTTCGTCAACACCCGGAGAGATGACAGAGGTCTGTTTATGCGACAAGTATGTCCGCAACTTTCGGGGCCCCAGCCAGCTCTGGTCCGGGGTGTAACTCACACTCCCTCAGAATGCTCTCCCACAGCCTGTCAGTGGCATGGCAAAGTCTGCCTCACCAAGCTTCTTCTGACTCACTTCCTGTCCCAGCCCTGCACCTGCACTCCCCTGGGTGATGTCATGGCAGGTTTTCCTCTCGGAGCTGCACAACAGAGCACACTCCCCATCTGGCACGACGTGCATATGCGTGCACGTATGTTTATGTGTACATCCATCAGCGCTGCCTTGCTCGGTGGGTCCAAGTGCAGCATATTCGGAGGTCAAGAGTACCACCGTCGAGTTGCATCAAACTGAAAACTGCAGACTCCCCACCAATGATTTTATTAGTGGGTTTTGTTTGTTAGCTAACATTCAATACGTCCTTTTTCGTCCTCCGGTCTCCTTCTGTCTGCACATTCAATTACTCGTAGGAACCCTACTGTCAATTCAAATTGAGCTTCACGTGATGAAAAAAAAAAACTTGACCGTTGTACAAAGGGAGTAATTCTTTTTTCCAGCGAGATGAAACCACCGCTAGATGTCCTCAATATCTGTGGGAATAATTACAGAAGGCTCGTCCGACCATTGGTGCCTGCAGTGAAAATGATAGATTGAGGGGAACACGGGACTGGGACAGACCAATGAGTGAATGGAAATATTGTATGAGAAAGAGTGCATAGTTTTTTCCCCTTATCCTAGCCCAAAAGAAATGATGTTTTTTTTTTTTTTTTCTAAACCAAACCAACCTGCCTTTTTTGCCCTCTTCTCCCTCACATTGAGTGAGTCAGTGACATAGTCATATATACCAGTGGCGGTCCTTGTAGTTCAACTGTAGTCCTTCAGTGATGTCATAGTTTTGTGACGTCAAATTAATACTACTCATAGTAACATATGTATGACACCAGGACTTAAGAATCCACACATATACAATATATCACCCTTAACATAGGCCAATCAAGCAACACTCCATTTCCATTCAAACTAAATTATTCTTAGTATTTTTGACATTTAACTGTGCCGGTGGTTGACGATTTGTTTCGTTCCCACTAGGAACCGAGCGCAAAAGTGGTTTGCCTTCTACGTAGGGCCAGCTAGAAGGCCCTGACGTCGCAATCTCGTGGATGGATGGATGATTCTGAAGGCTGCGGTATATTTCATGGAACACTAGCTAGCTGAAATATGATCGGAGTAAAAGTTTTACCCAACTTTTTAAATATAAAAACTCTTTTTGTATTAATAAAAAATAAAAATAAAAAAATACTGTAAAAATGTTATTTAAAAATATTTATGAATAATTGTGTTTTTCTGAGTATGGCCAGCAGAGAAGGCTTTGCTGGCCCTGACTGATATATACATATATGTGCTTTATCTTTGTATAAAGTCGAGAATTTGGGACTGATTTTTTTTTTTCTATTAAACCTCATGAACCTACTACCACCATTTGTTAATGTGTTTGAGAAAAAGTATTTTCCTTGTTGGATTGGGCAGCATTTAGAGAGCCACAGTTTACCAACATTTAGGGGTTTGACTCGAACTCTGTACTGTCACTGTGCAAACAGCGGGCGTTCTGTTGACTGGGACGTAAAATAGTGCTGTTGGGTTTTGGGTTTCCAGAGTGGGATCATGAGTGCAGTATATTGAGTCCATGTGGGAAGTGCGTTTTTAATCTAAGCTTTACCCACAGTCCTTCCTGTTTCTAATTTGGCGCTGCAGCGGTTTTGTCCCCAGGCCAAGAGCCTCTCTTCCACAGAGTGTCTATTTCCTCTGAAGTGAATAGTAGCAGGTGTGCTGGCCCGAGTTCCTCTGGTCTTGTCTGCTTATGAATGGCCCCCATCTCACTCTTCCTCACCTGTCTTTGTTTTCCTTTTTTTTTTCCCCTTCCTTTCATTCGTATTTTTCCCTGCGTACGTTCTCGTTCTCTTTTTCCACATTCTTCCTCCTTTTTCAGAGCTGTTATGTCTTCACCGCTCTGTGGTCACTCTTTTGTCTCACTCCAATAACCCGGGTTTCCTCCGTTCGTCCCCTTTGCTCTCATTGCCGAGATCAAGGTGTAGCTCGGGCGATAAGTCACGGAGCGGAGGCTCGCGCTGATGAAAACAATAAAATCGAGCGCGGCAAATGACAAGGACGGCACGACAACACATCATCCCAGGCAGATATCAGACATAACAAATCACACGTGCAACAGTTAAACTGTCAGAAAATCCAAATTGGGTTTACAACTCGCTCCAGCATCATCGTCTTTGTTCTGGCAAACTGAACGCTTCACGAATGCTTCAGCAGTTACAACCATTACTATACTTAATGAATTTGATTTACAACGAACACATGTATACACAGTGTTCAGATCCTCCGAATAAAGCACACAAACAGGAAGGAGGGAAATGTTTCTGCGAGCGCAGGAGGCTTAATCTTCCGCAGGCCTGTCTGACAGCTGAGAACTCATCCAATCTGTGAGCGGAGGAGACAGGCTGTCACGCGTTTCAAGGAGGCACTGCGATTGGAATTAACCTATAGTGACCTTCACTTTTCCTCCACCCCTCCTCCGTTCCCCAAAACACACCACCTAATGAGTTGGGCTTGAAAGGGTGCAGTATTTGCCGAAGACAAATAAATCCTCGTCGCTGCGAAGTCATATTTCAGCATATCTCCGAGGGAAACAAGCGGAGAGACATTTGGTCAGTTGCCGGGGAATTGTGACTTAACATGAGGCCGAAACGCAGCTGCAAAGCCATTAATGAAATGAGGTTCTTATAAAAGCTGGAACACATGTAGAACATCCTAATGATGTTTGTGTTTGTTCTAGTTTGCTTGCACGTCATTTGCCAAAGTCGAATTCGGAGTGAGATTATCATCAATTCTGGACGGGTATCTATGATGTAACACCAAAAATAATACAACACGCAGTCTGTTATTGTATTCTTGCATGTGCGAGGTGACCATCTGCATGATCATCGTGGACCACATCTGTCACAGAGATAAGGAGAACCCGAACCCGTTGTAAGAATGAGAGTTGTACGCCTTCCGTTTCGGGCTCTTTTCCTTCTTCTGATTTTCTGCCAATGTCAACAGTTGGCATCTACGTCTCCAGCCGCGGCGTTTCCGGCATCTGCACACGCTCGTGTTTACACAGGATGTTCAAACTCGGTACAGATTAAACAAATCCAGTTTGGAAGCTGAGTTCAATCGCCTCCTTTATTTTACCTTTAAGGAGATGAAGCTGGAGGCCAGATCATCACTAACGTTTCCAAGAGGATTGGTCGGGCGGGGGTTGATCTGTGGACCAGTTAGTCCAGAAGGTATTTATATGCGAATGAATGTCAACCACTAGTTCCCACAGATTTGTTTGTGGTTAGATCGGCTTAGGGTGGTGCAGGTCTTTTTTTTTCAGCTCTCTCTGCCAGTGTTTGTAGGCCTTCTACAGGGCAGTCTACTGTAGCATTAGTTCTGTTCCCACACTTATAGTGTAAAATGGGAGGTTGGGGGAACGGGTCGCTGGTTTTGACCTCACGTACCCTGGCCGGGCCAGGCAACCGTAGAACAATTCTGTGTTATGAACGTTACATTTCGCTAGAACTTATTTCATTCAACATCAGATAATCGCTGATTACTCAGGAAACACAAAATGAATCAAAAAGTAAGTTGCCAAGTTTACTTTCTCATAAGAGAGTGTAGACATTTCCAACTTTAACTGATGGGAGTCTCCAGGCTTATTGGTTTATACAGCCTACTTCTTCTTTTCTTCTACTTTTCCTTCAGTTTGTCCCGTATCTCAGGGGTTGTCCCACGGCGAGTCAACAATTTCCATCTCACCCTGACCAACTACCTCCATGTCCTCCATCACTGCATTCATCAATCTCCTCTTCATCTCCTACCTGGTAGCTCCATCTCTAGGATCCTTCTTCTACCAAAGTATCCACTGTCCCTCCTCTGAACATGTCCAAACCATCTCAATCTGTCTTCTCTAGCTTTTCCCAAAAACCCTCCTGTCTGTGTTGTCCCTCTAATCACCTCAATCCGGAGCATTTTTAACTCCTCCACCTCCAGCTCTGTCTTCTGTCTCCTTTCAATTCCTAGTGTCTCTAATCCATCCATCATGGCTGGTCTCACAACTGTCCTGTAAACCTTTCCCTTCACCTTAGCTGACTCTCTTCTATCACAGATCACTCCTGACACCTTTCTCCAACTGTTCCGTCCTGACTGTACTCTATTTGTCTCCTCTCTTCCACAGTCTCCACTGCTGTTGATCTTAGTATCTAAACTCCTCCTCCTTCCCTACCTCTGTTCCTTGTTAATCCTTGTTTGTTTATCCAGCCTACATGTCCAACTATTTAGTGTTGGCACAAAACATTGAATGAAACACCAAATAGTCTCTAACTTTTGTCAAGTATATTGAGGACAGCAGTCGTTTGTTCAGCTGGGTCTCTCGGTCTCTGCCCAGGATAAATAAAGCCATAATTTTGCCCGGTGTTTGTGTCTTCACCTGTGTCCTCTTTTTTGGCCCTTCGTGGCACTTGCTTGGCCATCGTCCAGTCGCCCATCTGTTCATAGCTCATGCAGCCATTCAATCTCTATTGAGCAACCCCTTTCAGGACGGCACGCTGCCTGACTAATTGTATCACATTCTCCAGTCTTTGTCCTGACATTCCCTTGCCAGCTAGAGGTTGCCAAAATCTCATCCGCCACATCAGAGGGGCCCTATTAACCCCTAACCCTTGGTTGGTGTGTGTGGACAAGGTTGCTCCTCACACCCAACGTCGGGCCCATTAACACGTCGCCCCACAGCAGAAAAACTATTTTGACGGACTGTAATTGGTGCTAAGTGATGGTGGACAAAGGGCCCCTGTGTGCTGCCGGCCGGACCGAGCAGGACTGACCACTTTCAGGGATTCACGCTTGACATTTTCTTGCGGACTCCGATGTGAGAGGATGTGAGAGCACCACCACCTCCTCTGTTTCTCCATCCTGTTAGCGTCTCATGCTATTCGTCATGGTGTTCCTTTGAAATCGTGAGATAATGAGGTTCCAGCGGGGAGAGCCGGTCAGAGCAGAGCTCCGTAGTTCAAATCCGCAGCGACTGATTAAGCCAATGGTGGGTCATTCCTTTCAGAGCCAGCCTAATTAGTTTATGTTATCTGGACAAGGCCAGGGGGCGTGTTTGACCGAGGCCTTTACTTCAAATGCCACAATGGTGCAATAATCCGTGGACGCAGGTGCAACAATCAGCTGCTTCGGTTGACGCAGCTATTGGTTAAATTGAAAGTCGCAAATAGGGAAGACAATGACGTCTTTGAACGTACTTTGAACGTTTTCAAAGAGTTCTTCTGCCAAAACGGTAGCTTTTCAACTTCACTGCACATGTGATCAAAGGTTATGATGATACGCAGATGTCTACAAAGCCAAGTCGCTTAAAAACTGTCACGGAAAAATAATCATATAAAAAAATAAAATTATAGTTTATCATATTTGTAAAAAGGTATTTGCACATTTTGCAATAAATCCTATTTATAGGAAAATTTACCATATAAATATATATATAATAACAAATAGTTTTCCATATTAACATATATATATATATATATAAATAGAGAGAGAGAAAGACAGTATATGTTAATATGGAAAACTATTTTAGCATCCCCTCTGCAAACCAAAAAAAAAATACACATATAAACATATAACAATATAAACACAATATAAACATGCATATATATAAAATTATGTACAGTATATCTTTTTATTTTTAATTTATTGTTCACAAAATAGATCTTACTAAACAAAAAATGTCAATTTTCAACATTATCAGTATCAAAGTCAACAAATAATACTGTATAACACTATATTATAACACAAAGTGAACTCAAAACCAAACACAAACAATTAACCATATTAACTAGTTCTATAGTCCATAAGGATACAGTAGAGTTGATTGGATGCCCGAACACATTTCCTCCACTATATATTTAGATATACTGTATATTAACCCCCTTAACCACTCACAGTGTTCTGCTTGTATCCTTAGCAACGCTTAGTGGAACCAAGCCAAGCTTCTCTCACACAAAAGTGTATACTTAACACAGGTTTTGCCTCCTTCTCCATACACCATGCCATGCTCTCATCCCGTATTTAACAGCCTGACGTCAGACAGGAGCAAAGGAGGCAGGAGAGGAGACTTTAATACTAAATCTCTCCCTCTGTCATTACCAGCCTGTGTGACCGCCTATCAAAGGCCCTTGAGTGATGTGGGAAACCCTGGGCCCTGTCCTCCCAACCCCTGTAGGCCAGGCCGCCTGTTCTGTCCAAACCAAACTGAAAACTACAGGACAGGCACAGCTAGGGTTGACATCAATGAGGCGCCGGGCTCTTTATGCCCACTCTGCGGTCAGGAGGAGAGAGGCCTGGATATTAATCTCTCCTCTCTGCTTGCATGCTTTCTTCCTCTTTCCTCTTGTCACCATGCAAACTGTACTGTATTTGTGGGCAGGAGTGCAGTCGCAACTGACGTTGCTGTTGCGACTGCATACGCAGCTGGCACAGGCATCAGCTCGTCCGCCGTGGTGGCTAGCGGGAAATTCGCTCCTCTGGTGTGACGGATGGCAACAACATAAACAACATCAGTTTTTTGTTCACTCATCACCGGGTCTCAGGAGGGACAGTCTTCACAAATGTCACCCAAATCACAATGCACCATACCGTGAGCCTTTCCTGTGGGTGTTGAGCCCACTGGAAGCTATGCTCACATCACCTCAGTGGACTCGAACGTTAAGTCTGCAGACCTTAGTCTGCTTCCTTAACCGCTAAGCCACCACTGCTGCTACATCATTAATCAGTTATTTTATCTTGATCTGCTTGTATGTTATCGGGTCAACAGGGGCAACAATCTCAACAACTGCACTATATTGTTAGTCTTCCTGCAGGTGGTTAGCCAAGTCATGTGGGGACGGAGCACCTGAGCGGCAACCTGGCAGCCGTTGGATTTGAACCTTAGACGTCGGGGACCCAAAGTTGCTTCCGAAACCACTAGGCCACCACTGCTGCCCGCCGCTACTTTATTTTTTATATAATATTTTAATCCAAGAATCCAATCCAAAGTGAGTGACTACTTACTCAAACACATGTATGTCTGACATTTGACATGAAGTATATTTTCTCATATCTCAACCTAAACAGAGTACTCAAACATACAGTCAGGTCATGTGATGCTGGTGGTTATATGCGGACAGCTGCAGCCAACACATCCCCAGTTAACTTTGTAAAGGCTTGGTACCGCTTGAAGGCGGCAGAAGGGGCTAGACCCAGGTTTGGCCCCGAAGGCCCTAACTATCACCCTTGATCCAAGGGTTGTCTTTGGCCTTGCTAAATGTTCCATGAAATGGGCATCGGGAACAGTGCAACAGGCCGCTTACTGTTAACCAACAGTGCTCCCTTTGTGCGGGAATTGTCAAAGCTGTCCCTCTTCTGCACTGGTCCTGTCTTTCTTTTGAGCCTCAGCTGTGAGCACACAAAGATGGCTTCAAATTTTATAAGATGGTCACCAAAGATGTTTGTTCTGTGTTCGTGCAGGTGGCATTTCAATGGCTAACGATAGAAAAGACAACCTTTTGAAGAACTCTCTCTCGGAAGACCAATAACGGATGACTCCAGACCAAATTCATGCTTTTCCAATTATTCTTTAGTTTAATGTTTTTTTTTAATGATAATTTCAATGCAGGCTATCGTGTGCAGGGCCGGATTAACACTTTCCGAGGCCCGGGGCTAATTACCAGGATGGCCCTTCATATTGTGTCCAGCACTGACATATCGGCACACAGATTTAAAGCAAATTTGGCAATAAGTATAGCCTGTAAGCAGTGCAGAACAGTGTTTCCCAAACATTTATTTGTAAGCTACAGATCATTATATAATATATAATATTATATGTTAATCACAAAATATAGTTTTAATTGAAAAATGGTGACGAAAGGTCATACACAGTAGGTCAACAGAAAGATATATCACATGAATCACCATTCCTAAGTGTTATTACTGCCACAATTCGTTTTTTATAGCTGTTTTACACCCATAATATCTTCCTACCCTCTATTTAAGGAGTGGTAGCACAATTTTATAGATGGTTAACACCCATATTATCTACCTAACACCTTTATAAGAGAAGGTAGGGTGGTATTGGGTGTTTAAAGTAGAGTAAAACTAGTCGTCTACTCATTTTAGTCACTTTACATCAGCAACTTGAGGCCCCCCGGCCCTGGTGGTGCGGCCTGGGATTGCAGCACCTTCAGATCATCCGACCTAGTGTGGAGCTAGGTCTCTCAGACTGCGCCAGAGTCTGTGTCTGCTCTCACGATGGGAACCAATGCCTTGGTGAGAGGGACTAAAGAGGGCACACAGGCAGTGGTGAGGATCTTCCGTCCAAGTGCAAAACCCAAAGGCCGGGAAAGTCCCTCAGTTTTGCAAATGGTGGACGCTGGACATGAGGCGCCCACTAGAGGAAGAAAATCCTCTATGTATACCACAATGTTCCAATAAAAAAAAAAATCTTAACTGCATCTGTTGGCATCGATTAATAAAAACAATTGATTGAGGAGAACTATTTCCTGATCAGAACTGCCACATATTCACTGTAAAATGAAATACAGAGCTATGATTATGCATGTTTTTTCGCTTGGTATAATTGTTTCTAAGGTCGTCCGTGCCAGTTTATTTCAATTTCTGTGGCCAAGTTAAATATTTGCAGCCTGGCTTTTGCTTCCAAACTCAGCCGTAGTTGCAGAAAAAAAAAAGTCTTGCAACCATCGCGTTAGAGAAATGACAAACAGCTTTTTTCACATCAGCACATTTCCTAATTGCTTTGCCTCATTTAGATGCACTTAAAATGTACAAATAAAGCAAATACTCCAAAACACCTCATCTTCTTTGACGTCATACTGTCGTCGCACCTGGGCCCAAACCTTGCAGCCCGCTGAGCTACGTGCTGCACGGTTTGATGGTAAACCGACTGTTTACAATTTCTTCACAGTATGAGAGTCATTTACAGTTAGTTAAATTCCCCGCTGAGACGCTTTGCTAAATGTCTCTTCCAAAGACCTTGCTGGGAAATATTTGCAATGGTTTCCATCCAGATTTGGGTCACTTGGTTCCACATTCACTGCACAGGTGAGCTGGAGCAGGTTTGTTTGGCATTGGTCACTGGCTGTCCTTTCCTTTCAACAGCGCTGGGAAAGAGGCACCACAAACAGCTTGTGACAACAAGCGATGCTTTTGTCCGTCGCCTACCACGGCGGAATGACACTGCGAAGCAGCCCGCTGCCAATGTTGTCCAGGTCTCCCAGGACTGTCTCTGGGGACTAAAAGACCTGCTGCAGGCCGGTCCAACAGAGGCAGACGGGGAGAGAGGAGTCTCATGAGAAAAGGTAACTGTCAGCAAACCGTGCCACTGCAGCAGGCAGATGAAAACAACCTCTTTCACACTCAGTGTGTTTTGGCGTCCAGGGCTGCAATCATGGATGATTAGCCTAAGAACTCAATTCTGAATGGGGACTATTCCCTATTCCTGTCACAGTGTCATAAATTATATTTACCCAACACCTTTCAGCTAACTGTCCCCAGTCATGAAGAGAGACTGGACTGATCACTGGACGTCAGGCAGCGGCGTTCTATGGATTTAAATATTGAAAAAAAAAAAAAAAAAAGAAATTAAAGAAAACCTTATTTTTAAATGTGTCATCCATGGGCAAACACATGAGCTCATGAAGGTTTGTATTTAAGTCTAATGTGAAGGAAAAAATGATTTCCAAAAGACGGAGTAATTATTTTAACTCGAAATTCTACAGAGGATGAGCAAGTTTTATGAAAACAAACATCCAAAAATGAGTATGATTATCTACACACAATATTTCTACAGTTGAAGAAATAAGGATTTTTTCCATGTAAAATCTATATATAATATCTATAAATGTTCTAATTTTGGTGGTTAAGGACGCAGATTTGGGTCCACAAGGTTGCAGGTTTGAATCCACCAGTGGTCAGGTTAGCTCACCATCCACAGGAAGGCTAACAGTATGGAGCAGTGTGATTTGGGTGGCAGTTCTGGAGACTGCTGCCCAGTAACGGACAAGCAGATGAATGAATGTGAGTGAATTTTTTTAAACTTGACCCACTAGGTGGCGATATATAAAATTGGACAATGTGGATAAGCAATAAGGTTTGACCAGCAAACGTTACTTTCTAAAAAAATGCAAATATAGATACTTTTCATAAACATAAACACTCGTGACGAGGCTAATTTGGAAAAGCGTGATCCCAGAGGTATTTTCGCAGCTCGTGCCAACGATCGGAATATCATCACCCACCCATCAACAGGTGCAACCTCCACTCTTCCTTCTCCTCCCGCTCATCTTACTACAGTTTATTTTCATTCCACATGTGGAAAGCATCTGCATAGGTGGTCCGACGTACCCCTGCGTCCTCCTCATTTGCTCTCATCGCCTACCATTCCCTTCCCGCTGTCCCCTTTCTCCCGTCGCAAAAAAAAAAATAAAATAGGGAAGCACTGATTGTAAATATGGAGAGGTGTCAGTGCCAGAAGAAACGAACCGCGTATTTCTGGATCCGAGCTGTGAGGTTTACCGAAGCATATTTTTATCATGAAAAGCCAACATGGAATGGGACGGCCATGTGCAGCTGCTGGTCTAATTTGCTCTAAGCATGTACAAATAGGACGGCCCACACAGACCATAAAAGTGGAGTGGAGGTTTTGCTCAACGCGGCACTTTTGTCTGACCAGAAGCACAAGGATGCCTTCCAAAGAACAAACAGATCACAAAAGAAAAGAGGAGGAAAAAAAACACACGCAGGCACACTCACACAATAGACTGGAATACTGTATAATAACTCAGGCTGCCGCAGAACTCACTCTGGGTTATTCCACAAGTAAACATTGTTTCACGTACCAGCTTTTGGAAAACCAGGTCCTGTGCATTTCAATCGCTCACATCTGAAACCTGACTTTTTTTTCTATGCCACCTATTGGCACAGAAAAATGTGTTTGCACGCAGAAATTTTTCAAGCACATAAAATATTCACCCATATGTAATCAAATCAAAAAGCAAACAAAGGCTCGGGGGCCAGACGAGGCACAGTCAACTATATTATCCAGGCCACCTATCTTGTCGAACTTGTGGCGTAGATTAAACAAAAATAAAATATATGTTTCTCACATCATTCCTGTATTTTCTTATCTTCTGATAACGAGAAGATATTTTTCAAAAACATAAAAAATATATAAAAAATACCTGTGGCGCCACCCGTGCATACAAGTAGTACCAATTCAAGTGTTACACAGAGATGAAGGCAGTAGAGACAGCTTGGTCAATCTAAGGCCCAGGGGCCAGCTGTGGCCTATGCGATTTCCTATTCCGGCCCTCAAACTTTTCCAAATTATAAAATTGATCAATATTTTCTGTTTCCCAGTATTTTGCATGGAGTAGAGTAGAAAGAAAGTATTTTCTTATCTTTTGGTAGCAAAAAGATAATATGTATAACTGTAATGTAAAAACTAAAAAATAAATATCTATGGCTCCACCTAAATCCGTCTAATCTGAGAGTTTAGGCCAAACGTGTTAAACTCAAGGCCCGGGGGCCAAATCTGGCCCGCGAAATATTTTGGTACGGCCCGCAGGAGCTTGACAAGGTTGTTTTAAATTGTCTATAGAGCAGAGTTTCTTGTGGTGAATTAAAAGTTGTTTTAAAAATGAGTTTGACACCTCTGGTTTAAGCATAGAGCTGGTTTAAGCATAGAGCACCTCTGGTTTAAGCATAGAGCAGGCTAATCTAAGGCCCAGGGGCCAGATGTGGCCAGTTTATTTTCAAAATCCGTCCCCCAAACTTGTCCAAAATGATAAAATAGGTCAATATTGGTTTTCCCATGCAGTCGAGGCGTAGGAGAGGCTAAAAAAAAAACATTTTTTTTTTCCAATCTTTAGATAGCATGCGGATGTATATCAGGATCATAAATAAAACATAACAAAGTAACACTAACGTGTTCTTCATCCACAGTGACCTCAAATCATCAAACAGGAAGGAAGGACGCCGCTGAAGCTCTGAGGTTTGGAAAGAACATTAAGGAAATATATGTCTAAACACAGAATGTTTGTATTTAAACACTATATTTAGTAGGAGTGGACCAGCGTCCTTATGTACCGTATGTGTGTTTCCTAAAGGTTGTTTCCGACCTGGACAGGATTGCTAGTGTTCCTCATGTTTGATCTCCATACATTTTTTTTTTTTTTTACCATCATGGGAAGTTTTATTTGTTCACGGGCAATTTGCTCTGGAAACCCCCCCCTGTAGATCCTATGAGTACTTCAACTTCACACACTTTGCAGGTCTGCACATGATGAAACATCGACGTGTATCAAACTGGGGTTCCCCTTCAGATAGCAGATAAATAACCGACTTCAAACAGTAGGCTAGGTGCTAATGAACTAAATCCTGACACGGTTTGCTTTACCAGACCAGGGACCCACCCCACAATGGATCCATTCACAAGACCCTAGCCATGGAAAGTGTTGGTAAAGTAATCCCCACTAGAGTTTATGCAACCTTTTCTAACACTCACTACGTCTTTCTCCCTTTAGGCCTTTGAGACCTGGCCAAGGAAAACACCGAGCTGCATCAGCTGATAGAGGCGAGGGCTAACCACATTTGCATGTTTCAAAATGGCTCCCATTCACCAAACAGTTGGCAAATTGATGTCGGCAGGAAGGGAACACAACGCCCCGCTTCCTCTTTATGATTTACCTGCGAGATCAGTCAGGGCAACCTCCGGGTCAACATCAAGGGTCGATTCTTCCGCGTCCCAAACTGAATCTCGGCGAGTTGGCGTACGTTGTCTGCATTTGAGAAATGCGAGAAAAGACAGAATTTCATTTTTCAACTCACGACACAAGACGTACTTTGACAAAATAAATAAGAACCAGGGCATTGTATGCAGGTTCATGTCTTCCAAGGGTAAATAAAGGCATTGACAGCAACAGCACCTCCTGAGAAAATCCTACTACCAAAACAGACAGTGGTTTCTACTAAGGAAAGTTGATCTATCATAACATTCTTGTTTTCTCTCCTCTGTTTACCTTGGGCTGAGTGCTTCTCTGAACATTTGTGCTCGGTCCCTCTGTATCTTTAATGTCTCTGGGCAGCACCGAGATGAAATACTGCCGGTGACAGGTAAAGCGATACTTTATAATGGAAGTTATTTTACAGTAGCCACTTTTCAGAAAAGAAGTGCAATATTCAAACATGCAATATCCTCTTCCAAGCCGCAGCTCGGAGCAGCCTGTGCTCTGGATGCGAGGGTCACACAGCGCTGACAACCTGTATTTATGGCTATCTGACCTGACACCATGAAAAGTTTTATTTCTCTCAGATGTTTCCATGCAAGGAGAGGGAAACGGGGGGCAAAAAAGGCGGCGGGGGGATAACAATCTAGGCAATGTTGTATGGAAACTTTAAAGCCTAATTGAAAATGCATGCAGTCTATAATTCTTTTTCTCATTAAAATTCTATTTGCTTCGGTTCTGTGGCGCTGACCAAAACTTGGTGACCGTTTTAGACTCTGATGGAAACATCAACATTTAATGACGCAAGATACCATTTACTGAAGCACCTGTGGCTCCACCCGAGTAAACAAGTCGGTCCAATGTGAGAGTTTGGCAGAGGTGGAGGCTGCAAAGCAGGCATGGGCAATATAAGGCCCAGGGACCGGATGCGGTCCGTTTGGTTTTTTAATCCGGCCCGCCAAGTTGTCCAAATTATATAACGCTTTTCTTTTTATTTTAATTATACTTCAGCCTTATTACTACATACCACAACTCCACCCAGATTGTTTCTATGGTTTTGATTTATCTATCTACAGTACAGTATCTGTATCATTTCCTGCAATACCCATTTTTCCCAGTGGATGGCAAAGAGAAAACTAGCCTTTATGTATGACTTTTAGATGTAATTTATCTTAGTAATTTCTTCATGTAGTGTTGGCCAAATTTTGGCTCCCAAGTCAAAACGTTTGCCTATGCTATCTGTAGAGAATTAAATGTTTCTAACACAACTAAAGAAAAAAATCTCTAGTAAAGATCCAGATGGAAAAGTAATGTATAAAGGCTAAACAGCTAAATTGTGTTTAGCCATTTATATGCCATCTAGTGGGATAACATGGGCATTGCATGAAAAAGGCAGAATTATCATCACAAATCAAATATATTACTTGGACCCCGCTCCTACAGGGTCAGTCTCTCCGCTCCAGGACGTATCCTCTCCTACAAATCCCATCTGGCTCTACTTGATTCACATCATGACATGATTTTTTATTACCTTGACATTTGTTAAACAAATAACCTGCCAGGTGCAGGCTGTCTTTTGATTTTTTTTTTTCTTTTTTCCCCGTTTTTTTATTCCTATGGGAATTGGTGTGGATCAACGTGGCTCCAGAAAACCCCAAGCTACATGAAAAGTGTAGGAAAAGACGTGACTTTGACGGCACTGAATCGAGAAAATGAATCTGCGCTGTAACACTTCGCAGACCGTGTGCTAGTGTTGCCTCTATTTCCCCCCAGAGCCTGGCGCTGTCTCTCCGCCGCTGCCGTTTCCCAGGCCTCCTGACCTCCGCGGCCCCGGTCCCACAGGATACAGCGGTGGCTGTGTTGGGATATAGGGGCTGAGGTGAAGGGGATGTGGAACACCGAGGTGAGCGGTGGTTGGTAGCCTTACAAAAACAAAACCTTTGAACGGTGTTTACCTCTGAACCATGTATGAGGTCCTCATTGACACGTCAAAGGGAGCAGTGAGGTAAGTTGGGCTCCTGTTGCGTTCATTGCTCCCTCTCATCTCGCCCACCTCCTCACACACATCCCTACCAGAACCAGCCCCTCTCACCTCACCGCTCCCTTTCGCCCCTCCAAAGCAAGGGGCTCCACTGCATGAATGGGGCATTGTGATGCGTCTCCGTCACGGCAGTGAATGTTTTCACTTCCATTTGATCCGTCGGCGAGGCTGCTAATTGGGTAAGCGTGTACCCAGGTCACCAGGAGGTTTCTCTTTCCATAAATACAGAAAGCCAGCAAAGGCTTCCACAGATGTTGTTTCCCACTCGCTTCCAAGTAGGTTCGGGACCAGCTTCAGGCACTAGATGTAATATATTGTGTCTAAAACCACAGTCCAAAAAACTTTTCCCTTCTCTCTCCTCATCAGTCTCCAAAGGCTGCACTTTATCATCCCCTCCCTGGCGCTGCACTAAAGCTGATTTTCACTTTGAGCTTGGATCTTCTCCACCAAGTTGCCATTGGAACCACAGGTGTCATGATGACATGGACTTAACGTTTCTGCGTCTGTACTCCATCCAGTGGCTGACAGCTCCCAGTGATGTTATTTTCCATGTGTCTGTCCACCAGCGGCACAGTTTATGAGCCTGGAGGTTTATTTGTTTGTTTTTTTGTCATGGAACGTACGCCGCCTCTCCTCTACCGTGGGGACTGGAGACACCCCGTGCCAACGGCCGGACACTCGGGGACAGCGAGGGTAGACGATTGGTCAAAGTTAATCTGTTAGGTGTGGTCAAGCGGTCGGAGAAACTGTCATTTCTCCAGAGTGTCCAGGTTTAAGCCCTTCTACTGGCAGACAACCATGATGTTGAAATGTCCCTGAACACGTCCCAGTTTTAGGGGTGGTGTTCTGAAGCTGACGATGACATCTATCCTCCCTGACTGGGACAAATAAAAACAAAAATTCATCACTTACTCTATTTATGGTGTCATTGGGCTCAGGTACTGGGATGACGTAAACATCATGAGAAATATAGGTCTGCACAACCTATTTTAGTGAATTAATCTAAGTCAAACATCATAAAACTGGAATTTAATCTTATTTTATTCCCTTGAATGGTCTCCTATCTTCCTGTATTACTTTTCATGTTGCAAAGTCAATGGAATATTTCTTTTGAAGACTGGGTCATGCTCTATGTAAAAAAAAAAGGTCTGAGGGCGCCGTCTTGTGGCCATTTAGGTGCAGTGTTTGGAAACACGGACTTTTTTTCCCAAAAAAATATTATTGCTTTCTGCTTGCTTTCTTTGCTGTTTTATTATTTTTATTTTATTGACCTTTTATTTAGTTACACTTAAAAAAATCCCTTGAATGATGACTCAAGATTCGACTAGTGGTCACACTGAGAACTGATCTTTAGGAACAGGAGCATTTTACCTTTCCAGACATGCCTGACCATACTATCTTAAACCACACGATGGCAACCTTGCATTAGAGTTAAATCAATGATTCATTGACCAATAAACAGAGCTGCATTAATAAGCAACTATCGGATTGCTTGAATGCTGTATATAATATCCCTTAAAAGATTTAAAAAAAAACATAAACATTTATTTTGCAAAAAATAATAAAATATAATTAATAAAATGTTGCTGTGAGAACATTGGGTTGTTTAAGTGCATTATTCAGCTTCATACACAGATTGCAGGTGATTTGTAGGTTGGTGTTTTACTATTTTTTTACATTTTATAAAATTTACAAACATTTCTGATTGCTTTGGCGTCACAGCGTGTCATGTGACGTGCAACATGTATTTATTTCGCCCAATAACCAACAACAATGAGTATCCATAACACAAAGCTGGCTCATTTTGCATGGAATAAGAAAAATCCAGAAGCAATATTTGAGTAAGTATTGACTCACCTGAGCTTTTGTCGTGTCCAGATCACTTCCTGGTCCGTACCTGCGTGGAGGAGGCGTGTCTTCACTACAGCAGAGTGAAGGAGTTTCATTCCTGATCATTTCACCCCTACACACTACCTGGGAAAAAGCCATCAACCAGAAAACTTTAAACAAAGGTAGGAATAATTAACCATTTTAACATTGAGAATTACAATGGTCAAATCTTGGCTTTTTACCTGGGCCCCAGGTCTCTGGACATGAGTTTGTACCTTAGTAGTAAATTTCCAAAGTTAATATATAACTTTATAGTCTTGTCTGGTCTGTTGTTGGCTCAAACAAAACCTGCTTCTTTGAAAATCTTTTATTTTTTGTCTTGTATTGCACGTGTTTACACAGAAAAGAAGGTGTAAATACTTAAAAATCTAAATCTATAGCCTTAGATGGTGTGTTGGCCTGTTGTCTTTGGTAAAACCAACACAATAAAAGGACATTTCCATGCTTATTTGATTTTGAAGACATTATTTTTGAAGCTGACGTGTCACAATCATTTTAATGTCCAATTGTGCAGGAATTTCTCATAAATCTCTTCCAAGAACCAGGACGTAGGTTTTATGTTTGGATTTTTGTCCACGTTTGGGTCAATTTGTACGTTTCTGCACCGTTTCCGACCCTCACAAAGTTGCTTTCCTATAAAAAAAAAAAAGTTGTTTTCTTTTATACCTAAACGCAACATATCAAGATGTTTCACATTTTAAATCAGGTCTGAGGTTGAAGTCCTCACAGCGGGCTGCTCTAGCCTCCAGCTGTAGAGGCAGGGAGGGCAGCACAGAGAGAGAGAGAGAGCAGAGTGTGTTCAATAAACGTTGCCTCCAGCTGTGTTTTCACCCTGTGTGTGTTCACACACATTAAAACATGTTTTTTTTTTTATTTATTTTTCTATTGATGGAAAAAGCACATAAGAAATCCTGTTCTTGGTTTCATAGCTCAGGTGTGAAATGAAGAGAAATCTGTGCAGCGTTTGGTGATGTGCTGTTTTCCATGGTCTCCTGCACCAGAGTCATGTCCCTGCTCGTCACACATTCCACAGCTTCATCCCTCCCCTCCTCCTGCTCCTCCTCCTCCTCCACTCTTCTCCCCTTTCTGACTGTGCTGATGTCTTTCATCCCATTGTATGTTGGCTGTGTCGACTGCTTGTGTTTTCTGATCCCATACTGTCCATCCTGCTGGTTCCAGCCACTGCATCTGCCTTTGTGGGCATTTGCTGGGATCTTATATTAGTATGGAACGATCTGCTGCTCATCTCTTCGTATGATACTCTACAGCAGTAATGAAAAAGTAATTTAGTAGTTGACTGCTGAGTTGAAAACTTGGAGATCTGTGTTAACTGCCAGACAGATGCTCATGCAAGATGTTGAGAAACCATAAAACCACTGAGTCATGTTATTACCCTACATGTTTCCTAACTTCTCAAATAAAGGATCTTGTGAAAAGAGTAAGCAGGATTTTCCCGTGAGCAAGGTGTGTTTTTTTTTTGTTTTTTTTTTTTTTACACCTTTTTTTTGCCTGATGTCAGTCGTTGTCCTGTACAGACCCCGGCAATGATAAAAGCTGCAGAGTACGGAGAAACGTCATGGGAGCTGTGTGTGCAAGTGGATCAAAAAGACGGCGACGAATCCATGAAGTTCAGGCTGAGAGTGAAGGGAGACCTGCATATCGGAGGCCTGATGCTTAAACTAGTGGAGAAAATCAGTGAGTGTTTTTGAATCAGCTTTGAATAGTGAATAGACCAATCATCTCCTTCTGCACATAAGTTGTTAAGTTGTCTTCATCCTTTAATTGTGACTTTGACTCCCGTCTCTTCGGTCACACCCATATTTGCCTACTTCTTTTTTTTGCAGCAGGGCTATTGTGTTGGAACAGTGCACTGGTGTGTGTAGCCTTAGGGGCTAAAGTTCAATTGCAGTATTATATCCAGTTACATGTCCCCTTAAATACAAAGAAGCTGACGCCAGAGGTGTTTCAATAATGAGACATGACTTATGACGATGCGGTGTGTCATCCGAGGGTGGATTTCAGCCTGGCATCATAACAGGAAGTCAGGTAGACTCATCAAGGTTCACCCATCAGATGTTTACTCTACAAACTATTGGGCAAACTTCACTACCGATAAACTGTCAGTCGTGATGCTTGTTTACGGCAAAATACAGAACTACACCTATAAGCGCTATTGTTGGTTGCCTATAAATCTTCCTGCTTCCTACGCAACCAAATTTTAACTGGAAACAATGACAGCACTGAATAGAAAACAGAAATATTCACCACTACTAAACAAAAGGAACCTACAAAGGTTGTCTGACATTATCAAGGTTGTGGTTCCTCTGGGAATCAAACCCAGGACTCTACCTACAAGGCAGGCGTACTAACTTCTCGCCTGCCACAGCAGAACCACCAAGTAAAAAATTGTTGCAATGAAGTACGTGAAATATTACGGAAGAGTATCGCTGCCGCACTCTTCCGAAAAAAATGGTCTAAGTATCACATTATTATTATATTATTTCGTGATAGTATCGAAATAATGCGATACGTAGCACAAAATAACGCGATTTCTATCACAAAATAACGCGATTTCTATCACAAAATAACGCGATTTCTATCACAAAATAACACGATTTCTATCACGAAATAACGTGATATGTATCACCGAATAACGTAATACCTATCACGGAATAACATGATACCTATCAGGAAATAACGTGATATGTGTCAAGATAAAACGTGATACTATCACGAAATGACGCAATACATATCACCAAATAATGCGATACGTATCGCAAAATAACGTGATACGTATCACGGAATAACGTGATACGTATCGCCAAATAAATAATTTCGTAGTGAGAGCGTTTAATTACAAGTTACAAATGATAACATTGCATTTTATCACATGACATCTGTAGAGGCTCCTCAGGATTGGTCCGACCACGCTCTCTGGTGGGAAAAGAGGAAGATCTGGTTGCTGAAGACACACTGGACCTTAGACAAGTATGGAATCCAGGTACAGTAGGAGAACGATCCCATAGATTTAGTTCCAACCATACACACAGGCAACTGAAAACAATAATGAGAACATCTGGATGCTACGCCACCTATAGGTGCAAGAGAGATATAGCTGGTATAGACATGCAGTATTTATTTTGCATCAAAACTTTGAAGAAAATCTAAACTTTGTGTGTTTTACAGGCTGATGCTTTTCTACGCTACACCCCGCAACACAAACCTCTGCTGCTGCAGCTTCCCAATATGAAAACCGTCAAAATAACCGTCAGCTTCTCCAACGTGGTCTTCAAGGCTGTGACAGAGATCTGCAGAATGTTGAGTAAGTGTCTCGGATGGCAATATATGCTACATTATATATAAAGGTGTCACGGCAGGAATATCAACGCAAACGCTCTTATTTTGACATAAACGCAGATATCAGGAGACCCGAGGAGCTGTCTCTGCTGAAGCCTCCAGATCATTCGTCCAAAAAGAAGAAAAAGAAAGACAAGAACCAACCAGAGGAGGACATCTGGGATATTGACATTCTTGGTGGAGGGGCAGGAAATGCAGGTAATGAGTTTAAATGCTTTTATTATATTTGTTTTTTCTCCAAATTGACCAAACTATCTCGCTGATCTTCGTTTCTTCTCCTGTTCCTTCAAGGTCTCGTGTACAATAGTAAGACAATGACAGCAACCTATGATCCAGAGAACGGGATGCCAATGTCAGCCACCAGCATGTGGTTTGGAGAAAACCCTCTCGCTGACTCTCTGCCAAACCTCCCGCCTGCCGAGTTGGCCAAGCTATACCAGCCGCTCTCACTGGTGGACAAGTCCACCAACAACGCAGGGTAGAAACCTTTAAATGTTTAAACACGTGGACTTACACCTGCGTCAGAAACTCACAGGTTTGGTCGTTGCAGGTGGTTGGACTCGTCTCGGTCCCTGATGGAGCAGGACATTCAAGACGACGACAAGCTCCTGCTTCGGTTCAAGTACAACGTCTTTTTTGACCTCAATCCCAAAGTAAGACTTGAAATAATCTGAGTTTATTTCAGTTTGAAGACATTGACCCAAACTGACCAACCAATACTTTGATTTTTTTTTTTTTTTTTTTTTTAGTATGATGCCATAAGGATAACACAGCTGTACGAACAGGCGCGCTGGTCCATCCTGCTGGAGGAGATTGACTGCACTGACGAGGAGATGCTTATGTTCGCTTCACTACAGGTAAGGACAACACTTTAGGGACTGCATATTGTCTTTGCAAGGAAGGAAGGAAATAGGAAAGGAAAGCAAACTTCGTTGGGATCCACACCACTCCCCAAAGTGAGTGGGGACGGTGCCAAGTCCAGTGGATCTCGAACCTGAAACCCTGTGGACCCATGTCCGGTTCCTTACCCACTAGGCCACCACTGTCAGACATGCAATTCAACCAAATTGCATTGACCCGACGTTACACTACATTTTAGTCATTATACTAATATTTAGTCGGACTGGTGGACTAGTGGTTCAGGAAGCGGACTTGAGTTGCTAAGGCTTCAGGTTCGAGGCCCACAGTACCCACAGGAAGGCTCACAGTATGGAGCTGTGCGATTTGGGTGGCAGTCGAGGAGACTGCTGCCCCTGGGGCTCGGTAACACAAAAGAGGATGAACTAATATTTAGTCAACTTGTATTTTACAACGGTGTTTGTTTAATCTTAGTTCACCTGAGCTGCTGTTTTGCAACTATCGGAGCAGTGACTCAGAAATCATATCATTCGTCAGATAAAGTCTGATTCCTCGTAAGCTGCCAGACAGAGGTCTGTGCTCAAAGCTCCCTATGATTAATGCCAAGGTTGCATAACCACTTGAGTCACTGAAATACAACATTGAAATTACTGAAACATTTCCAATGCAGAGTAAATAGAAACAAACCCGTTTCACCCTCTTTCCAGTATCACATTTGTAAACTGACCGTCTCCAACGAACCACTGGACCGTTCCAAAGAGCCAGAAATAGATGAGGTGGAGGCCGCCCTGTCCAACCTGGAGGTGACGCTTGAGGGCGGACACACAGACAGAATTCTGGTAAACATATATTTTTCAGACCTACTACACAGGGGTGAATATTAAAAGTAAATTCTGGGTTTACTGCTGCGTAAAAACACCTGGATCCGATGAGTGGACCTCTACTGCAGTGATTACATGTCTTTGCTTTGTGATAAAACAAAAAAAAAACACAGGGTAATTGACTGTTGTCTCACCTGCCCCCAGGAAGACATTACAGACATTCCAGAGCTCTCAGATACCCTGCGGCTATTCAGGTATACTCTCCTATACTATACTCGAGTTTTTTTACATAAGTCCCAGAAAATGCTCCTCTAATGTCTGCAGATGAGCAAGTTGCACTATTATTTAAGAAAATACACAATTTATTTTCAACAATAGGGCGGCAGTGGTGGGCTAGTGGTTAAGGAAGTAAACTTGAGTCTGCAAGGCTTCAAGTTTAGGTCCACCAGCTTCCAGGTTACCACTGAGGTGCTCTGAGCATAGCACCGTACCAACCGAGAAGAAGACTCACAGCATAGTGCAGTGTGATTTGGGTGGCAGACATGGAGACTGCTCCCCTTGCGGCCTGACTATTTGCTTTCTTTGATATCGCAGGCCCAGAAGACTGACATTGCGGCCCTACAAAGAATACTGGTTTGTCTTTAAGGACACTACAATTTCTTACTACAAGAACGTAGAGGCCGCCACTGGAGAACCCATAGATCAGTTCCACCTTAGAGGTCAGTGAAACCAAAGGATGTTGCAGCGAGTAACTGTAGTTGTCTTCCGGTAAACAACAGCAAAACATCTTTTCACTTTCAGGTTGTGAAGTTGTTCCCGACGTCAACGTCACAGACAAGAGGTTTGGCATCAAGCTCCTGCTCCCGGTTGCTGATGGGATGAATGAAGTCAACATCCGATGTGACAATGTAAAATAAAAATGCATGCAACGGGTGTAGTATTCTTTGTGTTTTAATTGCTGCTGTTTGTAAATCTTTTTTTTTTTGTTTTATTGTGTCTTAGGAAACACAATATGCCAAGTGGAAAGCTGCCTGCATCCTCGCCTCTAAGGGCAAGACGATGGCCTACAGCTCCTACAAGTCAGAAGTGAAGAATATCCAGTCCTTTTTGCAAATGAAGAGCTTGGCTCCCCCTCCAGGACAGAGTGCTCCTGACGTGGACTCAATGGAGATGAACGCTGAGTGTTTTGTCTCACCGCGCTATGCCAAAAAGCAGAAGACCAAACAGGTTTGTTAGAGAACAAGGAACCGTTAGAGTTTTAAAAAATGGTTTATTTTATTTATTTTATATTGTAATTTATTTTTTTAAGTTGGCGACTCGTATTCTGGAGGCTCATCAGAACATTGCAAATCTGTCTCTAATGGAGGCAAAAATGCGTTTTATCCAAGCCTGGCAGTCACTTCCAGAGTTTGGTATCAACTATTACATAGTCAGGTATTTATTTTTGTACTTTTCAAGATAATAAGATGTTAATTTTGCAATATTCTTAATTATTTCGATGTCTTTTCCATCCATGTTTCAGATTCAAGGGCAGTAAAAAAGATGAAATCTTGGGAATTTCCTATAACCGACTGATTCGCATTGACATGTCCACTGGTCTTCCCGTCACCACATGGAGGTTCGCAAACATGAAGCAGTGGAACGTCAACTGGGAGATAAGACAGGTGACTGACTGTCTTTGTGTCTCTCTTATTATAATCTCAGCATCCTCTTCTCCTCCTTTTGGCTTCTCTTGCCACAGCGAATCGATATTTTCCTGTTCTCTGTATCGTCTATTTCAGCATATAGAAATTATATTTAATTTTCATTTCTTAAATGCATTTGCAGGTAACCATAGAGTTTGACCAGAATGTGACCATAGCTTTCTGCTGCTTGAGCTGCGACTGCAAAGTGGTTCACGAGTTTATTGGTGGTTACATCTTCCTGTCCACACGAGCCAAAGACCAGAACGAAACGCTGGACGAAGAGCTGTTTCACAAACTCACAGGAGGCCAGCAATGAGATATAGGACTGTTCTACTTCAAGTGCATCGTTTGTTTCGCACATATCGGTTGGAAAGGGAGAAATAAAACATCATTTCATTATCATCTATTGACAAGACAATGAAAAGGAACATTTACAGCAATAGAAAAACAATGGTATTAATGTAAATATTTTGTCAAGGTGTGTTGTTGTCTACAAGTTGACACTGTAACAACTAACCATTTTTTTTAAGATTATGTAAGATTTTCTGACAACGTTTGTATAAAACAAGGTGACTTTGAATTTGTGTGCTGGTCATTTTTATGTTAATCTGTTGCACATGGATATTATGTTATAATAATCTTCTAAAACGAAGATTATTTTATTATTATTTGCACACTAATTATAGTTTGTGTGAATGCACATATTGCATCAGTATCCCTTTTAGTTTAATTGTTTAAAAAATCATAATAAATCAATACACATTTTTTATTTATTATTTGACCAACAGAATAGTTTACTACATAAATCGCAAGCTATAATAATGCTGAAATTCAATTTTACAAATATATCACAAATAATATTGTCTTATAGAGCGTACACACCTTTTAAAACTTGTTTTTTTTATTTTTGTTTTGGGTTTACATCAAAAATATGTTAAAAATGTTACTTAAGCAGCCCTATTATGTTT
>JAFBJS010037110.1:12419-32521 GCA_016785265.1 Paraplagusia blochii | reverse complement strand
AGTGTGTGTATATATATATATATATATATATATATATATATATATATATATATATATATATATATAGTGCAAATGTTTGCACTTAGTAAAATTTTTAGAGAAAGAATAAAGATCTGTTCAAGTTTTCAACAGCAGCAAATTTATTTATACATTACACCATTCAGAGTTTTTTTTAATAAATCCTACTAATATTAAGCCTATTTAGAATCTGGGTGTGGGCACCTTAAACAATTTATCTTATTTAAAATACAACTTTGTCATAAACAATGCATCCCGAAGGAACACATTTTTCATCCTAAGCATTAAATCATTATTTCAGAGTCCTGTCAGAGCCGTGCTGACACAGCTGTATTTTTGTCGCTGCTGCTGCTGATGGAATATGTCCCCACTCTTTCCTGTAGACGAGTCCATGCAGAAGCTGTTTGAGGGGGGAAAGGGCAGCGTCTTCCAGAGGGTCCTCTCCTGGATTCCATCTCATAACCATCAGCTGCAATTGGCTGGGGCTCTGGCCATTGCGAACTTTGCTCGCAATGGTACACCTGTACACAACTGAAATTTTACTTATGCTAATGTACCAAGTATATGTACAGTAATACGCCTGGTAATGATCTCTCTCTGT
Source organism: Paraplagusia blochii (assembly GCA_016785265.1). Lineage (NCBI taxonomy): Eukaryota > Metazoa > Chordata > Actinopteri > Pleuronectiformes > Cynoglossidae > Paraplagusia > Paraplagusia blochii. Next base: position 31,902 of record JAFBJS010037110.1, on the reverse strand, counting down.
CAGGGTCTGTCTCTCCCTCAGTCTTTCCCTGTCTTTTCCTCTATAGCAGACATAATCCATTAATACAGTTCTTTATAGATCCACATTACACCAACAGTCTCTCACTAACGCCCTTGCATTTCTGCAGATGGCAACTGCATTCACATGGTAGACACTGGTATCGTGCAGAAGCTGCTGGAGCTGTTGGACCGTCATGTGGAGGAGGGCAATGTCACTGTCCAACACGCTGCTCTCAGCGCCTTGAGAAATCTGGCCATACCTGGTGAGCAGCTGCTGTGGCTTTATCAGATCCTAATGAATCAAATGCTTGTCACTGGCCTTCTACATGCAATAAATTCCTTCTCTGTGTCCAGTGGTCAACAAGTCCAAGATGCTGACAGCTGGTGTTGCTGACGTGGTGCTGAAGTTTTTACAATCTGAGATGCCTCCAGTCCAGTTCAAACTTTTGGGAACGTTACGTATGCTCATTGATACACAAGGTACGACTTCTGTTTTTTAACAATCACAGTGGAAAATTAAAGTTTTGTAATGTGTTATTACTGGACATTTGTGAGACCGGCCATGATGGATGGATTAGAGACACTATTACCGTTTTCTCATTCAATTCGGAATCGAATACCGAAGTAGGTTATTCAGGATTCGATCCTGTATTAACTACTCCGCATACGATTCACTTTGCATTCACATTCTGTTTAATTTGGTATTCGCTTTGCATTCGATACCAGCTTTGCATTCACACACAATAAGGGAGCGAATGCGCATTAGTCTAACCATGGTCCAGTTTCAATTTGATCATGTGGTCTCGTTAATAAGCGGTTTTATTCAACATGAATTCTGTCAACAAACGCACGTGCAATTTTGAGGAATAAATGCAGCAGGTTAAAGAAAGATCAAGGCGACGTATGAAAGCGATGAGAAGGAGACACAAAGAACGAATGAAGAAGACAAGGAGAGAAAATATGAGGAAGTGTTTTGTAATCCTGTTCCTAATAACACAGCAACATCTAGCAGTTGACAAGGAGATGAGCTGCCCCCGTAGCATTTTAGTTCCTTAAACTAATTAGGGTGTTGTTGTGTTCACACACATGCGGGGAGCGACAACCGTTTTAACTTTTTTTTAAATTTACACCCCTATTAGTTAATTCAGTATCGAAACCCCTGACTAGAGGTGGATTAGTTAATGCGCATTAGTTGAGGAGCGAATGCGCGTTAGTTTGTAATGTGAGTGCAAATGGGGAGCGAAACTGGTTTCGCGTTGCAGTGAATACCGAATTAAGTGCCAGTGTGAAAACGGGATAGAAATAGGTAGAAAACAGGAGGCAGAGCTGGAGGTTGAGGAGTTAAAGATGCTGAAATTCTCTATGGAGAGACAAGGATGGACAGGATCAGGAATGAGGTGATTAGAGGGACAACACAGACAGGAAGGTTTAAAGAAAAGGCGAGACAAGACAGATTGAGATGGTTTGGACAAGTTCAGAGGAGGGACAGTGGTTATATTGGTAGAAGAATTCTAGAGATGGAGCTACCAGGTAAGAGACAAAAGGAAGGCCAAAGAGGAGATTTATGGATACAGTGAGAGAGTTAGAGTTACATGGAGTTAGAGTTGAGGATACAGAGGACAGAGGGAGATGGAAATTGTTGACTCGCTGTAGCAACCCCTGAAAAAAGGGACAAGCCGAAAGGAGAAGAAGAAGTTGTGGTCACCGTAGGATATAAATGTTTCCTGCTACTGTACACAGATCTTATCATCCAGTCTGAGTTTAGCTACTGTATGTTTGAAGTATCTCAAGTAAGGATAAACCAAGCATGCAGAATAAGAAGAATCTGGTTCTGTTGTGTGTCGCTTCAGCTGAAGCTGCGGACCAGCTGGGGACCAATGGGAAGCTGGTTGAGCGACTGGTGGAGTGGTGTGAAGCCAAAGATCATGCAGGAGTCATGGGCGAGTCCAACAGGCTCCTTTCTGCTCTCATCCGCCACAGCAAGTCCAAGGTGATGTGTGGAATATTCTATCAGCAGCAAACTGTTGAATAATATTGAATTTGTCTGTTGAAAAATACAGAAAATTCACTGCCTTTGTCATTTTTTGACTGGTTGATTACTTTAGGAGGTCGTCAGAACCGTCATCCAGGGAGGAGGGGTTAAGCACTTAGTCACCATGGCAACCAGTGAGCATATGATCATGCAGAATGAAGCACTGGTGGCTTTGGGACTAATAGCAGCATTGGATTTGGGTAAGAATGTTAGTGTGTACGACTCAAACAGTACACTGGTTCCCTGCTTTACAATGAACTCAAACTACAGTATATTATACCCATGTATTTATTGCACGTATCCATTATGCCAACATGCAGCCATGCATACTTTCCAACTAAGCAGTGCTATACGTGAAAAATGTCTTTTCTTATAACACATTGTACTTATCTGTTTTGATATGTTGGTATTTCTGCCCTTTATTGTGGCAAGTGCAAGCCAGACTCTTCTTTTACATATTGATACCACTGTGTTAGCAAAGACACCTTGTACATCTTCTTTAATTGTTACTTCCCACTATGAGGGGCCGTCATGGGACAGAATTCAGAATTACCTCCCAAATACACACTACTGAAATGCTGTCAGATATACACCTGAAACAGTACTCGCTCACATACTCCACTGAAATGCTCTCACATATACTACTGAAATGCTCTTGCTAAACTAATGAAATTCTTTCACATATACTAATAAAACGCTCTGACATGTACTGCTGACATGCTCTCACATATACTAATAAAATGTTCTTAGGTGTACTACTGAAATACTCTCGCATATACTACTGAAATTATCTCGCATATACTACTGGAATGCTCTTGCTAAACTAATGAAATGCTCTTACATATATTAATAAAATGCTCTTAGGTATACTACTGACATGCTCTGACATTTACTAATTAAATGCTCTTGGATACACTACTGAAATGCTGTTATAAATGCCACCTAAATTCTCTCACTTACACTGCTGACATATGGTGGCATTTATTACACTGCTCTTACATGTTCTACTTATATGCTCTCACATATACTGAGTAAATGTTCTTACGTGTACTTCTGAAATGCTCTTGGATACACTACTGAAATGCTGTTATAAATACCACTTAAATGCTCTCACTTATGCTACTGAAATACTCTCGCATATACTACTTGAATGCTCTTAGATGCGCTACCGAAATGCTGTCACATATACTAATTAAGTACTCTTACACGTACTACTGAAATACTTTAATAGATATTACTGAAATGCTCTTGGATACACTCCTGAATTGCTACTGAATTGCATATAACTACTTATATGCTCTTACATATACTACTTAAATACTCTTAGGTGTACTACTTAAATATTTCAACAAATACTACTGATATGCCCTCACAAACACTACTGCTATGCTATATACAAATAAAATGCTCTTACATATACTACTGAAATCCTCTCATATGTACACTTCTAAAATACACTGTCACATTTGTGATTATATTTTTATTTTTATTATTCACTTTTTACTAGTGTGTGAGAGGCAGCCCCCCAAACCATCCAGTCTGCAACTAAATTCAGAATTATTACCACAAAGCACTAAAATGTAGTTGATAGTATGGTTTTCTTTTTTTTTCTTCTTTCTCTGTGATACAGTTGCAGCAGAGAAGGACTTTGTTGGATCCAGTCTGGTTTCAGTGCTGCACAAACTGCTGTCAGATGAGAGGAGCGCTCCAGAAATTAAATACAACTCCATGATTCTCATCTGTGCCGTCATGGGCTCAGGTACACGGGCTGCATACGTCTATAATTTATTTTGGGTTATGTTCTACCCGATGTATTCCTTAGTCTAGAGCCTTTGTTGGGTAAAAACTGGAGGTTACCAGTTCAGATCCATTTTCGTTGTAGTGATGATTTCATTTTTCTCTGAAGGTGCACATTCTTTTCATTTTATTCCATTGCTCTTGTCTGCTCATTTCCCATCTATGTTGGATGACTCATTCTGCACTCTGGAGTTTTACTCATTTTGTTCTGATAGATAAAAGCCCTTTAATGTCACTGTGAAGGCTCCTAGACTGTCTGACTCATTTCATCCACAGTTAAAGACAATAGCCCTGATGGAACATCTCCAGCATCAGACAGTGATATGTTGAGCTGTTCGGGGAAAAAAAAAATTGACTATACTCTATTAATGTATAGTTTTAATTTACTGCAGTTTTCTCTCACCTTGGTGTAAAATTAAATTTTTTTCTTCTGGTTTTTTATTGCAGAACCTCTGCACAAAGAAGTGCAGAGCCTGGCGTTCATTGACGTCGTGTCCAAGCTGAGGGCTCACGAGAACAAGACCGTCTCACACCAGGCATCGCTCACAGAGCAGCGACTAACTGCCCAGAGCTAAATGACTGTGTCCTAGAAAAACACTCCGGCCACCCACTCACTGGTCACAACCCACTTCAAATTGCCTGCCTCACCAATTTCCCAGTGACTCATCATGACTGCTCTCTCCTGTGCCCCCATTGTCATGTGCCAAGGTACCATGTCGCGTTAACTGCCAGCCAGACAAACAGACATGTCGTCACCCTTCTGCCTCACCCCCTTGTCCCCCACTAGTGTTAGACTAACGTAGCTGTAACTTTTGCTTCAAATCACAAAAATAGATATGTTCCTGGTAGAAGATTTGTTTTGAGCCAAACTTTCCTTTTTGTCCAAAATGAAAGTTTTGAGACAAATTCTCTGACTGGTCCACAGGACCACAGGACAGCAGACCTCTCTTCTGAAAGCCATAGCTAAGAGATTTATTTCCCTTGCTTTGTACAGCAGCTTTCATTTCACACATGCAGCCTCCTGACCCACCGGACAGTGATTCATCGGAAACATTGGTCTAAACTTCAGTCCTCTTCTTCTCATACATGTGCATGCATCTCCCCAACACAAGTCACTCCGTCTTGAGGCTTAGGCGCCATAGACAGTCTTAATGCAATAGATTCAAGAGATGACACTCTTTTATGACCATAGCTGTGATACCGTCAGCAGATGACCCATCAGTGAACGTGCAAAAAGAACAAAAAAAAAAAAAACAACCCTTTACTGTTGTGAATTTTCTTTCACTTTCTGGTGACGCTTCCACTCATGACGTGCCCACCTGTGCTCCACGTAGCTCAAGCATAAACTGACTAGAAACCGTGTATGTTGTAGTGCTGTGCCAGTGTTCATTTCCACCTCTGCGAACATCTGCCATCTGTTTTGCACTTATGACTTAAATTTAAAAATTTTATCCTGATATTTAAATTCAGATGCCTCTATACATCTTCTTTGTTTGGAAGCTCGCAAGTTTGATCATTCATCAGTTCAACTCAGTAGAACAGAAGGGAAATTTGTAGAGACTAAATGTCAGAAAAAGGACAAAAATCTGGTTTGAACTGAGCTGAATTCAGTTTAGAGTTGGAGCAATGTGAATCAGAAAGTCAGATTCATTAATACACACATAGTCTTTGCAATCACACAACATAAACAAGCCAACTTAACAAGCAGGGTAGAAGGGTTCTTTGATTGACGATTTAATACAACTTTTTCATTTCCAAAACTGATACTGCAAACTTGGAGTATCTGCCAAATACAGATGTCTATCCGATACCTTCTTTTCTCCTCCAGAATCGACAGGCTGCCGTCAGTGGAACAGTAGAGTTGTGCAAAGTTAAGTTAAGCTTATGTATCAGATTAGACAAGCAGGAGTGGTAGTTTTCAATTTTCAAACCTGTGATTCTAACCACCATTGATCTGATATTAATCCTGTGCATCAATTCAACCATACCTGTTTTTTTTAAGCAAGAGATTTAGTTTTATGAAGTTGTGTTACCACATTCCTTCCAAATTCTGGAGAAAAAGATGTTTTAAATGATGAAAAAAATGAAAAAAATCAGTGCGGACAGTACCATAAACTAACAAAAGGCAAATCTGAATTCTAAGATGTTCCTTAACTTAGCAACAATATTCCAATTTTTCTGTCCTTTATCCCTTCTTATGTCTAAACACCAAAAAAATTAACAAAAAGCCATAAACCATAAGTAAAATCTTTAACTTGAGCAATAATTTCACAGAAATCATCATAACAGCAGTTTTGTGTTCACAGGGAAACAAGATAATATGAAGTGAAAAAATTATACTTTACAAAAACAACCATGTGTGTCATTTAACTTAGCTATTTAAGACACGGATTTATTATAAGTTTGGATTTTGGCTCAAAAAACTACATCCATGCGTCATTGAAAATCCCTGCTGATGCAGCTCGCCATCTTGTGGCAACCTTGTTCTGCCACAGACAGTATGCACTGTAACGCCCCGTCATTTTCTTCTTAACACTGGACTTAAAGGTTGTCGATCACATTACTGTGAACAACAGTTAGCTCTAGTATTACTTCCCTCAATGCTAGTTTTTGACGATCTATTTGCACGATTTTGATGTTTATCTCACATTTAGTGTGAATGCAGTTTGTCATTGCAGATCAGTAACAAGACTGGTCACAGTCCTAGATGTTTTCTACCCTTCCTACACAACTTTTGCATTACAGCTGCTAGCTCATCAAAGCAGTAAAGAAACCCTGAGGCAGTCTTTTCCTAAAATTTCAAGTTTAGAATTCCGTGTGTGGGCGTACAAAATGTTTGTGGCGTACTTCAGACAGGCGAAAAGTACTGTGAGAACAACTCAGACCTATTCATATTTAGGCCTGAGTGATGTTTATGATGGACTTTTAGTTTGCTTAGGCCTTTGTCCAGGCCCACCTTAGTGTTTCAAGTCACTAAAAACAATTTAAAACATGTAAGACTTCCACAAATCAGATGGTTTGGCGACGGCCTGCTTTGGGACAAAGGTAAATGACACCACAGGCGAAAAGTACCTTTTGATCCGTCATCGTAACAGCAGCCCCCAGTGGACAGGTCTGCATTTCATGTGCGCTGACCGGGTTGGCACAAATCGGCTCCACCACTTCACCTACACCCCGCACCAAGGCAAGATTCCAGGTCTGGACCCTCACTTTTTTAATGAGTAAAGGTATGAATGGTTATTTATCAGATACGTGATCTTCTGAAGACACCTGCCAGTGGAGATGTATTCATAGTAACTGCATAAAATATTATAAACTTAAATGTTTGTTGTGAATGTCATGAGTTGTAAATTTGGAGGACTGTATCTAAACAGAAAATTAAAGGATATTAGCTGATCATGGCTCATGTTTCCTTATTCTCCGGTGACTGACCTGACTGTTATGAAGTAAGACATGAACATGTATTTGAAAAAGTTCTAGCAGATTAATGCCTTAGAAATACTTAGTATTTGTAGCCAGCAAGATGATTTGCTGAAAGTAATGAAAATGAAAATGTACGTATTTTTTTTGTGTGTGTGTGTGTGTGTGTAAAAAAGAAAATACTTGGGGGTAAAGACAGAAACAAATGACAAATATAAATAATTAGTATATAATACAGTTTAATTCATGAGTGACAAAACACAATTGGTCAGAAATTATACACATTTTATCTTTATAATCTTTCACTGTGGTGATCGGAAAATTATCACACACTGAATCACATTATTATATGAAAACATTTGGGGTTTTTTATTGGACAGAATGGTTTATTGTGTATTTAAGAAAAGTTCATTACGTATCAGCTTTTATGTCGACTGACAAGATGTAAGTAATTTTCACTTCCTTTTTTTCTTGAACAAGAAAATTCACTGTTACCACTGACAATACAAAGTGAAGGTGGATTTGTTGAAAATGTGAAAAATAACGGCGGTCTTGACAAGTCCCAGGGCTGCGGTCATACTCTTAAATTTACCCGTTACACCCCAAAATAATTTATTAAAAATCTTCTGGGTTAAATAGAAAAAAAACATAAACACAATAAATCTTTTACATGGGTGGAGTGGACAACTCAAAGACCAAGACATCTGCTGCCTGTGCTACTTGTAAATGCATTAAAATTGTATTCGAAATGTATGCTTTTATTTTGACAGAGTGCAATCACCCAGATCAGTTTACGTCGTAGGTAAAGTACAAACGGGTGTACTGATAAACAAATAGACGATGAAATATATTTATATGTATATATTTTTAACGGTAAGTAAATGTATACATTTATTACGGAGGCGTTTTATCAGTAAAACCGTATGTTCAGTTTATAGTGCGCAAGTCGCTTTGCTAACGTGGCTAATAAACCGAATTTCATACCTTTATGAAATACTAAACTCATATATATATATATAAAGAAATGACTTAAGAACTTAAGCCAACTTAAACTTAAGTAATTAATTGCCTGCACCTGGGCTAACCCTGAGCAAACAATCCAGTGAGGCAAATAACATGAAGGATTCCTTCAAATAGTCAATTCAGTTAACAATTTAATAAAAATTAATAAGACTAAGACCCAAAGACTAAAATTGGTTGTTTTGTTGTCATATATATATATATATATATATATATATATATACACCCCCTATATTATTGTTAGTAATTTCACCACAAATGGATCAAACTAATACTGTCTGTGAAGATGTAAATATTGGTAAGTATACTACCACTTTCCTCTGTATGCAGATTTTGTAATAATACTGTCTTATTTTCTAACTACTGAGGTTTAGTGGTTCCATTATCAAATTCAAGAAAACAGTCATATACCACATGATTTATGTGCAATGTATAAAATATGAACAACAAATTTCATTTGTTTTTAAACAAATTAGCAATGTGTGTTTACCATTAAGAGTCATTTCAAGAAAAGTCCTCTATTGTAAAAGAAAATTTAAAACAATTGCCTAATACACTGATTATATACAGCATGAAGAGAACAATCAAGCTAAAATATATATTTTAGTGTAAAATGTACAGTAATGAAACATAATGTCAACAACTACATTTAAAATTGACAATTTATTTGCAGCACCACAAAATCATGCAAGATGTAACAGAATAAATTGTCCTTGATGTTATGTTTTTGTGATCAGAAACACTTAAACAGAGGAATCAATTAGGGACATCTTGACCGCAGCCCAAAAGTCTAAGAACATATGTAATCAGTTCTACTTTGAAGAAACAAACAAAACAAAACAAGAAACATTAACACCAGTGTTTGTGTTCTACACTATCACAGTCCATTATGAGTTTACTAAACCTCAGGAGTGAAAAATACAGATCTACTATCAAAAAGATGTATCAAAACTCCTAATGTCTACACAAACAGTAGCTATCAAATCCATAGTGCTGTATGTAGTGCATGTTTAAATACAGTAGTCTTTCACATGTACACATAAGTGTTAAAGTATATACAGTACAGAACAGGTTCTTACACATTAGTGCCTTAAAGAAGGTGCTGGTTCAGTGAACGCTACCGTGCAGAACATTAGAGCCCAACGTGGTGCGTTCAAAGACTGAGGAAAAAAGAAAGTGAAATATCAGTAAAGTCTTGATTGAAGAAATGAAGTTATACTTAATTGATTCCAATTTGAGAAAGTATTGTGTTAACAGCAGCAGTATTAAGAAGCTTCCCCCTGAAAGCGTTAATCTTGTGGTTTCTCTGGGAATTGAACCCAAGAACTACCTGCTTTAGGGGCCCGCTTGCTAACAGCTACACTATGGAACCACGAATAGCGTGCTGGAAACGTCTGTGACAATCTAACCCACTTTTTGACATCCTGTTTGTATCTGCTAATAGCACAGAAATAACCACATTATAAGATGATATTTTTCACTAAATGTAAACACATAAAATAGGACAAACAAAGACTGTCAGTTTTTACCTAAACCAATATTAATCTACTACACTATCTCCTTAAGTTTTAAATGCTATTTTGTGTACTGTCAAGTTAAAAAAGTCGTTGGATCCTGATATTTTGACAATATTGGACCAACGGCAATGTTATTTGATTCCTATTCACTTTTTGTAGCTTGTCAGTGTTTTCCTCAAAGGCATTCCTAAAATTATTTTTAGGAGCAAAAACATTTATTAAATTAATAGAATCTGAGACATATTTTCAACAGTGGTCACTGGAATAACTTAAAACAAACTTGTCCGTTTCCAAAATTTCAGTGACTTTTGTTGGTTTTCATTAACCAACAACTCTGTCCAGGTGTACACTTGTTATTGAAACTGGCACTTATGGAGTTAATAGACAGTACATGAAAACATGAATTCCGAGTACTTTTTTTTTGTTTTTACATTAGTCCATCATTTAATTGACATCAGATTTCACTTCTATAAACTGTTCTAAATAAACATATTTAGAGAATTACCTTTTAGTGTCCAAATGCTGTTTCAGTATCAGGTGAAAAAACTAAAAAGAGAAAGAGGGAAATTAATCAACAAACTGTCAAATCAGGATGACTGTAGTTTACAGTTTTAAGGAGAGTTCAGCCTTGAAAGAGACTCTTTGCCAGAAACACCACCTGTCGCTATAGGCATAAAGGTACAGTTTGTAAAATATATTCCTTATATGATATGTTTGTAAAGTGATATGCTGCCCTCTTTCTGTATTTTAAAGTAAATGACGTATGATCCTCAATCAGCATCAGTAGAGTGGCAAGGAAGAACACTAAATAACCTATTTTCTGCACATAACTTTTCTCAGTTGGTCTAAGAGACAGTGACGTGAATGTACCAATCCACTAGGTGGCAGCAAATAGCTTGTGATTCTGAGATTTTACTTAAGTAAATTATGTGCATAGTCTCAAAAAGGTTGGGACAAACAGACAAAATGGTATAAAAATTGTTTTATTTTAAATACTCCCCTATTTAAATTATTATTTGTATTTTATTTTAAATGATGACAAAAAGATTATAATGTTAATTTCGATTATTGGTTTTTAAAAGGTGAAGCTGAATATTAACCCTTAACACGTAAAAAAACTGAACAATCCCTTAGTGTACAAATAAAGTATTATATCAGGGTTAGGCTGAAAAGAACCAAGTAAACACTTGTTTTTAAAGACACCACAAAAACAGAACAGAACAGTCAGAATCACTAGACAACGTCCAAATGTTTCTAGTTTGACACTCACAGGGGAAAGTATGAATGGACAGTGGGGAAAAGCACACCACAAAGAGAGAAAGACAGGATTGTTGTTTGAATCATGTGACACCAGCCCTCTTGAACTCTCTGCCGCTCAGTTCACAGTAACACTGAAAAGAAACCTTCTGTATTCTTATTTTGAATTGATTATGTTTAAATTTGTGTACAAAAGTCTTTTTGAATTGCTTGATAATTTAGTTTTTAACTAGTTCTGCTTTATTTACTTGTATATCTTAAACTATATTTAATTTCTTCTTGGACACATAAAAATTAGGGATAGCTTGATCTGATACAATATTGGTTATTAGTCGCAAAATTGAATCGCTAACTAGCTCCACATTCCGTTAACAGATAATATTACTAATGGTAGTATGAGAAGAGAATATATCAGATAAGTATCAGCATAGGCAGATACTCACAAGTTGTAGTACTGGTGTCAGACATGTTGTCCTGAGCCATACCTACTAAAAACAATAACCCTATTTAAACAAAGTGGCTCTTATTTTGTAGGGACACACAAGCGACAGAGGTTTTTTGCCCAGTCACAGCAAAACAAACCACCACATAAAGTCATCACACCCACCGGCTACAAGCACATATGTGAGCATGTGCATGTCTCATGAGTAGTAAGCGGATGCTTTCTTGCTGGAGTGAAGTGGGAGTCGATGCATGGAGAGAGGGGGGACCCTGATGGAGCATGGAGGAGGAAAGATGAGGGCGGAGGTGAGTTGTAAATGTTCCTTTTTTACTGTCCTGGGCAGTCTTGGTCACCACAGTGTCAAGTCATTGCAAATTTATGAAATTACTGGAATTGGACGTCATAATTTCTTAAACATATCATATGCTAACTACTTGTTTTTTTTAAACCCCTCACATTGAGATACTATTTCATTTTAGTTGTAAGAATTAGCAGCACTTTTCTTGAGGCAACTCTTTTTACAACTGTTGACCCTCTAGATAGAGACACAGTATTTCCTGTATATATCCTGTATATATTAATATATTCTATATTCTAATATATACTATTATTTTGCTTAGGCTCCCACTGTCATATCTCATGGTCCTGTAGGACTGTGATTCTCAACTGGTGGATCCCAACCCAAAAGTGGGTTGCGGACCCATTCTGAATGGGTCGCGAAGAGCTGGTCAAAAATCAAAATAATGTGAATCAGATGTTGAGCGTGTTTTATTTTAGAAAGGCACACTCTGCTGAATAAAATGAAAATGTTAAAAGAAGTGATTATCAATGTTTTTTTGTTTTTTTTTATTAAATCCATTTGCTTGGTTTTAATTCTATGAGAGTGGGTCACGACTTAATGACCACAGGAAAATGTGGGTCACAGAGTGAGAGCTGTTGAGAACCACTGCTGTACAGGGCTCTCCCCATATTTTTAAAATGCCTGCATTTCATCTGATGGCCTCATAAAAAGAAAAAAAAGTGCTTTTTTGCTTAAAACTTATGAACATCAATAAAAGTTCCAACTTTTAAAACCAATAAGAGTACATTCTTGAATCAAATGATTCAAAATGAGGATAAAATTTAGGTGTTAACTTACCAGCTTGCTCTCACAGCCTCGATGTCACTCACCAAGTTCTGCGCCAAACAGATTCCAAATATCTTTATGATAAAAAGCAGAGCGAGTAAATTAATGTATTTTGTTTCCTGGACCTGGAGCAGTTTGTAGGTTTAAACTCTTTGGTGGAACTGACCTGCAGAAGTGCAACTCCAATAAAGATGCCGGCCACCAAGGTGAGGTTGTCCTGCAGCCACTTCTCAAACTGGGGCACACAGCCTTTTACATTGATGTAGTCTTTCTGTTCAGAGTCCTGGAGACGAAGACAGAGAAAAAAATGCATATTATAGACATCACATCACTTAAATTTGAAGAATCCAACATGATAAAACTAAAATATCAGGGTAATTTCTATCACCAAATTCTGATTTTGATCACCACAGATAATTCAGATTATCATAGGAAAAGGTTAGGAAAGATGTGTTTGGACAGTTCATACTTTAAAAGACCAGCAAACATGATGAATTCATTAACATTTCATAACAAAAAATCCCAGTTTTGTTTTACAATATTTAAAAAAATACCAAAAGTAGCAATACAAACTAAATAAAAATTTGGCTAGATTTACCCTTGTACATGCATAATTATCTTTGTTTTCAAATAACCAAAAACAACTCAGGGTGGTACACTTTAACCCAAGTAAAATCTAAACAAACTTGAGTTTTAGAATAAAGCAGTTACTCACTGGTTTGGCTCGAATGTCATATCCACACTGAGTGTTTATCACATCCTCCTAATAAAATAGAACAAACGTTAATTCCCTGAAGTCACTAGTGAAAACCAGAAGGTTCATGTGTCCAGTGGATTCATACCGCTGGGTCCTTAGTGCAGCAGGAGAAGGGAACGCCACATTTTTCCCGACTGGGGTTCCCATCGGTGCAGTTGAAATAGATGTTTAGGTTCCAGTCATCTGCTCCGAAAGCACCACAGCATTCCCACTACAGTCCAGAAAAACACATACTTTTGCATATATATATTTTTAATGATTTTCGAATAGCTTTGAAAGCTAGAAAGTAAATGCCAAAAATCAGTGGCATGCTCAGTAAATGCCAAAAATAAAATCTTACAACTTACAACATACAACAAACCACTGTTGTCCGTAATTAGATTTGATCCATGATGATAATTCAGTTATAATAACAAATAATGTTTTTTGTAGCTTTGGTAACTGGTTATCGCTCCCTGAGCCGACACCTTAACGTAATAGAGGGGTTTGAGCATCCAGATGAACCAAGGGGCTCTGTTGTCTGGGGCTTAATGCTCCTGGTAGGGTCTCCCAAGGCAACCAGGTCCTAGGTGATGGATCAGACAAAGGGCAGTTCAAAATAACCCTCATGGAGAAAAGATCAAGGAGGCAGTACTGGTAACTGGGGTTACTGAGGCCTCACTCTGGAGCCAGGCCCGGGGTAGCGGCTCATAGACGAGTGCCTGGTGGCCGGGTTTGGGTCCATGGGACCCGGCCGGGCCAAGCCCGAAGAAACGACGTGGACCCACCTTCACCTTGATGTGGACTCACCACACACAGGAAAGCCCACAAGGGGGCGGTGCCGTGTGATTTGGGCGGCAGTCGTGGGCAGCGGCCCCGGACAACTACTCTGGCCATGGGGACATGGAATGTCACCACTTGGGGAAAGGAGCTTGAGCTGGTGTGGGAGGCTGAGCGATACCAACTACATATAGTTGGGCTCCACACCACACATAGTTTGGCTTCTGGGACCCAACTCCTTGAGAGAGGCTTGACTCTCTTCTACTCTGGAGTTGCCAACGGTGAGAGGCAACAAGCTGGAGTAGGCTTGTCCCCAGCTTGCTAGCCGTGTGTTGGAGTTTTCCCCTCTGAGCGAGAGGGACACTTCCCTGCGCCTCCGGGTCAGGGATAGGACTCTCACTGTGGTTGCGGCCTATTCGCCAAATGGTAGTGTGGAGTGCCCGACCTTCTTGCAGGCACTGTTATGGACAAACAGTGACTCACACACAAGTCCAACATTACAGCACCACTCAGGTACAGATCAGGAAGGCCGTTCTTCCCAATCACACCCCTCCAGGTGTCACTGTCATTACCCACGTGGGCATCCAACAGGACGATGGAATCCCCGGGAGGAGTACTGGAAGTGAGCATCCAACAGGACGATGGAATCCCTGAGAGGAGTACTGGAAGTGCTCCCTGGCCTCCCTGATCTGAACCCGAGTGGTGCTTTGTTGTTGGACTTCTGCGAGTGCGAGTCAAGGTTCGTCCATAACAAACACAATGTTCAAATATAAGGGTTTACATCAGTGCACTTCAACCGTCAATGACTGACTTTGTAGTTGTGTCATCTGACCTCTGGACGTATGTTTTGGATACTCGAGTGAAGAGAGGGGCTGAGCTGTCAACTGATCACCACTGAGTTGGCTTCACTTACGGGAGCAAAACTGGACAGACCCGACAGGCCCAAGCGTATCATGAGGGTTTGTTGGGAACATCTAGCGTAAACCCATGTGAGGGAGGCCTTTAACTCCTACCTCCAGGAGAACTTTGAACAGGTTCCAAAGGAAGCGGGAAGACTGAGTTTTGAATCGACCAGGTTTTCCTCCTCCATTGTAAAAGCAGCTGTCTAAAGCTGTGGACGTAAAGCCTTGTGTGCCTGTCGGGATGGCAAACACTGAGGTTGGGGATTCCATGAAGCTCAAGAAGGAGTCCTACCGAGCCTGGCTGGCTCGTGGGACTCCTGAGGCCAGCGACGGCTACCGGCTGTAGCAAAAACTTTGGGAAAAGTTCGGGGAGGCCATGGAGGAGGATTATCGGTTGGCCTAGAAGAAATTCTGACAAACGTCACCTCAGAAGGGGGAAGCAATTCCCCAACCACACTGTTTACAGTGGGGATGGGGAGATGTTGACCTCGACGGGTAATGTTGTCGGACAGTGGAAGGAATACTTCTCCTAAATCCCACTGACACGTCTTCCTCGGAGGAAGGAGAGACAGGGTGCTCAGTGGATTATCTACCAATCTCCTGTGCTGAAGTCACTGAGGCAGTTAAAAAGCTGCTAGGTGGCAAGGCGCCAGGGGTTGGATGAGATCCGCACAGAGTACCTTAAGTCTCTGGATTTTGTGGGACTGTCTTGGCTGACATGTCTCTGCAACATCGCGTGGCATTCGGGGTCGGTACCTCTGGAGTGGCAAACTGGGTTGGTGGTCCCTATTTTTATAAAAGATATCTTGCCTCAAGTGGAGAAGGTCAAGTATCTTGGGGTCATGTTCATGAGTGAGGGAAGGATGAAACGGGAGATTGACAGGCGGATCGGGGCATCGACCACAGTAATGGGCTAGCTGTATCGATCCGTCGTGGTGAAGAAAGAGCTAAGCTAAAAGGTCATGAACTTTGGTCATGACTAAAAGAATGCGTTCCCGGATACAAGCAGTGGAAATTAGCTTTCTCTGCAGGGTGGCATGGCGCTCTCTTAGAGATAAGGTGAGGAGCTCTGTCACCCGGGAGGAGCTCAGAATGGAGCCATTGCTCCGCCATGTTCAAAGGAGTCAGTTGAAGTGGCTTGGGCATTTACATCGGACGCTGGACCCCCTGGACGCCTCCCACGGGAAGTGTTTGGGTCATGTCCCACTGGGAGGAGACCCAGAGGAAGACCTAGGACACGCTTGAGCGACTATGTTCCCCGGCTGGCCTGGTAACGCCTTGGGATCCTCCCAGATGAGCTGGAGGAAGTGTCTGGGAGAGGGAAGTCTGGGTATCCCTCCTCCAAATGTTGCCCTCGCGACCCGGCTCAGTATAAGTGGATGAAGATGGATGGATGGATGGTAACTGGTTATGATATTATATTTCCTGAAATAATAGGAGTCAAGTTAATTGACCAGATTATCTCGTAAACACAACACACAAATGAAAAAAGGAAACAGGAAGATCAAGTATAAACAAAAAAAGAGATGGGAGGGAAAAAAGCCGCAGATGGAGGTTTGACTTGGAAGATAACGTATTCAGATGTTTTCTCTATATATTATTTTGGCCTTGGTTAGTTTGTTATTAGACGAACCAAGATCCAAAAAGTAGATTAAATGGTTTCATTTACACAAATCTACACATATTTCATTACTGGACTCCAACGTTCCAGTTCAATAAACATTCCACTAGCGTGCTTATTTATAATGAGCATGCCAGTGGTCTGTTTATTACTCTGAACTGGGTTTGACTTCCTCCCCTTACATACAAGACGTCAGAGCTTCTAATAGCCAGAGTTAGATTTCTTAAAAAAATCTATATTGTTCACTCATTGTGTTTATCTGAAGAAAACAGAAAAGGATTTAAAGTCAAATTAAGTTCAAAACATTTGAAAGTTTATGCATCTATGCTTAATTTCTGAAAGAATCCTGCTTATTTTCAAGACACTGGCTTACGTATTCCTGAGTGAAGTCGATGAGATTCTGCAGATCGATGTCATCTCGGTACGCACGGATGTTGTTGTTGATGAACAAGTTCAGCTGATCTTTGATCCAGTCTTTAAAGACAAAGGCCAATACTCCGGTTGTCAGCTCCAGGAAAAAAATTATTCCCAGAAATACGGAGAACTGAAAAATAGAGGTGACGAAATGAACTTTTTTTTTTTCTTTGAAATTAATTCTTCCTCAAAAAAGAACGTACAAACTTGAGCAGGAAGGTGTTTTCTCTCAGTGCTCCGATGCATCCTGCAAAGCCCAGGATGAACATGACACCACCGACCACCATAAAGAGCCAGACTGGGTCCAGACCACCCAGGTCAGTGATGGATGAGATGTTGGAGAGAACTCCCTACAGCAGAAGTTAAGACAGAAGTGTAAGCCATCAACACAATGACCTGATCAGGTGTAAATTCAGTTACCACACAAGTATGGCCCAATCACACAACTATACAAAAAGAGAAAAGGCAGCTAGCATTTTTCATTTCCCACTAATGCTTATTTTAAATAAATATTTGTTTTTAGAACCAACTAAGATTGTTACTATGCCATTAACTCCGGGCAGTGGTGGCCTAGTGGTTAAGGAACCAGACTGGAGTCCAAAGGGTTCCAAGTTCCAATACACCAACTGCCAGGTTACTAAGGACTAAGGTCCACTGAGCATGGCACCGTCTCCACTCATTGCTGCCCTGTCGCTCAAACCTGCACATTTTTCACTTTGGTAATGGGTTTAAATAAAGAGGTGATGTTTTGTTTGTTGCAATGGTGTAAATTACAATTACAATTACAACAATGACAAGGAGTTTGCTTTTCTTCCTTTCCTAAACTCCTACTAAAGCCGGGCATACACTGTACCATTTTTTCCATCAGCTCCTCACACAGTGAATCGCCAGGGTGATCAGTTCGCAGCCCACCACTCATGTTCTCACACTGTACGATCCGAAGTCCGGGTCTGATTATACTGCTTACACCAAGAGTGGCTACTTAATGTAGTGTAAATCTACTGTTACTGTTGCTCACAGTTTCTCTTTGAGACACAATGACAATAATACTGAGCAAACAAAAACTCTCAAAAAACATTTTCTGGCAGTTTCTCCTATTCTACGTGCAGACACAGAAAAGAATGAGTTGCATGACCCAGGAAATGGTATATGTTGTCAGTCTGGTCTTTCAATTCAGCCATGCTGCCCCATGTTTTTCACTTGTTTTCTCCTATGTACCTATTGTCACACACGTGGCGTGATGGGAGAAAATTATAGGCAAATCAGCTGAATTTTAACCATGTTTGATTTTTACATGATTGATCATGAGGTAGTCAGGAAGCAATCTTGAGTTGGGGCAGTGGTGGCCTAGTGGGTTGAGAAACTGGACTTGGGTTCCAGGTTTGAATCTACCAGTTGCCAAGTTATCAATGAGCTCAAAACTACATACATATAACATATGTAATATGATATAACATTGGGCAATATCGGTTAAACACTTTTCCAATATCGATATGAACCGATACAGATATATGAATAAGTGTGATACCAGACTAAAGGCATTCTATAAATAACTGTGTAAAACATAAACACACTACTTCAATATAAGTTATGGAAACAAGAAATGTCTAGTGTTGGACAGAATAACTTTCCAAAAACATTGATTAACTTAACCAGGCTCATTCAGCCTCACAACAATAGTCAGTATAAATGGGCACAGATAGAAACAGCTGCAGTATAAGAGTAAAAAACCCTCTTTAATGAGAGAAAAACATTTCAGCATCGTCACAATGTAAACGACTCTTCTCGTTGATGACATGAGAGACGACACCAAACGGCGTTTCACTGGTCCCAGAAATACTGAATTCGAATACAATTAGTCATGACATAGCCCGGCTACAGAAACTCCACACGTTTAGTAAAAACAGCGTCTTGAACGGGAGAGAATGGTTGGTTCCCCAGGATGATAAATTCCGTGAATTTTGTCTGATCTATTTTGCTTTTCTCTGTTCTTTACAGTATTTAATTATTTTGTTCTTCTCTGTTCTTTACCGTATTTAACACTGAGTCTTTGAGAGAGAGAGAGAGAGAGAGAGAGAGAGAGAGAGAGACAGCTGCTGCTGACACTGCTGCTGATGTGTTGATGTTGTTTCGCTGATTCTTGTTGTTTTTCTTTACTTTGCTGCGTAAAAACGCCTCATGATTAAAATCTTACCCCCACCCTCACGTGACCAGCTCCTTGCAGTCATTAAGAATTACAGTTTTCTATCCACAAAAAACTCCAGACCACGGACATTCACTGTACCATTGCTCATTGCAGCTGTCCCTTTAAATGACATCATTAATCACGTGCTGGTCAGAGCATATAAACCACAAAAAAGTATATATAATATATATATATATATGTATGTATATATATATATATATATATATATATATAT
>JAFBJS010037110.1:313-12117 GCA_016785265.1 Paraplagusia blochii | reverse complement strand
GATGTGTATAAGAGACAGTATATATATAGGGTCATCAAACTGTACAAAAAAATGTAACACAATTGAAATGTAACTATTAAATACATTTCAATTTCTGTTATTCTGTAGGGCTCTCACACTGCACTGATGTTTTGCAAAACAGTAGTACTTTTTTGTCCCTGTCTGGGTTTTTTGGGAGTTGTTCCTCAGCCGGTGTGAGGGTCTATAAGGGCACGGGGCATTTTCCTGTTTGTTTGATTTCATTGATTTACTTTTGAATCATTCAATTGACATATACAGTAAATTCCTGCATCAATCCATTACCTTACCTTCTCACTCCATGCCCACAATCCAATCCCAACTAACGCCATGCCCAGAAGCTGAAAAACAAAAAGAATAAAAGTTACATCCATGCCTTCTGTCCCTTAGGACATTTTGCATCTAGGGCACAAATGCATTGCTGTGACCAGCCAATAGGGACCTACAGTGTTAAGATTATTTTGATTTACAGTATTACAACTTATAAGTTTTAATTTACACTCCAACCAATCTAGAAAGGCGTACAGCCATTACAGAACTATATGGATGTATGTATGTGTATTTACAGGGGAACAGGAAGAAAGAGCCGTAAAGAAAATGAGTTTTGTCTGTTTTAATGGAGAATTCCAGCAACAATACCGTAAACATGAGTGTGAGTGCGTGTGTACTCACACGCACGTAAGCCGATTACGTTAGTGTCGTCAGTTGAGCTGCAATCGATTTTAAAACTGCTGTGGACCAAAACCAACTTGACTGAATTCAGCTGTGCCGAATACAGCAGATTCTACGCTATACAGTACATGCATCTAAAGCGAAACGAAGTTAGAATGCGATGACGGGGAGCCGGGCCTTGCTGGCTGTCTATTGGCCAGCCGACATGACAGTTGCGGGTTAGACAGATGGGAGATATAGATGGAAAATGAACAATTCTCACCCAGAACAGGATGTTGAATCCAAAGATGAAGTATTTGATGCAGCAGCTGACCTCGTGTCCCTTGAAGTGATTGCCCGACATGTTTAAGCATCATCAGTACCGCACTGTCTCTGCGTGAAGAGGAGAAACGGACGGGGCCTGTTTCACAGGCTTTGTGTGCGGGATGGAGCAGGTTCAGCGCCGCCGGGATGCATCGCCTGGTTTGTCCGACTCCCAACGCACCCGGCGCTACTGTAAGGCTGCGGAGGTTCTCGCAGTCAGTCAACCGTTCGTAACTGTTCGAAGACTTATTATGCAGAACAAGGAAAAGGAGGCTTCCCAGTTGTCAGAGTGATAACGTAAGCGTAGCAGAAAGCCCGTTTCGCAGGCGATTTGCGTCTTTAGAATGTTGCACCGTTAGAAACGCCTCTGTCGCGGTGATTGGCTGCACGTACTTGATTGACTGACACAAGAACCAATAATAGCAGAGTAAGCGCCGAGTACTTCCGTTGTAAATAGCGCTTCACTATGGTAGCATTGGCTGTTCTACTCTAGTCAGTTGTAAAAAAAATACTCATATCAGGTGTATAGGTTGTTAAAGTAACGTAAAATATCTGAAGACACTTCTTTATTGACAAATTTCGGCATTGGTCCTCCCTGTTCTAAGGTAAATTAACGATTACTGCATACATCTTGACGAAATCACAATACATTTAAGAGACATTCCTGAAGTTTTCAAATGTACGTATAGGTGAAACACCTGTAGCAGCATCGTGAAGGACAGAGGTTTGACCTGCCTCGGCGTCTTTAACATGTACCGTCCATGACAGGAGTTTGGGTGACAAAAATCCTTGATCCCGTTAAAACTTTTTAGTTTAGAAAAATATCGTCCCATCAACTACATTATTGCATTTCTGTAGTTATTGTTCAAACTTAATTGCCATTTTTTTCATTTATTTACTTAACTTATTATTTACTAAACTTACCTGAACTTAAATCATGTTTAATTCTTGCTTTAATAATAATTTGATTATCGTTATCATAGAGGATGGCTTGGTGATGGAGTTTGAAAATATCACCACTAGAGGTCACTACACTGACAACCATATAACTCATTCAAAGATCGACAAATTGTTTTATTCTGCAAATGAAGACCTTTGTGAATCTGCCTCCACTCGAAACCACACAGTAAACATAGAAAACATACAGTATTGCTATAATTATTACATTTATTACAAAACTATTTAACTTAGCTGTACTGTCGTGAAGTTGTTATAGCATATTGGTGTTTTTTTTTTTTTTATCAAACCATCCATCTGAGATTACTAAGTTTGGAACTTTCATTCACTGACATTGAGGATGCGTGATACAGGGATTACAATGAGAACCAGTCACATACAATTGTAACCCTGCCTCTGTGTTTCTGTCATAGCAGTGACCAAGGTTTGGATCTGGTACAGTAGTCCAGCTGACTAATACCAGGGTCAGTGAGAACCACGGGGGCCGTCAGGACCAACTAACCCAGGTCTGCCTTGAAGCGGAGGAATTTTGAGAATTTATTAACAATTTTTGTGAGATTTGTGCAGAATGCATGCACTAATCTGATAAGAGAAGTACACAGTGATTGAAAAGCATTGAGCGCTGCAGCAAAATAAGAAAACAGCAACTTAATAATAATAATAATATAAAGATTTTTTTAATGCATTTGTGTCTTTTTATGCAATCCTTTTTGTGTACTTATTTACCATGTCACTGATAGTTTATTAGTAATCTCTTTTGCCAGAAGGGATGGGTTTTAATAAAATAACCTTTAGCTAAATAATACATTAAATCTAAAAAGCAAATACATGAACTGAGGTTCTCATTAGGGGTGACTAGGAAGGACAGGATTAGGATTGTGGTGATTAGGGTGACAACACAGTCAGGGAGGTTTGGAGAAAAAACTAGAGAAGACAGATTGAGATGGTTTGGGCAAGTTCAAAGGAGGGACAGTGGATACATTGGTAGAAGAATGAATATGGAGATGGAGCTACCAGGTAGGAGACAAGGAGGAGATTGATGGATGCAGTAAGAGAGAGGATATGGAGGTTATTGGAGTTAAAGTTGAGGATACAGAGGACAGGGTGAGATGGAAGTTGTTTGCTCAGGCAACCTCTGAAAAAAAGGGACAAGCCGAAAGCAAAAGAAGTAGAAAAAGACATAACAGTAAACTGTCTAATCCAAACTACTGATGGCTAGATACTACTTTTACAATGCATATGTGCAACGGTAAGTATTTGGCTATATGGCCAAATATTTTTTTTCGATAAATCCTGAAATTTTACAGAATAATCAACTGACAACAATCCAGAGTATCAAACTGAACCTTAATCCAGCTCTATATTTAAAAATCCAATGTACTCCATAATGAAGATCTGCCTCTAAACGCTTAACGCTCACTTTTTTCATCTAAATTTATCCTATTTTTGACCTACTGTTCATTTTTGCTGTATCCAATGTAAAAAAATGAGGTATTAGAGCAATTTGTACCCCAATTATACCAAACAAAAAACATTGTCATGTTTTAAACCGTGTCTAATGCTCACAAAAACCTAAAACAACATGGCAACAGTATTGTTATTTTATTAATACTGTTAACATTATCAATGATAACATTGTGATTTAGTTACCATTGTTATTCCTTCAATGCTTTCTAAAGTCAACTGTCATTAATTATTTACTCTATGTAATGTATCACATCGACATCAGTGTATTATTAACCTTGAGTTATTATTAAAACTAGTGAGGACACTTGTTATAAATTGGCTTTTAAGTCCAACATACATGTCCTCTTTCACACGGTGTTGGTGCTGGTGTGTGAGGACTTAGTATTCTTTAAACACAATCCAGATCCAGAGTGCCCGGGTCTCGTCCTCACATTACTGTTAAGCACTCCTCAGCCTTTTATCTTAGCCCACCTCTCTCCAATAATGACAAACCACAGAGGCACTTTGTCCAAGACTTTGATCTCGCAGCCCACTGTTTGTCTTTGGGTTTTTCCGCTCCAATTGCTGATTCCACAGCAACGGCCATGGGAGGAAAGGCGTCCAGAATTATTATCCCGCTGCACTCCCAGCCTCTAAACTCTGTCTCCCTCTGACTCCCTCTTCTCCCTTCCCCTCTTTGTACTCATCTCCCACTTTTTAGAGGAGGAGTTTGTCACAGAGGAGTTTCTGCTGGAGTCTGCCTGTGAGGTAGTTGCTGTCGAAGGCACACGGAGAAGCAAGACAGGTAGAGGAGTTGAAGTGAATAATCTGAACGTCAGCAGATCAGGTAAGAACACACCTTTATATATATATATTTGGGGTTTTCCTGCATAGTTTTCCTGATTCAATTTCATGGTTTTATGATCCCTGGACCATGTGTTCTTCCCTGCTTCCCACATTGTTTCCATTCATATAACCAGTGCACTGAGCAGAAATTGTTGAAAGTATTAATATATTTTGTCATTATCAGTTGTTCCACTTTTTTTGCATGAAAGTTTAAACTACTGCAGCACTTGAGCCCATCTGAGTTAACGTCCTTTACAAACTAATATTTCACACCATGTGTCTGAGCACCTGGACAGCAGCCAAAGGGACCTGAAGAGAATGTCCTCTGATTTCCCAGTGGCTTGTTTGTCTTTAAAATTACCGACTTCCATAAGGACCCTGTCATTATTAAGATTAGAAGAAAAGAAGGAGAAGAAGCTGCTGCAGCTGCTGCCCTGACTGGATGTCAGAAGCTCTTCCCAGCTGGGAAGTGAAGCCACTTGTTACATGACACAACACACTCTCTCACAGCTGTGTGTTTTTGTGGCCTTAATGATAGTAAGTAGTGGTTTTGGTCCCGGCAGGATGTAGAACAGCTGAGTGCTGGCAAGGGCATCAATGTCAAAGATCAAGGTCGTGCAGAATCTGCATCGTGTGGTACAATGGATGTGCAATAAAACTCTATCCATCCGAAATATAGATACAATTTGGAATTAAAGAGGATTAAGGTGCAGTTGCTTATCAACATGTATAACATAAATTATAATATAACCATTAGATGCCAGTTGGCATATAGTGTTATCTATCAGTAAATTCAGTGAAGTCTTGTATATGTCGACACATTAAACACCAGCCCATCAACATCTCCATCCTATCAGAGACTGATTGGCAACTACACATACTATTTAGTACCTGCTAAATGTGTAATTGCAATTCAACTCTTTTTCTTTCATTTGTAGTTTTAGAACAGTAGTCACTAAGGGAGTCACTTTGGGGCAGTGGTGGTAAGGAACTAAAAATGTGTCCAGGCGGTTTCTGGTTTGAATCCACCAGCTTCCAACTTACCACTGAGATGCGCTGAGCATCACTTTGGTGATGGGTTCAATTCATTGGTCACATTTTGCTTTTCTTAAAGAAAAAAAATGCTTCAATGCCCAAATAATGTCTCAGTTACATAAATTTACCTGAGACCTGATAAAGTTAACATTAAATTAGCGACATATGTTGCACTCTTTATGTCTTATGTTCTGGCTGCATTTTTTTAGTTTTGCTGTTCTTTGTGCTCTAGAACCATTCACATTACAACCCATTGGCTCAAAAGGAATGTGTACCTCTCTTTGACCCCTTTCTTCCAAAGTCTTGTGGAGAGACTATAACTACACTGACATAATTAAAATAGTGGATACACGTATCCTTTAGAGTTATTTGAAGCAGTTATCATTATTCATCCTCAGGCCTATTGACTTCCTGCCAAAAATTAATGTCAGTGAAGAAATAATCTTGGAGCCCATCAGAGAAACTGTCTGAAGATGAATAGAGATTGGATTCCATGCTTTATCTATAGAATCTATGAATGAATTGTACTTTAACAAAGCAGAACAAATTAAACAATTTCATAAACTCAATTTAATTCCCTTTTCGATTGTTTGCTAATTAAATAATATAGAATAATAATATATGCATAATAGTTTATTCATATAAGTATATGTAAATAATAACACTTTTTTTGGAACAATCTACAGTAAATTAGTTAACCTGAATAACATCATAACTGTCATGATGCCATAATATAAACAAATACATGCATTGTTGCCAGAAGATTTAAAAAAGAAAGTGCTCATCTATTAGGCAATATGTTTTTTTTTCTTTTGACACCATACATATAAAAACAATTACTTATTTATGGATGTTCCATCGTTTTAAAAACAGACTTTATAGTTAAAACCCCATTATAATTCATCCATAAAGTCAGTGTCTATATCAATATCATCTTGTGGTTTCCTTGTAGAGTTGACCAGAACAGTCACCCAGATTGCAATGCATAATCTAGACTAATGTTGTAAACATGTGTAGTGTCCCTTTAAGAGGGTGAGTGTGTTTCAACATCCATGTCTTGTTTAGCCTTGGATTACGTAGGGAGTCCGACCATCAATTTCGGGGAATGTGAATGCAGCCTGTCATTAGGCCGGCTGCTTTTGACACTCAGCAGATGCTACACCTCCTCCACCTTCAACTCTAACTCCAACTTCTGTTCCTCTTGTCAGCAAAAAAAAAAAAAACAGTTCAGTCCTGACATGTGAAGCCATTTCACAATGTTTGTGGTTGGGGGTCTTTGTTTGTCTATTCAGGATGTGAACCCAAAGCATGCATGACTTCCTGTGGATGGCTCTTTTTGGCATCATACCATTAGGCCGCTGTAACGCGATGCTGATTCAAAACAGGAAAAGGATCAACACTCAATAGCACTAGGAGCCTGAGTGTGCTTTAGGCAGCTTTTAACATTAAGGCTGACCCCGCATCAACATCTACCAAGTAGGAATTCATCAGTCTGAGGACCATCTTAATGTTGGATATGATGGCGAGAAGAAGAATTGACATTTTGTGCATGAAGGTGACCAGGTAGAAGAGTAGCAGGGCTAGAAACATTTGAGGAGATTGCAAGTTACCATATTGTCTGGATAGGAATAGAAATGGAAGAAGAAATTGAGGAAGAATAAGGAAACAGTGTGGTGGAGGTGAGACAGGTTAATGATTGTGGTGGTAGAAATAGGAATGATGTTGACACATCTGGACATGCGACTGGGCAACTATTCTTTACCATCAGAGGCAGTTTCAGTCCCAAAAAGGTGTGACCAATACAACTCTTCTAACCCCTGTCCAGTGGTGAAGGGAGTGGTCTAGAGGAGTAGAACTACTAGAGTTCCCTCTGACATCAATCAGAAACTGATTAACTTCCCTGGTTAAGGAATTAAACGTCTTCCAACTCCAAGAAAAAGGAGAGTGATGTCAGTTGTAGAGAGCGTCCGCAGGGGGGAGAGAGTGGTGATTGGAGCAGATTCCAATGGCCATGTAGGGAGAGGGAACAGAGGGGATGAAGAAGTGATGGGCAGGTTTAGAGATAAGGATAGAAATTTGGAAGGACAGGCAGTGGTAGATTTTGCAAAGAGAATGGAAATAGACTTAGACTTAGACTACCTTTATTGTCATTGCACAGAAAACACAACAGTGAAGTCTGGCAACAAAAATAGCCGTGGTAAACACCTGTTTCTGAAAGAAGGAGGAGCACAG
The DNA here is from genome assembly GCA_016785265.1 of Paraplagusia blochii. Classification (NCBI taxonomy): domain Eukaryota; kingdom Metazoa; phylum Chordata; class Actinopteri; order Pleuronectiformes; family Cynoglossidae; genus Paraplagusia; species Paraplagusia blochii. Next base: position 4,608 of record JAFBJS010037110.1, on the reverse strand, counting down.
GGTGACCTACAAAATTTGAGAAAGGTCCTCACAAGTAGATTATATTCTACGTTCTTCTAAGAGGTTATCTGAGGGACATAAGAGACTGTAAAGTGGTGGCAGACTAAACTGGAGCGAAATAGCATAGGTTGATGGTTTAAGGAGACTGATTACATTTAAGTTAGTGCAATAACTAAGATAAAGAACCAATTATTAAGACTGCAATTCTTTTTTGTTCCTATTTACCATCTGTTATCTTGCAAATCTTGTCATATCAAATCATATGCCTTACGAAGAATATGAACTTGGACCATGAATGGACTTTATAGTGCCCTTCTTTTATTTGTAGACCTAAAATAAATTTTTGTTTTTACTTGCTAATGTTTAGTTAGCTGGGTGAGGATCCCCTCCACTGTCGATCACCCTGAGGTTTCTTCCTTTTTTTTCCCTTGCTGGGTTTTTGGGAGTTGTTCCTTAGTCGGTGTGAGGGTCGATAAGGGCAGGGACTATCTCTATATATTCTTTTTATTCTTGTTTTTATGCTTCTTTGTAAAGTGCCTTGAGAAAACAGCTGTTATGATCTGGCACTAGAAATAAATAACAGTTGAAGTTAAATGATTTTAATATCTTTTGTATTGAACAAACAAGGCAAGAGCTGTTGATGGTGACTGGGGCAGTTGAGTCAAGGTGGGGGCAGAGTTGGCTGTGACCATTAGAAACACTGTTTTCACACTGGCTTCCTTGAACATGATCTTTCCAGCCCTTTAAACACTAGCATTGTTCACTGTGACGAGTTGGAACACGTTCTCTCTGATGCAGAGGCTGATTATAGGCACTTTCTGTGTGAGGTCTGGGCAAGGTGTCCTACACCAGTGCTGAAAGAATGTGGCAGGATGTCATCCAAAGCTTGTTTTTCTAATGCACCTCGTCTCCACCTCACATCCTCGGTGCACTCAAGGGGGGATGAGGTCGGACATACCCTTCATCTCTTTTCAGAGAGGACCAGATTTCTAAAGTCTCCCTTCACCTTCTGTTCTTTGAGGCCACATTTTAAGAAAGGGTTTAGGGCGAGGGTTACTTTGAACAGTTTTCATCATTGCTAATAGGAGTCTGAAGGAGGTGAGTGCATGCAGCCTCAGGCAAGGAGCAAGATCATGAACATGTTCCCTGATGAGCTGTGGGAAGAGCTGCACACGTCATAAAAGAGTGTTGAAAGTCTCCAAAACAGCCTGGAGGTGGTTTACAAGCCTAAATGAATGGCTTATTACTGCTGTAGCCACATTATTACAAAAAAATATTAACAGCAACTTTACATTCCTGCAGTTACTGTGAACCTGCAGTGATGGCCTCCTACTGTATAAGTTCCTTTGTGTGTTTTAGGGCGCTTCTGTATCTTTGATATTTGATAATCAATCAACGAGTCAAAGAAAAAGAAAGTTATATATTAATATCCCAATTTTTGAGACTTGATTGTGGTAACACAAGCATTTGTTATAACTGCTGTTAACAGGCTGGCAAGCCCCAATCTTATGGTTCCTCTGGGAATCAAACCCAGGACCCTCTACTCTCCCTGTTTGGGAGGAAGGCATGCTAACCGCACTAGAGTATTAACGGAGCACAAAACCGGGTGTTTTGCTCTGTTCAAAAGACAAAAAGTAGGGATTTCAGATCTCTGGCCAGTAGAACAATTTTGGAACCCACCTTCTTGAAACCCACAACTTGATCTCACAAGGAGGCAACGCCATGAAATATGACATCTGTATTTAACTTTGAGCGCTCGGGAGCTGTGAGTGGAAATAGTGCCATGCTCAGTTGCAACCTGGCAGTTTGTGGATTCGAACTTGGAACCGTATGGACCCTAGGGCAGTTGCTTAACCACTAGGCGCCAAAAAAAGAATATAATCTGTCTATAATCTATAATCCTGTTGAATATAATCCAAAAGGTTTAGCCCAGAGCATGTCAATTTGTGATTAGAGACTAAACACAATGATGTTCAAAACATTAAGACATGAATGGTTGCAGATGTGTGTTTCAATATATTAGCCAGCTCCCACAACAGTACCAAGTACATATTTACATTCAACCTACCATACTTTGGCTCACAGCGTTTTGTAAATTGTAACTATAACCCCACATGTAGCAATGTTGAGGGTTATTATTCATAATGAAGTCAACCACACATATGTTTATTATTGGGTTTTCTGCTGCGATGTTGGGTGAACTATGAACTCTGCTCAATGCCGGACGATCGCTGTTGCCCAGCCCACTCCCATATGGGCTAAATTTGTGTAAGTGCATCCATCTGTACTCCTCACAGACTGCAGGCTGGATTCAATCTTTTCCATCACACTCTCTGATTTTTTTTCCCTCTCAACCAATGACCTGCAGCGGTAGCCTGGTAGAAAGCTGCGTGCCAGGTTCTACGGAGGAGTGGATATAATAGTGAACACTGTTGAGATTCTATGTTTTGACGTTTTGTGGTGTGTTCTACAGTATGAGTTAGAGTTAGTGGTTAAGTCATTGATGTAATCGACATTGTCTTTTTAATCAGTACCATATGATACATACACTTTAGTTAGCTTCATAAAATGTATTAAATAAATCTAGGATTTGTATTTTCCCACGGTGTATTCTTCGACATAGATTATGTATCATACTGAGAGACAACGCCTTCATCTTCATTTCCATTTATGTATAATCCATATGCTTTTATCAAGTGGAGGATTAACCCACACTACACTACACTACACTACCACTTCACTACCACTTCACTACGGAACCACTCACTGCTTCACAGTGTTTCATGGGGCTACAGACTGAAACTATTGTATATTGTACATCCTACTGTCAAAAGAAAGACATACTTTCATATCTGCACAATGTTAAATATCATTCATAGCAACAGTGTAGTTGCTCAAATTAGCTGTTGTAGGGGAGAATTTTTCAGTATTGTCAAGTAGAGGCTTCTGGGCTACATGCGGCCCATGCAGAACTTTCCAGGAATCCAATCTGTTGTCATTAAAGAAATAAAATAAGAGATTAATGAATATGTAATACTGTACACTCATTTACAATTGGTCTTTCTCCTTTTGGATCGTCTTTTTTCAGGGGTTGCAACAGTGTATGAATGTTTTCCATCTTATCTTGTTCTCTGTATCTTCTACCTTACCTGGACCTTCCTGTCTGTGTTGTCCCCCTAATGACCTCATTCCTAATCCTGTCCATCCTAGTCACTCCTAAAAAGAATCTCAGCATCATTATCATGGCTGGTCAACCATCCAAGTCTTTTTAAGTCACATCTTTTTGTTGCTGCAGGCCTGTCGGCATTAAAAAAAATAAAGCATTCTTTTGTTTTTTGTTTTTTTTTACTGTTGCAGATCCAGATTGCAGAGTGTTATGACATAACAGAAAAGCTTCTGAGTGGATTCACCAGAAAAGCCACAACACAAAACAACAATGTAGCCAAATGTCAGAGAGGAACAGCTTCAGGCCCGAAACATCGTCCAAGAGAGTTTTCCCGCCTGGAGCCACAGTCTGAAGACCTGGTGACAGACTAACAATGTTGGCCCCACAACGTCTGACCTGGATCTTGCTCCCGGTGCTGCTTCTGGGACTGGGGTGCTCTGTGCACGGTTCCCTGGTTAAAGTCAACAAGGGTTTAACGGTGAAAAGGGGTCAGTCGGCTTACCTTGATGAGGGTGACCTGCAGTTCCACATCCCTCATCAGAAAGATGCATGCAAGGTGGAGGTGGTGTTAAATGAGCCCATAACTCAGCGAGTGGGAAAGCTACTTCCACACGTAAGTCAAAAAGACACGCCCAGTGAGAGGGGGATGTTCTGGACTATTAATCATTTGTGGGTAAATTAGGTTGTATAGTTTAAAGCTTGACAGCTAACATGTGCTTGTCCGTGTGAAGTACTGGTAATGATGTAGTTACAGTGACAAGGTCACACTGACACCTGAGGTAAAGACATCATTCTCATTCTTAGCACCTTTAAAACTTTTGTATATCGGTGCTGTGGGATGTCTGAGAAGAAGGATGGATGGGTGGACAGACAGACAGATAGATAGATAGATAGATACGTAGATACATACAGTCATGGAAAAAATTATTAAACCACTCTTTCTTTAATTTCTTGTCCATTTAAAATTCTGCTTCCACTTAATCTACATTAATCTGGACAAATATAATAACAACAAAAAAGGCTCATAATTAAGTTTAATTTCAGTGCTGATTTCTGGCCATTTTGCATGGTTTTATTGACAGTGACAAAAATCACTTCCGTTCCTACATCACTAGCAATAACATTGTAC
>JAFBJS010036957.1:0-15267 GCA_016785265.1 Paraplagusia blochii | reverse complement strand
CTCATTCAGTCGACTCGAAAATGAGTTTGAAAAAATGACACTGCGGTTCAAGAGCCACATTTTTACAAAGACATAATGTTTTTTTTTTTTTCAGAAATGAACAAAATAAATGATAATTACAAAATATAATTGGTCTATGAAACAATATATATTTTTTCTGTTTATTTTATTTTTTTTCTGCACCACAGTAAATATCAGATATCAAGGCAATTTGATGTTAATGATCGGGGAATGCAGTCATTTTACATTACTGGCCTGCATGCAGTCCAGATTTTTTCTCCCTTTCTTTCTTTTTTTTGTAATAATGATGGTGAGAATAAACATTAAAGACTTTGGATCTCATTGACAAATCGTGTTTATAATTAAAGCTTTAATTATCTATCGATAATTTCTATCTTTCCTGACAGATTTCTAGTCAAACAACTGAGATCAATGAAATTAAAAATTTCCTGTATGCAACGATACATTTTTCATTATGCCTTCTTAAACGAAATGTGTCTTTTTTGCGTGATCGACTTTTTGTTATTTTACTTTTGTTATTGAGAGGCTACATGAACCGGCCCTTGGACGAATAACCTGCCATGATAGCGTAGTGCGAGTAACTAATACGACACCTCGGAGGAAAACGGTATTGATTTTAAAAGAGTTATTTACTTCCCGTTGAGGGTTGATTCGTGAGTTTTTTGTTTTTTTTTCGTCTTGCATGAAGGATTGTTTCTCAATAGTGGGGCTCAGGGTCAGCGGGTGGCGGAGTTGACATGCCTGCAACATAGATCAACCAAGAGGTTCTTTAATGATCCAAAGAGGGAATCACTAGAAAAAAAAAAAGCAGCAAAGGGCAATATCTCATTTGCAAGGGTTGCATCAAAGTAATTGCAGGCGTGAACCCTCTGAGCACAGCTTCTAATCTTTTACTTTCTCCATGATTGCGTGCTGCCTGGAACATATCACCGTAGGACGCAACGAACTCTGTTAGACAATACCTCTGTCGAGGGAATCGAATTCCTTCTCTCGGGGACTTCAGAATGACTTTACCAAAGCAATTGCGTTGCTGTTTGTGTCTATTAAGCCAAAATGTTTAATAGGCAACTGCTAAGTAGTTCCCACGGGGCAACACAGATGTCACAGCTAGGTCACTTTTGTTCCACCATGGGGTTGAAACCTACAAGAGGGAAATAAGTCTTTATTTTACCAGTTTTCTTTAGGCTTTGGAAAACATAGCAGAGAAATCATCGACGTAAACAAAGATCCTCTATGCAATTCAAGCGGTGATGCAGAATGTTAGATATGAGTCATTTTATCAAGTCTGTAAAATCTCCATGGTGCCTTTTCAATTTAAATATTTATAAATCTGTTGTTATTATGCAACTGAAGTTGTTGCTTGTGTTTGTTCCCGGTTTTCATCCTCTTATCCATTACAAAAAGTCTCCACGACTGCCACCCAAATCACACTGCACCATACTGACAGCCTTCCCTCCGGCTGGTGAGCCCACTGGGAGTTATGTAGGCAAGGATGGTGCTAAGATCAGAGCACCTCAATGGCAACCTGACAGCTGGTCGATTAGAAACTAAAGCCTCGTGGACTCAAGTCTGTTAAATGGAAGTCAATTGAATGTCAAATCATCATAAAGACATTTTTGGCGCTTCAGCTCAGAGGCAACGTCTCTGTCTGTGTGTGATTTGAGAACGGAAAAAAAAAATCGAATAAAAATCTGTCAGGGGACAGTGGGGTCCTGTTGGATAAGGAAGGGTTCCAGGTTTGAATCTACCACCTGCCAGGTCTAAGGTCCACTGAGCATGGCACCGTCCCCACACACTGCTGCAAGATGCTCGATGTTCACTTGCTTCCCTTAAAAAATGACTTCATAATGGACAAATAGAGGCAACAGTGTTCTATTGTGATTATGTTGTTCTCTAGGCAGCAGCGGTAGCTTAGTGGTTAAGAAAGCAGGCTCCACAAGGTTTCAGGTTGAAATCCACCAGCTTGTTGTTCCCCACATACAGTCACGGAAAAAAAATGATTAGACCACTCTGCTGTTTTCTTCAATTCCTTGTTCATCTTAATGCCTTGTTCCACTAAAGGTTTATCACCTGGGGGAAACAATGAACTAAAAGCACTGTATTTGTCAGTACAATGTTATTGTATAGTGATGTAGGAACGGAAGTGATTTTTGTCACTGTCAATAAAACCATGCAAAATGGCCAGAAATCAGCTCTGAAATTAAACTGAATTATGAGCCTTTTTTGTTGTTATTATATTTGTCCAGATTAATGTAGATTAAGTGGAAGCAGACTTTTAAATGGACAAGAAATTAAAGAAAGAGTGGTCTAATAATATTTTCCATGACTGTATATATATAAAAATATATATACACATATATACATATACATATATACACATATATACATACTTATATATATATCTTTTAAAATGTATTGTATTCACAGCAACTTGTTTTTGCAATGAAATTTGAATTAGCATTTTTTTTTTTTTTATTCCGCCTGAGCAAAGGTTTTAGATCATCTCTCACCAGTTGAGAATCACTGTATAATAGCAAACACTTACAATTTCATTTTAGAAGGAAGGAAAGAAAACTCCTCGTCACTGTCACCCACACCACTGCTCACAAAGAAACCAGACCTCAGTATTTAACCCATCACTTGAAGTGAACAGTGGGCAGCTACGAGCGCCTGAAGAGCACTGAGTAAGGATGGTTCTACCTTAGTGGACATCAGTTATAATTCGACAGTTGGCAGAATTGAACCAGGAACCCTCCAGACCCCAGTCAAGTTCCTTAACCACTAGGCCACCACTGCCCAAGACATCATGACCTCTTTACTTCCCTCTTCCCACAACCTTTTTTTTCATTTCCTGCATTTACAATTAACTTGGAACAGTTGTTGCAGATCTTGACCACGTGCTGCTCAGGAGTAAAAGCAGTTCCGTCCTGTGACGTGCAGCAGCAGACGGGGCCACGCGCTCGTCCATAATTGATAAGACTAAGAGACGACAGTCAGCTGTTAAACTGCCCTGCTTTCCTTCTGTTTGTACTGCTTGACTATTAAACAGCTCAAACTCAGACCTGATGTGTTTAAGGCCCAGGTGGAAGTATTCCATCGCACGACGCCGCTCGGGCAGAAACTGGCTTTTAATTTGAGCCGATCGCAGTCGGATTGAGACGCAGCGTGTGACATTGTTCACACTTTAGCGAGTACACCTTGGCCCATGAATCTTTCACGAGACCTTTTGAGTTCTGCTGCTTCCCCCCATGGCATTTGATCATCTCCCACTGAGAGCATCAAGTTTTTATTGGCTTTCATGTCAGGGAGACACACGCTGCGGCCCGACTCGACGTTAATTCCGCATTCCTGTCACAGCTGCATCACATCTTAACTTGACTTGGGCATGTAATTAAATGGCTTATCAGTTTTATTTTACTTTTCAGTCACACTGATTTGGAGCGCCCCCTCATGGCAGAGTAGAGAACAGGCATGGGAAAACTATACGCTTTTAAATGTGAACCGTTAATCTGGTCCAGGCGTCTAGAAATTTTGGATTTTAGGTTTTATACGTGACTTTTACACGTTAATTATCGTAGTTCAAATAAACGCTCCACTCTTTTTTTCGCTCTGGACTCGACCCCCAAGGCCCATGTTAGGACCAATTGTGGCCCGCGAGCCAAAAGGTTTGCCCACGTCTGGTATGGAAGGTGTTACATTAATTTGCAATGTCAAAGAAACAGAAATCATACGTAAATTACTAGTTGAAACACAAATATTGTTAAGCTGATGAAGTTCTGAATAAATAAAGGAACCAATAACACATAATTATTAATCTATTTTCCATTTTTTTTTGCCAATTCCTGCAATATTTCATTGTCAGTACAAATTGTTTTCCTTTTTTTCAGAGAGAGATAGAGGAATGTGTCTGTTTCTAGCACATTAGTGCCGAGCCAGGGCTCCAGTGAGGTGAATTAATGCATGTCTGACATGAGGAGGCAGAGTAAGGTAAGCCATTAAGATTTGATGACTACGTTACTCTGTTCTTAAGAGAACCGCGTAAACACGGCAGGAAGAAGAGTGGGATGAGAGTGGGTTTTAAACACAAAACCTGCAAAGTCGGGCATCATTAAAAGTGAAAAAAAAAAAACATTTTTTTTTTTTTTTCCAGTAGCATGACGTCTGATCTCTATTCACTATTGTTAACTATGCATATTGCCTGAAATATAAAGAATTTCTTCTGGGGAAAAGAAAAAGTGTTTTGTTTTGTCTGGTGCGTTTACAGCTTCACTGCACAGTTTCCAGAATGGTGGAAATTCAATCCATAATTCTTCCATAAGGCAGTTATAGTCAACCAGGTCAAAACTAATCAGTAACTCATGAATTCCAGTATTAAAGCAATAAATTATTTTCTGTGAGCCGAGGAGAAAAACGTTCTTCTAAATGGTTGGAGTGAATTGGTCTGAACGTATAGAGCAATCCTGGGCAAAGTAAGGCCCAGGGGCTAGACAGGGCCGGTTTGGCTTCTTATTTAGGCCCGCCAAACTTGTCCAAATTATACTATTAAATTATAATTATCTTTCTGGCTATTCCATGCAAAGCCCACAAATTGTGTAGAGGTTGTGTATTCATTACTTTACTCAACACACAAAGACTACTTCTGATCCTGACCGGGCCCATTACTGACAATTTAGTACACCCCACTGTTGCCCGCCAATCAAAATGGTTACCCACACCTTGTTTAGAGCACTGTTGCTCTTGGTAGGTTGGAGTAAAACCTAGCAGCCACGCTGGACCTTTGTGGGACAGTTTGGACATGCCTGGTACAGAGTAATAAGCGTGAATCAGTACGTGTTTGAAGTATGAGTAAGTATCATCCGATGCTGATGCCAGTATCTGTTCATTGCTCAGTCTTTGTGGTTGTGGATACAGTTCTAGAGTAGAGAGTCTTCATGATATTTTAGGTTTAGTTTGACCAAAACAAAAAAAAAAACTTAATAATCAATCATCAACATAAAGTCATCACAGAACTGGGTTTACACCTTCCTTGGTGTTAGATCTTGACATGAGTAAACCTATCCTTTCGCTTGTCCCTTAACAATAAATGTCCCAAGCGAATCAACAATTTCCATCTCCCCCTGTCCTCTGTATCTTCTACTCTGACTCCAACTACCTCCATGTCCTCCCTCAATCTCCTCTTTGTCTCCTTCCTGGTAGCTCCATCTCTAGGATCGTTCTTCTACCAATGCATCCACTGTCCCTCCTCTGAACATGTCCAAACCATCTCAATCTGTCTTCTCCAAAGTGTTGTCCCTCTAATCACCTCATCCCTGATCCTGTCCATCCTTGTCTCTCCTAAAGAGAACCTCAGCATCTTTAACTCCTCCACCTCCAGCTCTGTCTCCTGTCTTCTACCTATTCCCAGTGTCTCTAATCCATCCATCATGTCTGGTCTCACAACTGTCCTGTAAACCTTTTTCTTCACCTTAGCCGACTCTCTTCTATCACAGATCACTTTTGACTGTAATATTTTCTTCACTGTCTTTAGGTCATTAGACAAATTTGTTCACTTTGGACACTGTTTATTTGTCTTGATCTTGGATTAAGAGGAATAAATGGTCTGAAACCCTTTAATGGATTATTAAAGGTGTTTTTTTTTTTTCTTCTTTAAGGCTTAAAACAATTAGCCTTCATGGCTGAGCAAACTGTAGGCACATTCAATGACTGCCTTGCTCTGTGCCAGCAGTCGATGAGTGGAGCTCATGCTGTCTGTGGCCTTTGTCTGTGATACCTCTGGATTGCTGGGTGTTTGGCTGAAGCCATTCAACTGGGACGGCAGCTATTGACCACCACACTCATACCTTCACTGGCAGAAAGAAAGAAATCTGCAAGCAAGAAACTCCAATCTGCAGAGTTGGGTTTGAGTAAGAGAAATGATCTGGATGTGTTTGTAAAAAGGAATCCCTACATGAAAAAAAAACACATATATTCTCACCCATATTTTGACACAAATACGTGTCTACCGGCTTTAGCACTTCATTGAGCTCTGATAGATGGAGTGTTGGCAGCATGCATCAGTGACACGCATCAAATGCCTCACCGCTGCTCTAGGAGGAGGGAAATTGATGAGGAATCTGAGGACACGGCGGTCTGGTGTGAAAAATTATTTATTATTCTTTATCACAGGGACGGCAAAGGATGCAGCAGCGACGCCGCAGCGACTATTTGGAGTTGGCAATTTAATAATCCGCAGCCGCTCCCTGCAGTGAGCTTCAAGCTTTCATATAAATATATGAGGAAAACATTCGCTTTCTAGGCCGTATATCTACAATTACCTGGAGAGTAATATAATACTTCACAAATGTTTTTAACAAAGATTTTTTTTTTTCTCTTTTTCCAAGTGAATGAAAAGAATATTATTAGATCAAAACTCTAGGAGGAGAAGCAGGAATTAAATATTCCAGATAAAATCTTCCTGGTTTGATTCTACTTTAATCCATTTCCTTATAATTACCAGATTAAAACTCTGTCGCCTTTGACATTTACAAAGGAAAAGGAAAGAAAGCGAAGCAAACTCCTTGTCAAGTGAATAATGGGGAACAGTGGGTTGGGACGGTGCCATGCTCAGAGCACCTTAGTGCTAACCTGGCAGGAAGTGGATTCAAACCTGGAACCCCGTGAGCCAAAGTCTGGATCTTTTACATCTATACCACAACTTCGGGGGCAGATGGTGGCCTAGTGGTTAAGGAAGTGGTCTGTAGTCCAAAAGGTCCCCGGTTTGATTCCCCCTAGTGCCACACACTGCTCCCTGGGTGCTCAAAGCTGTCCACTGTTCATTTTGGTGATGGGTTGAATCAGGCGTGGACAAACTGTTTGACTCGTGGTCCACAATTTGTCCAACAATTTTGATCAGAGCAAAAAGATGGATCCTTTGTTTGAACTAAGATAAATGTGCAGGTAAAAGTCATGTATAAGACCTTAAAATCGTACATTTCTATTACACTTTATGGCGTCATCTACTGGGGAAACATATCATTGCAGGGAATTGCAGAATATAGATACATATGTAATTTGAATAAGGTTGGCAGGCCGCATTAAAAAGCCCAACGGGCCACATCTGGCCCCCGGACCTTAGTTTGCCCATTGGTTGTGTGCTTTGGTGTGAATCACAATGTCACAATGACAAGAAGTTTGCTTTAAAAGAAAAAAAAAAAAAATCCTCCCAAAATTAGTGTCATCATTAGATAAGAACCTCTCATTAAAAGAAAGTGATTCTACTATTCTATTCTATTAGTCTTTGGGTCATTGAATGGGAATTGGAGGTTTCTATTGGTTGAAACACATCCAAGCTGTTTATCCCAACCTCTCTTTCTCTCCATCACACATTGAAGGGACCTGCAGGTTGCCCCATGTGCACGCTGAGAAATAGCCATAACCCCGGAACAAATAATGTCACCCAATAGAGAGCAAGTATTTCCCCACTCGATAATTGCCCTCAGAAGCTGCAGAGAAATAATGAGATTCTGCTGACACAATGTGGTGGCCGGGCTGAATGCAATATGCAGTATATTGTTTCCAAAAGCTTCCCACAGTTGGCCGTCCTCACAGAGTGTGCATGTGTGTGTCTGTGTGTGCAAGAGATGGCGGGAAGGAGAGAGGGAGGGAGGGAGGCAGGGAGGGAGGGAGGGAGAAAAAGCAGTTGCGTGAATCTGTGCACCCTGAAGTATTTACCATTTGCCCTGCCAGGATGTGCGGGTCCAGCAGGTTAAACGGTTTTGTTTGGAAGTGCGTGTTTATTCTGCTTAAACTCCTTTTTTAACACAGCCATGTGAGACTGTTATTGTATCAGAGCAACATCCAACCCCTCAGCAGAAGCCGAGCCGAGACGGAGGGGAGGAAATGGATAGATACAGTGTTTGTAGATCATATGTGTCAAACTTAAGGCACGGGGACCAAATGTGGCCCGACAAGGCATTAGGTATGGCCCGTGAGGGCTTAAGAATTAATGGCGAAAACATTTAGTTGGTGGGCAGTTGGTGGCGTAGTGGCCTAGTGGTTAAGGAAGCGGACTTGGTATCGCAAGACCCCCAGTTCGAATCCTGCTACTGCCAAGTTACACCTGGGCATGGGGTACCTCAGTGGGGTACAAAAAAACGGATCGGTTACATCTATTCAGTGGTTTACCAGCTACAAGTGGTGAGTTCAACACCTGTGTTGTAAATTATGAGGTGGGCATGAGCAAGCTATGGCCCGGGGTCCTTTCGTGGTCTCTAGACCTTTAAATCCAGCCTGCAATTCCCCCATTAAAACAGCATAGAAAAGCTGAACGAAATTAACAAAAACTCTCCAGTTCTCAGCTTCTAAACCAGACCACTGTCAAATTTTAGGACCCCTTGTGGCCTACTAATCAAATTTTTTAAAAGTTGAAGTTGGAGAAATGTTGAAAGTTCAAGCCTTCATTTTTGTTTTGTTATGAAAATCTACGTTTCATTTTCCATTTCCCAAATAAATGAACCCTCACACTGACGAAACAACCAGTTAATTGACCCTCAAGCAGTTAAGATAAAACCTACAAAAGATTAAAAAAAAAAAGAAAAAAAAAAAATCCCGAAAATTACCATTTAAGCCTGAGGAGGTCCTTTACCAAATGTCAGGAAGCTGTTTTTCACTCCTACGTAGCAGGAATGCCATTCCTCCGTCACACGTCTTCTTAAACTGGTAAACATTACATTAACATAATCTCATAGAACAGAGCTGCTTTCTCCCCCGCCAAAAATCCTGTGTTTTTTTCTCTACTTTGAGCCCTCTGGCCAGCAGAGGCATTACGAAGGAGGGAGCTGGGTAAAATTATGCAGGAGAAGTTAATAACAAAACATGAGAATGTCCATCTGAATCCATGAATGGTCCTGCAGGACGTATGCAGCCCTGGGGCAGAAGGGTTAACACAGAAGAGGCCAAAAGCGACGTCCGTTACAAACAATGTTCTGAGTAAATGTCCGGGAGCTGAAACGCGATCTTTGACCACAAGATGGCGTGGTATCTGGTTTAGTGTCGATGGTGTAGAGATGTAGAGCGAAGAAGTGTCCTCTGACACCGACTTGGTTGCAAACAGAAGAGTTTGTTTCAATGGAGGACAGCATCGAGTCAGGAATCCAGTCTGCCTGGACCAGGCCTGGGCAATTATTTTGGCTCGCGGGCCACAGGTGGTACTAAAATTTTAATCTCCGACCAGGTCAGGATCGGAAAAATTCCGTAATTCCGTTGACCAAGAAAAATAATGAATAAAGTATTGGATAAAGGCTAAAATGCTTAAAAGCTTTAAGATCTTTATCTTATCCTATCTATTTGTGAAATGCTAGCTTTGCAAGGAATAGGCTAAAGGATAATGATAATATAAATTAAAGGTAAAGTTTGGTGGGCCAGATTAAAACGCCAAATGGGTCGCATATGGGCCCCCGGGCCTTAGTTTGCGCACGTCTGGCCTGGAGGAACACTGGGCGATCAGGATCTCCTCCCGAACCATCCAAAAGCACCAGCTTCTATTCAGTTTTGGACAGATACGTTATTTAAAGCAATGTCTCCTAATTGGTCAATTTTTGGTTTATCAATTTATCAATTCTAAATGCAGTGGACATTTTGTATAAGCAAACGTCGTATTTCGGGCGATGATTGCCAAGAGTCACTCTGAGCATTAGTAATTTGTGGGGACCAACATACAAAGTTCATGTTTGGGATGAAGCAAACCCGAGGAAACATGGATATGTTCACTTATCGGGGGAAAACACAAGTATATAGGAACATATTTGCTTCGAACACTGCAAAGGCAAGTCCTTAAGATGGACAAGACTTGACTTGGTAAATGTGCGGTTGTCTTATGATCAGGTGGACATGTCAGGAGAACTGTTCTCAAACATTAACAAGCATTTTTTCATTCATCATTGAGAAATTCAGTATCACAGTCTATTAATTAAATTATGTCAATATTTTTGATGTTATTCCTTATTTCTTTGAGGTTGGGACTATATCTGCTCTACAGCTGGTGTTTTATATATAGCTGGGATTGGTGGTTATAGTTAGCAACACCGATGAAGTCATTGGACACAAGGTCGCTGGTTTATATCCAGGTTTGGACAGTGTCCTCTCCTTCTGGGTGGAGTTCTCCCAGATGTTCTCTGCCCCATTTCCTGAGGGCAGTTTGGCCTGGAATTTTTTTTTTTTTAAATTATTTTCAGCTAACCAATCCAATACTGTGTTTAACATGAGGCCCATCTCTGACGTACGATTGGCTGCTGATGTGTCAATGAATGACCGTGGACAGAATGACAGAAGATAGAGTTGGAGGATGAGGATTCAATCACCCAACCATCCAATATATCACATTGGAAGCCCATTCAATATTATATATTGGATGATTCTTTAAAGAGAGAGTTAGTTCAACGAAAATGAAATGTCTGTCTGCAGTTTACCACATTTTTTTTTTTACTTTTACTTTTGCTTCAAAATAGAACAAACATTTTGCTCTATTTTCACAACTGGAAACCAAGATTTTTTTTTTTTTGCCGAAATTGCTCATAATTCTGGACACGTAAGAATAGATACATTTGTAAAAGGGGAAAATTTAAAGATGAATCACCTGAGAGATTCTTGGCATTACAGTTGGTTATTATTATTGTTATTATCTTATTGTTTTTGAGCTACTGTAAAAAAAAATGTGTTACCCCATCAGGGGATAAAGAATAAACCAATCTATTCTAATCATTCCATTGGTTAGGAAAATGAAGGGAGTGCCGTTCAGGGCCAGGTCAAGTCAAACACTCCAAGTGGCTGATACAGGGATTGCAGCTTTCAGAAAAGCACTATTTCAACTGGCCTTTGCAGTCAGTTGTGAAAGGTAACACTTTGATGCAAACCAACATATGGTTTGCAGTGGTGGCCTAGTGGAACTGGACCTTGGTCCAGAGGGTTCCTGGTTCGAATCCACTGACTGCCACGTTACCAAGTTGCACTAAGCAGGTTAGTGGCCCCACTCAATGATCCCCAGGCGATTAAAGGAGCAAACTGTTCACTTTGGTGATGGATTAAATGCAGAGGACAGATTTCATTGTGTGCAGTGGTGTGAATCACAATGTGACAATGACAGGAGTGTCCTTTCCTTCCGTCCTTCCTTCCTTCCCTCCTTCCTTCCTATACTATTCTCAACTGTGGCTCCTGTGGAAATCAAACCCAAGACTTTCTGCCCTCTGCATCCACTGTCACACTATGCAACCCCACACATTTCTCACAAGTAAATAGAAAATGTGTATGTATCTTACGTGGAGATGTTTTATATCACAACAACCTGGTCTCATATGAGACCTTCATGATCGGAAAGTTTCTTTCACTCCGGACACAAGTAGTTAAAGTGATTAAGGAGGAACAACTTGTGTCATTACTGGTCGCTTGATGATTTCCATTTCACCTGCGTCTTTGCTGCTGACACTGCAGTCAACGATCCGCCGCGGCGTCAGGACGGGATACGGACCCATATTTTGTCTCTTCATTTATGGGCCATCAGACGCTGAAGAGAAAATGAGTTAAGACCTTTTCGCGGCATGCAATCACTCAACGGATTGATATGGATTTAGCCGTCCACAATTTACCAAAGCCGTGGTGGCAGCTATAAAGAGATTGAAATCTCACCACCTACTCAAAATAGTGTGTTGTTGGAGAAGTGTGTGTGTGTGTCTGTGTGTGTGAGGGTGGGGTAGTGGTAGTGGTCGGGTGGGGGTGACCCGGAACCACTTGAAGCAGTGATTACTTTAGCAGCGTTCACTACTCCCCATCCCAATACCTCAGTCTTTTCACTGTCTGAAAAACAAAGAGATGAGATTTGATTCAGGGACAGATTAGATTGCTCTCTCTCTCTCACCCTCTCTCGCTCTCACCCTCTCTCCCCCTTTCTCTTTCTCTCTCCTTCTCATTACTCCTATTGGTGTGAGGGGGAGAGAGAGGCGCTTAGTATTGCACACAGATCAGGAGGCGGTAACATCTTTTACAAGGAGCTCTCGCGTCAGGAAACCATTTTCTTGCGTGCCGCGTTGACGGCTGAGTAGCCCTGGCGATGGATGGGGCCCTGTAGAAAAATAAATAAATAAAAGTGGATCCAGGAGCCATTAGTAGAATATCTTCAGGGGTCTCGGTGCAGTGCGCTGTTGGTCATAGCTTCTCACGAGAGGGAAATGCATTCTTCATATTTTGTCGTTGGCGAAAATGAAAATAGTCAAATAGTTTCGCCGGAGTAACTGGAGTTGGTGGAATGTTCAATCCAATAAAAATGCATTTTTTTATTTTTATTTACATTGATATGTGACTTCATGGACTGGAAAACATGTCTGGTCGGAATTGATTTTAAGGTGACTTAGGTCAATGAATCAATTGTAGGAAAAAAATATTTGCAGTATTTGCAACAAAAACTACAATTAATGTGTTGAATCTTGGTGTAAAACTGTTGTTGTTGTTGTAGTTACTTTAACACAACCTTAAATCTCAATACGTAAGTCAAAGTTTTTGGGTTCATTCATGTGCCTGGTCAGTGTTTAACCAACCACAGTTTTAACCATAATAACTTTTTGCCAGAGATACTGATATTTTCTTAACACTTAATTTCCGATACCAATAACAACTTATACCAATATAAACCTGGGAAATATTTATTTATCTGTAAATTGTTAATTGTGTTACTGGCGCTACAATAGTATGTTGCATACAATCCTTTGATTATTTAACTAGTTTTACAAAATGAGCTGCAATGCCGCCATCTAGTGACTTTTACCTAAACATACAACTATTTTTCTCTGTACGTATCTTGTTATGATTCTTACAGACATTATTATGTAATTATCAGTCGGTTGCTATTATTGAAGATCCCGATTTAAAAAAAAAAAATGATCCGTTTATTCAAACAGGTGAAACTAAGGAAATTGAACCCCAGAGGATTCAATCCACTGAATCCAGACTCGTGGGAAAACAGTAATGTCCGGAGCTTCGTCTTTGTTAAGAGGGTAAAGTGACACGGCCGAGACACGTGAGATAGGAAGCCAACTGTTACTAGTTTAAGAGCATGATAGTCTGCCCCGCAGCGGTGCCTGTGTGCGCGCTGCCATCAGTTTCACTGCTGCTCCTGCTCTGCAATGAGGATTAGAGGTAAAGAGCGATGGCCGATCAGGTGTGCAGTGGATAATCGGAAGCAGAACACTGTTCAATCTCACTTAGATAAAAAGCAATGCTGTTTCAACAGTCATTTACTGTACAGCTTTTTCCTTCACTACGACAATAACCTGCACAGTGATTTATCCTGATGGAATACTCCAGGTCCAGTGCAGTTTGAGGAGTTGAGGACAAAAAAAAGGGTTGGATTTAAAAGCACACTGCTGCAGAACATAAAATAAATGTTTTTTTTTTTTTTCCTGTGTTATCATTATTGATCTGAAGGGCTGACACCGAGCCGCTGTTGTCATTTTCATCAACATGAGAGGGAACTGGTTACCAGAGCACTGAACCATCTCCACCAGTCTGATCCAAGCCCTTCACTACATTCTTCTTCTGCTGCTTAATCCTTTTTTCAGGGCCACGGGGGTTACAGCCAATCCCAGCAGTCATCAGGCGAGCTGAGTGAACTCTGAACCGCAGAGAGACCTCACAGAGGACCAGCTATCCGTCCACATTCTCATGTATACCATTGGTCAACGATGGAACATGAATTAACCTAGTTGGCTTTGTCTGTGACTGTAGTAGAACAGGATGCCAACCGCAGCTCCGTTCCTTTGGCCATTCCTGCTTGTATTTTGTGTAGTTTGTGCACTGGCTTTGACATCCAGTTCAGTGCACCTTTTATTACTGCCTTCAAGCCTGTATTACAATAGTTATTGAGGACCTTGGCAGTTCAGGGTCCACTGAGAGTGGTTCCCCCTGAAACATTGCCAGGTGCACTGCTCTTTAGTTTTGCTTCACTGTGGGCATTTCTGGAGGTTTTATTATTATTATTATTATTATTATTATTATTGTCTCTCCACTTACAGCATTTCTTCATATGGAATCAAATTTAATTTTGCGTAAACATTGGTTCTTGAACAACCACAGCGTAATAATATAAACACACAATTAGAATAGCAGAAATGTCTCTTTACATTTGGCCAAATTCCTTTTAATGTCAATATAACGTAGCACATACACGTTGCTGGATTATCTCTTTCTGAGGCCTGGGGCTAAAAACCGCAATGAGGAGCTTTTGTCTCTGCGCCCACAGAGGTCCACAGAACCAATGCATGAAACATTACCGTTTAAAGCGTATTGGATATATGCATTTTTCTATTGACCCACATTATAAAAGTCACAAAAGCCCCAAGTCCGTAAAGATCATAAGTTAATCGCAAAATAAAGGTGTTTTTAATCGGTTATAAGTCCCTTTAGCGGCTGAAAAACTGTCTTTAAATTGACTGTGGGTCAACATTAAGTGTGGGAGGCCTTGTCCCGAAGTTTTTTCCTACCCATAAAATTTTCCTACTCTTTTGATGTTTTGATGATGGTAACATATTTTTACTTCGAATAGAAGAAGAATAGAATAAAACCACTGGGTGTCTATTCTTGGGTGCAAACTGTAGAACACATTTGATTTAGTCTTGTGGGCCAAATATTATTGCACCAGGGGCTATATTTGGTCCCCGAGCCTGAGGTTGACCAAACCCAGAGTATTCACCCATCCATTCTCTATGTATTTCTGTATCACTAGATCACAACAGCAAATATTCCAAATACCTCAGGTCCTATGTTTACCGGTTGTTCATAAAACACATCAAATGTAACTCCCATCTCCTCCATTTGTCTCATGCAAAGTGTATGAACGTGGAATCCCAAACAGGGAAATATTACAAACGCAGTGACATTTTATTGACTGGTTGCTGCAAATGAACAGAACAGCCTATTAAACCAGAGGCTGTCCACACCTGCCTGCTCCGAGTTCATATTGATTTCTATCAACCCAAGGAGCATGTCAGATCTAGACTCCTGCCAGTCACTTACATGTGTGTTCACACTCATCCGTCAGTGTTGACAGATCTGAATAACAGATGATTTGTCTATTGTATAATAATACATTGTTCTACAGTAAAGGAAAGAGGAACAAGAACAAGAACCAGCCATTCATTGCTCATTCATTGCTTATCCATTACTGGATCACTCTGAGCCTTCCTGGTGAACCCAAGAAATACATATACACACACATATATACAC
>JAFBJS010036895.1:9116-24241 GCA_016785265.1 Paraplagusia blochii | reverse complement strand
TACTGGTGGTTAACGCAGGCTTGCAGCTCGTCCAGTTTATTACGGAGGGACCGCATGTTCGCCAGAATGATGGGTGGAAGAGCTCGTTGTTTGTAAGTTTCCCGTCTGAGCCTGGCTCGGACACCGCTTTTCTTTAGTCCCCTTCTGGTTCTGGTTCCCTTTTTGTGCTTTTTGTGGGAGAGGTAGCGTTGGAAGTTGGGGTTTTCACAGAGTATTTCCTCGGGGAGGAGATCCGTAATGGCGGAGCGGGGTGTTTGTTGTTGTTGTTGTCCGAGTCGGAGCAGGAGGTCCCTGGAGTACGTAAGTCGTGTGACGTCCATGGCGAGTTGGAAGTATACCAGAAAGAAGGTAGTAATCCAAGAGTGTCGCGAGTGATAAAAAATAGATAAAAAAATACTAAAAAAACAACATTAAACAACAAAAAACACACAAATACTGCTCGGCTGGTTGTCCGGTCGACCACACGAGCAGCGACCCGGAACCGGAAGACTGTGATTGGTCAAAGTAGACTAATATGGCCTGTGATTGGTCAAAGATTGTAGAGCTGGACTATGATTGGTCTAAAACTATGGAGCTGGCCTGTGATTGGTTAAATACTATGAAACTGGCCCGTAATTGGTGAATACTTTGGAGCTGGTCTGTGGTTGGTCTATGCCCACTGAGCTGGGCTGTGATTGGTCAATATGATGGCTCTTCGTGAGGTTGTTCAATGGCTGGTGATTGGTCTATGTTCTCTAATTTGGATGTTGATTGGTGAATACTGCCTAGGGCAGTGGTGGCCTAGTGGTTAAGACATGGGTCTGCATGGCCCTTGGTTTGAATCCCCCTACTGCCAAGTTACTGCTGAGGTGCCCTGATGTATGTCCCCACTCACTGCTCTCCAGGCGCTCATTAGCTGCCCACTGCTCACTTTGATGATGGGTTAAATGCAGAGACCAAATTTCGTTGTGAGCGGTGGTGTTAATTACATGTCACAATGACAAAAAAGGAATTTACTTACTTTACTTATACTTTTTAGCAGATTTGTGATTCGTCATTAGGATGGAGCTGGCATTTGATTGGTCAATGTTCACTGAGCTTCTTATTTTTATATTGCTGTGTGTATAATGATGTGTGCTGTGCTTACTTAATTTATTAATTTATCAGGCACACAATAACTCTATAGAGCAGTCCAGCTGGGACCAACGCCTCAAGGACAACTGCCGCCCCAAATGCACTCTTTGCCAACTAGCAGTGACAAGTAGCAGTTTTGGCCTACCTCAATCTCATGAATCCGTAAAACCTTAATATATTTGAGTGAAGCATGATTCAGCCAAACAGCTGAAGGGTAATTCTACAACAAGCATTACAAGACAAGACAAAGCATGTTTGGGACAAAACCTCAGCTGAAGGCTTATTCTACATTTCTCTCTTTTACATAGTCCCATGTATTCAAATGTGCTACTTAAGCTGAGATATGATCGACTTTGCCTGATTTTGACTTTCAATGTGTATTCTGATAATTGATTTTGTAAAAGTTTCAACTTCGTGTGAATTTAACCAATCCGGCAGAAATAAATGTCTGAGACTGTCTAAAACACTACACTAACCACGTTAGAATATGTCAAATACAGTGTTTGTTACCACAAACTAATATTTTATATTGTCATGAGTATACTGTTGTACACAATGGAGCAGTGCTACCGAGACCAACGCCTTTAAGTCATGTGCACTCTTCGCCGTCTTAGAGCAGCGACAAGCAGCCATTTCACCTCGACTATCCTCAAGTGAAGTGTGACCCCAATTGTACAGATTTATTTTTTCAGATAAGATCTTTTTCATTATTTTTTTGCAATTTTAAAAGTATTGTTCGAAAAAAGAAACAATGTCGAACGTGAATGTATCTTAGTCAGACAAGCATAATTTAGCCAAACATCAGCTGGAGGGTATTTCTACAACAAGCATTACAAGACAAGAAAAAACATGTGACATGGGACAACACATAAGCTGAAGGGTAGTTCTTTGTTTCTGTCTTTTACATAGTTCCATGTATCAAATTGTGCTTCTTAGGCCGAGATATGGTCAACTTTGGCTGATTTTGACTTTAAATGTTTGTTCTGATAATTATTTTGGGAAAAGTTTCAGATTCATGTGTTATAAACCAAAGTGCCAGAAATGAGGGTCTAAGGCTGTTAAACCACGAAACTAAACACGTATAAATAAATCGAGCACAGCGTGTGTTACCACAAACTTATATTTTTTATTGCTGTGTGTATAATGATATAAGCTGTGCTTACCGGATTTATGTACGTATCAGGCATAGAATCACTCTATTGAGCAGTGCAACCGGAACCAATGCCTCAGAGACAGCAGCAAGAAGCTGCCGTTGGTCCTCCACTGTCCACAATCTGTAAAACCTTACTATTTTTGAGTTAAGTTATTCCCATTTGTGCCAAAATAACTTTTTTAGCTTTTTTTTCATCATATTTTGCTATTTTAAAAGTACAATGTCAAATAATTGTCATGTTTTTTAGTCAGATAAGACATGACAAGGAGGATAACATCAGCCGAAGGGTAATTCTTCCCTTCTGTCTTTTATAATGTACCAAGTGTCAAAATGTGCTCCTTAGGCCAAGATATGATAAATTTGCTGATTTTGACTTTGAATGTTTTTTCTGATAATTATTTTTGGAAAGGTTGCAGTTTGGTTTTCTATCAACCAAAGTAGTATAAATGAGGGTCTGAAGCTGTTGAACGAAACTAACCACTTAGAAATCAATCAAGCACAGTGTGTGCTATCACAGACTGGGCTTACTGATTTCATTAGCTTATCAGGCATACAAGAACTCTATGGAACAGTGCAACCAGGACCAATGCCTCAACGACAACTGCCGCTGCTTTTTTAGCTTTTTTTTCATAATTTCTTGTAATTTTAAAAGTATTTTTAGAAAAAAGTAACAATGTAGTAAATAAATAATTCTTATTCAAAAAAGCATGATTCGGTCAAAACATCAGCTTAAGAGTAATTTCATGACAAGCATGACAAGACAAGACATGCATTATTCTGACAAAATATCAGCTGATGAGTAAATATACCTTTCTCTTTGTGCCAGATGTCAAAATGTGCTTACGCTGAGATATAATCAACTTTGGCTGATTGTGACATTAAAGGTTTTTTCTGATATTTATTTTTGGAAAATGTTCCAAATTCCTGTGAATTTAACCAATATATCAGAAATTAATGCCTGAGGCTGTCATAAACACTACACTAACCACAGCACAGTGTGTGTTACCAAAAACTGTTATGTTATAAACTGTGTGTATAGTAATGTGCGCTGGGCTTACTGATAATAATCAGGCGTAAAATAACTCTATGGAGCAGTGCAGCCATGATGCCTCAACGACAACTGCCGCCACAAGTGCACTTTTTGCCGGCTTAAATCAATGACAAATAGCTGTCTATCCTCGGCCAACCTTAATCTCATGAATCTGTAAAACCTTAATATCTCTGAGTTTGTTCACTATTTGAGCGAAAATCACTTTTTAATTTTTTTTCATAATTTTTTGCAATTTTAAAAGTATTGTTAGAAAAAAGTAACAATGTCAAATGATTTTTTTTTTAGTCAGACAAGCATGTTTTGGTCAAAACATCAGCTTAAGGTCAATTTAATGAGAAGTATGTCAAGACAAGACAAGTAGGATTCAGTCAAAACATCAGCATAAAGGTAATTTTATGACAAGCATGACAAGACATGATAAGCAGGATAACATCAGCTGATGGGTAATTCTTCCTTTCTGTCTTTTAAAATGAACCAGGTGTTAAAATGTGCTTCTTAGGCCGAGATATGATCAAATTGGCTGATTTTGACTTTAAATGTTTTTTCTAATAATTATTTTGGAAAAGTTGCAGGTTGGTGTCCTATCAACCAAAGTATTAGAAACGAGGGTCTAAAGCTGTTGAACAAAACCAACCACTTAGAAATCAATCAAGCACAGTGTGTGCTATCACAAACTAATATTTTATATACTGTGTGTATAATGATGTGCGATGGGCTTACTGATTTCATTATCTTATCAAGCATATAAGAACTCTATGGAACAGTGAACAGTTTTCATCATTTTTTGCAATTTTAAAAGTATTGTTAGAATGAAGTAACAATGTAGTAAATAATTAATGCTTAGTTTGAAAAGCATGATTCGGTCAAAACATCAGATTAAGAGTAATTTCATGACAAGCATGACAAGAGAAGACACGCATTATTTCGACAAAACATCAGCTGATGAGTAAATATACCTTTCTCTTATATATTGTGCCAGATGTCAAAATGTGCTTCTTAGACTGAGATATAATCAGCTTTGGCTGATTGTGACATTAAAGGTTTTTTCTGCTATTTATTTTTGAAAAGGTTCCAAATTCCTGTGTTTTTAACCAATATATCAGAAATTAATGTCTGAGAAATTAATGTCTGAGGCTTTATAAGTGGAAAAGTTTCCACTTATAAAGAGAATTCAAAACAACTTTATAAGTGGAAACTTATAAAGTTGTTTTGAATTCTCTACCCAGAAAATTCTCCGGCCATCAGACCAGGGATCCATCACAAAGGAGGGGAACAAGTGATACTAACACTTCCCCCCACACCACCATTCACACCTCTAACTCAACAAATTGTAACCCCACCTCTCACTTATAGCCTTTGTTCTACAACAACCCCCCTTCACAGGTATGCAGCCTCGTTTGAGGTTAAATACCAGGTCTCCCCCTGTAGTCGGTTAGAACTGAAGAAGCCTCTTGGATGAGAGGTGAAACGTCTTCAAGAAACCTACTATGTCCAGTTGCTTTCGAAGTAACTAATTTTGGACCTTTCTCTTATATATTGTGCCAGATGTCAAAATGTGCTTCTTCTTCTTCTTCTTTTCCTTTCGGCATTAATTTCCATCTCACCCTGTCCTCCGCATCCTCAACTCCAACTCCAACCACCTCAATGTCCTTCCTCACTGCATCCATAAATCTCCACTTTGGCCTTCCTCTTCGTCTCTTACCTGGTAGCTCCATGTCTAGCATTCTTCTCCCAATCACTGTCCCTCCTCTGAACATGTCCAAACCATCTCAATCTGTCTTCTCTAGCTTTTTCTCCAAACCTTCCTGTCTGTGTTGTCCCCTTGATCACCTCGTTCCTGATCCTGTCCATCCATCTCAGCATCTTTGACCCTGCCACCTCCAGCTCTCCCTCTTGTCTTCTACCTATTCCTAGTGTCTCTAGTCCATACATCATGGCTGGTCTCACAACTGTCCTTCACCTTAGCTGAAACCCTTTTATCACAGATCACTCCAGAGACCTTTCTCCAGTTGTTCCATCCTGCCTGTACTCTATTCTTCACCTCTCTTCCACTGTCAGTCTCCACTGCTCTGAACAGTTGAACCCAAGTATCTGAACTTCTCCACCTTCTTCACCTCTGCTCCTTGTAACCTTACCACTCCACTGTTCCCCTTTTCATTCAGACACATGTACTCGGTCTTGCTACGACTGACCTTCATTCCTCTTCTCTCCAGTGCAAACCTCCACTTCTCTAGGTTCTCTTCTAGCTGTTGTCTGCTCTAACTGCAGATCACAATGTCATCTGCAAACATCATTGTCCATGGAGACTCCTGTCTGATCTGTCAATCTGTCCATCACCAGAGCAAACAAAAAGGGGCTCAGATCCTTGATGAAGCCCCACCTCCACCTTAAAGTCTTCTGTCCTTCCAACAGCACACCTCACCACCGTTGTGCAGTTCTCATACATATCCTGCACCAATCTGACATACTTCTCAGCCACTCCTGACTTCCTCATACAAAACCACAGTTCCTCCCTTGGAACCCGGTCATAGGCCTTTTCTAAATCCACAAAAACACAATGAAGCTCCTTCTGACCCTCTCTGTACCTCTCCATCAACATCCTCAAGGCAAATATTGCATCTGTGGTATTCTTTCTCGGCATAAAACCATTCTGTTCGCAAATCTCTACCGCCATAAATACGTGTAAACAAATCATAAATGTGCCATTGAATTTATTACCACTTCACATGTGTATGACGCATTTCGTTGAGTCTCGCATACGCTCACGTGATATGACAACCAGATTTCAATACTTGTGACCATATTATTGTCCATATAAACATGTGTCTTTATTTGTTTACACTTTTAACTGTCAAAACATCTTTGTAATGTGGAATTTTCTGAAAGGAGTTAAGCCGGCACCTGAGACGGGGAAAAATTGACCAAAGTTGGAAGAAGAGAAAAGGGTTGCTGACAAGGAATACGAGACAGAAAAACTCCAAAGGCTTTACAAGTCTGCATGGGAGCATGAAAGTGTCGTCGCACACGAGGGCAGTGAAAATCACCGTCGCGCAGTGGCTGCCGAGACTGCCCGTACAGCTGTTATTGGTAGTAGCCCAGCCGAAAAAATTATCCAAATGAATCGAAATATTCTTGAAATAGAATAAAATGCATATTAACTATGAAAAATTGTGGTCTTTTGTGTCATTTTTACACAGTGTTGAACTTACTGAGATCGGACACATTTTGTCCGATCTCACCAAATTGTGGTCTTTTGTGTCATTTTTACACAGTGTTGAACTTACTGAGATCGGACACATTTTGGCTAGTTGATTTTCTGATTGGCTAGTAACTTAACCTGTACCTGTAAGGTAACTAGTCCGGCTGGCTGGCAAGAAAAAATAGGAATTTCTAGGCCTGTAATATGACTATTATTGAAGATAAAGGTTTAGTATAATATTACATATAATACGATAGAGAAATTTTGCTTAATATATTATTTACTTCATATCCTTGTATGCAGGATTCAGATCTAATCATCTGTGCCAGGGGTTCAATGGCAAGGGCAAATAGTAACAGTGACACATCCCTGTCTAGTGCCGCTATTTAAAAAAAAAGGTGGGGAAAGCATGCCATTGGTTAAAATTTTGGCACTGGGTCTATTGTACAAAAACCTCAGCCACTTTTAAAAAAGTCACTCATTTTTTATCTCCCCAGAGTGGAAAATAGATACGGCCATTGTAATTGGTCAAACGCTTTCTCTGCATTGGTTAATTTGTCTTTCAAGCTATACTAGTTCAGTTCGCCTGCTTTTGTTTCTTTCTGCCTGAAAAGATATAATGCATCCTCTAATGTAAGCCTTCAGTGTTTCCCACAAAATAGATGGTGCTGTTTCTGGTAAATCATTCATTTCACAGAAAAAATTAAAATTACTGACTTAATGAATGTACAAAACTCTGGCTCTCTTAGCAGTTGTGGGTCAAACCACCACATTCTATCACGTTTGGACAGGTCACTGAGTTTTAAGGAAAATGAAAGGGGGGCATGGTCTGAAATTGTTATATCATAGTATTTAACATTATTAATGAGTGCTATCAATTTGGAGTCAGCTAGGCAATAATCAATTTGTGTACTGGTAGATAGATAGATAGAACTTTATTTATTATGGTTCCAGCAGCAGAACAGCAACGAACAAGAGTTAGATACAAGAAGTACAAAAAGACATTACAATAGGAACAATATGGGTGGGGTTGAGATATGTACAACCAGAACAGTGAACAGTAGGTGTTAGAAGGTAATGTTAGTAGTATACATACACTTGAAAGTAGGAAGCTTAATGTAGTAGTCTAGTAGTGTTACTAGCTTAAGTGTTAGTCAATGCTGTCACAATCTCAATTGTTGTTGTTATCATATTTCATTATGACAACATAACGTTATTATAGTTTTAGTTAGTAATTCTATTAACTTCATTATTTTGTGTATATGTATGTGTATGTGTATACCCGCACACACGTACATATATATCTACATACAAACACACCCAGATGTACATATCCCTGCGCATATACACACACCTATACACATATATAGGCACATATATTGCCAAACAGTATGTTGGTTATTCACATACATAGACACACAAATACATACACATGTTACCTAAGCCAACGTATATCCATTACATGAGTGTACCCAGACACATCTATATATAAATATACATAGATGTATACTCACATGC
This sequence comes from Paraplagusia blochii, assembly GCA_016785265.1. NCBI lineage: Eukaryota > Metazoa > Chordata > Actinopteri > Pleuronectiformes > Cynoglossidae > Paraplagusia > Paraplagusia blochii. The sequence continues at coordinate 16,207 of JAFBJS010036895.1, read as the reverse complement.
ATATAAAAACATACAGCTAAAATAACCCGTGCATTGTGCAGCACATATGGTGTACGAATACATTAGTAACACACACTAAAGACATATGATATGCTATATTATAAGGTGGTGTAACTATATATATATATATATATATATAATAGTATAATGAAATATAGTAGCAGTTCAATCAAGATTACGGTATGTGGTATATACATTATGAGCATTAGAATGAAAGGAATATGCCCCTTCTTGTGGGTGAAAAATTCGCCATACATCAAAAATATTTCAGTTTCTTAAAGATTCTTTCAGAAATATGCTGTATTTTGAAGATGGCGCTCTACGACTTGATGAACGATCCAGATATGGATCTAATACCAAATTCAGATCACCTGCTATAAGTGTATTAGTCTGGGAGATATCAGGAATCTGAGCAAAGACATGTCTGAAAAGGGACGGCTAGTCTATATTGATATATTGATAAGAGCGATTGGGAGCGGATACAATTTACCTATTACTATAAGAAATCTACCATCCCTATTAGCCATGGTAGTTTGGTGGCTGAATGGACTGCCTTTCTTAAATAAAATAGCTACGCCTCTAGCTCCTACTGCACAAGTTGAATGATAAATTTGGCCGATCCATCTACATCGCAATTTAATATATTCATTTCTGTTCAGATGTGTTTCTTGCAGAAATATTATATCACTAGATAGTGTTTTCAAATGTGCTAAAACTTTACTCTTTTTTACTGGTTGATTCAGACTTTTAACATTCCAAGTAACTACATTAATTTGGTCTGTCTAAAGGTCTGTCTATTCTCTTTAAACACCCCAGCTATCGGGCTGTGAATCTTTACACCCTAACAATCCAAGTTAAATATCAATTCACAGGCTGTGATTGTGGTTGGGGTGTGCCTCAGGATTTTGTAAACATAAAAAATGTGCCGCCGCCCAAAAAAGGTTGAAAATCACTGGTGTAGGTCACCGATCGATAACCGATGTGCCGCCACTCAAAAAAGGTTGAAAATCACTGGTGTAGGTCACCGATCGATAACCGATTCAATAGGGCTGGGCGGTATACCGTTGGCACCGTATTACCGGTAATTTTTATTTTTATGACATGAATTTTGCATTTACCCCAATACCGGTGTGTGCGCATATGTTGGGAACACATAATGGCGGAATGTTGCACAGCGGTAGATCGAGCGGGGTAACAGTGCGGCACCAAACAAACCAACTGTGCATGAGAGCGGTAATAGTGGTGGCAGTACAGCGAGTTGAGCGACCGGAGAAAACGATAACACACTCATTCCAACAAAAGGAGCGGTGTCTGTCGTGTGGAGGTACTTTGGTTTTGAGAAATCTGACTCGGACCAAACACACATAATATGCATGAAATTAAAATCTGCATCTTCTCCCCAGTCTCTGCGTAACGTTGGCACTGCAGCACAAAACACTACACAGACGTTCCTGGTAGGCCCGTTTGCTAAAGGGGTCATCTATGACAAGAAAAGCAAACGGTGGAATGATATTACTAACTCTATCACACTCCACTTAGCCAATCACATGCACCACAGCCTTTAAATGTACTTTTTATTATTCGTTTAAAGTTGTGTATTGTTTCTATAGTACAGAATAAGACTGCTAGCTAAGTTGCACTTATGTATTTGATTTAAATACAGTGCACTGCTCCTGGATTCGAGCAATACTACTACCTATGAAAGTTGCGCAATAACGAATTCTGTAATTTTACTGCAACAGTCTGGGTCATTCATTCTGATTTCTGCACCTCATTACAATTATGAGTGGCTGACACTGAATTCCTTGTGAACAGCAACATTTTGTGGGACCATTAAAACCAGGGTTAATAACTATTAACTATAATTATTTTCTAAACAATAGGAATTGGGGTTAACACGTTAACACGTAAAAACGATAACGTCAAATACCGTAATTTCTAAAAATACTGTGATATCAATTTTTGGTCATACCGCCCAGCTCCACGATCCAAAACGATTAATCTTCACACCCCTACCAGCTATACATCCTTGACACTGCTGCATAGGGCATCTAAATCCACTTCTGTCAACCAACAAGTGCCAGAAAAATTAGGTGTCACTAATGGGTATTGTTGCATAGTGAACCTCTGTACTATAATCTGCTATTTGCAGTGGGGCAGACACCCAACAAGTGCCAAAAAGATGAGGGGTCACTAATGGGTGTTGTTGCATAGTGCACCTCTGTAACATTATCTGGTACAGACATCCAAAGGGACAGCAGCCTGACGAGTCACCTGGCCCTGCCTAAGCAGACCCGCAGAATACCCCCAGATGGCCGCAGAACACAGGGCTGCTGCCAGCGTCCCAAGCCACTCGAGACACAGGGCCGATCACCACCATCCTGTACACCCTTACACACCAACCCCTTGAGATCTAATAGTCCATTTCTAATCAGCCCAGATCAGTACTAATTACAGGACAGCTTTTGGTCCTCGACCAATCACAGACCAGATCAGTGATCTTTGACCAGTCAAAGAAAGCCCAATATTCATTCACCAATCCCTTGCCAGATCAATGACCTTTGTATAATACAGGTGAACTATGTAGTACTTGACCCATCACAAAATAGGTCATTGATTTCTGACTACTCAAAATGCAGCTTCATGTGTTTGACCAATCTTAAAGCAAGTCTTGAACCTTTGACCAATCACTGACCAGATCAGTGATCCTGGACAAATCAATGGCTATGTGAGTGATCTGCAAAATTATTGATTTTTGACAATCACAGGAAAGGTTAGTGATCTTTTTGTCTGTCCCAGACAAAAACAGAATATGAGGTCATAATGGAGGTATGGGCATGTGTTGTAAATTTTGGAGATATTTACATTATCCTATAAACTTATAGTGTTGATTGTTTAAAATGACATGCCCAGTATACATACAGAAGTTTAGGTCCTGAAAAAGGTAATGGTGTGTAACGTAAGAATCTTGAAATTAATACATTTTGTTTAAATGTTAGTAGTAAAATATAAATATCAAATGTCAATTTGCTGGCAGGGCCATGGAGAAGGAAACCAATCCACAGGCAACAATCCAATCCATCGGACCTTTAACTGCATTTTCGATCGATGAGGTCTTTCTGGACTGGTACTCTTCTGGACTGGATCGTGTAGGTCACAGAATGATAACTGATCCAAAACAATTAATTTTCACGCCCCTAACAATTACCTACTTTAGGACCTGCTATAAGGTTTTTGTTTACTGGCCTTGGTATTTCAACCAATCAACAGTATTATTCAAAAGCTGTATCACTGTGTTGGGCGACAACTGCACTGTCTACAACAGGAAAGCCTTGCAGCGCATGGTGAACACAGCTAGGAAGATCATTGGTGCGCCACTTCCTTCACTATTGGACCTATACACTACACGCCTCACTCGCAAAGCCATCACAATTGTGAGTGACGACACCCACCCTGCACACAGCCTCCTCCTGCACTCTGGGAGGCGCTACAGAAGCCTCTCATCTCGCACCACCAGACTGACTAACAGCTTCATCCACCAAGCTGTTATATAGTTGAACTCTCTCCCCTCTCCACCCACACCCATCAGTCCCACTTGAACTCTTCCCCACAAACTCACATACATTGCACCTTAATATGAAACTGTTTACTGCACTTCTTCTTGCACTGTAACCATCTATACTGTACCTATGACTTCTCTGCACAACCATCACCTCCACTGTTGTAATATATTGTTATGTAATGAAATGCACTATTTTACATCTTTTTCTACCGATTATTTATTTTATGTTAGTATATATTATGACATGACTGTAAACTCCTATTCTACTCATCTGGTCAACTGTAATGCCCACTATCTATTTTGCACTAACTATTCTGATTGCTGACCACAATACGGCAGACTTTATTGTAAACTGTATTGTAATATTGTGTGTATTGTAATCTGTGTCTTGTCTGTGCATGGGATAGAGGGGAACGCAATTTCGATACCCTTGTATGTTCTGTACATGTAAAGGTATTGACACTAAAGCTGACCTTGACCTTGAAAAGGAAAGTGACAATAGCCCCACACTCTTACATTGCACACCGTTACCTACCACCATTGAGAATAATAATTCTGTTTTTGACTGCTGGCCATGGCATTTTAAAACCTATATACAAACATTGTTAGAAGAAAAGTGTGAATGGCTCAGACCATGATATTTAAACCAATTCTAACCATTTCAACCATTTATTTAGAGGGAAGGTTAAATGTTCCCAGACTCACTCACTTACATTATACAACAATACCTGCTTCTAAGGTTTTATCTTCTGGCCTTGGTTTTTTAAAGTATAATACTATTTAAAAGTAAGAAACTGTGAATTGTTCCATGCTTGTACATTATAAACCATTATCTATTTTAGGAAATACTATTGTAGGAGCCGCATGGTATCAGTTTTTCCACCGATAATGTTAATCCAATGCTGCAAAGCCGTGGTCTCGGCAAATACACTGGACTTCCGCATGAAGAACTGAGTCTGCAGTACTGACACTCTGACTGCCAAGTGATTAATGACGTCATTTAAAGAGACAGCTACAATGAGCAATGCTACAATAAATGGTCTGGAGTTTTTTGTGGATAGAAAACTGTAATTCTTCATGAATCTTCATGACTGCAAGGAGCTGGTCACGTGAGGGTGGGGGTAAGATTTTAACAATTTATCACAAGGCGTTTCCATGCAGTGAAGTAAAGAAAAAAACATGAAATGGACTCAGTGAAAGGACAACAACACACAGCAGCAGCCGCAGCAGTGGTAGCTGCAGCAGCAGCTCTCTCTCTCTCTCTCTCTCTCAAAGACTCAGAGTTAAATACGGTGAAGACCAGACAAGAGCAAAAGAGTTAAATACTGTAAAGAACAGAGAAGAGCAAAATAAATCAGACTAACTTCACTGAGTTTATCGTCCTGGAGAACCAGCCAATCTTTCCCGTTCAAGACAGCGTTTTTACTTAACGTGTGGAGTTTCTGTAGCCGGGCCATGTCAGGACGAATTGTATTTTAAATAAGTATTTTCTTGGACTTTTGCCAGTGAAATGCCGTTCGATGTCGTCTCTCATGTCATCAATGAGAAGAGTTGTTTACATTGTGACGATGCTGAAATGTTTGTTCTCTCATCAAGGAGGGCTTTTTACTCTTGTACTGCAGCTGTTTCTATCTGTGCCCATTTATATTGCCTATTGTTGAGAGGGCTGAATGAACCCGGTTTATAATGTTAATCAATGATTTTGGAAAGTTCTTCTGTCCAACACTAGACATTTCTTGTTTACATTAAATGCTGCACAAAGAATCATAGGACTGTTTCAGACAAAATGATGAAAAATAAATGTGTCATTTTTCCAAAACTTATATTGTAGTAGTGTGTTTATGTTGTTGTTTATAGAATACATTTGGTCTGGTATCACACTAATTCAGGGGAAATTAGATGCCTATATCGTTATCGGTTTATATCGGTATAGGAAATTAAGTGTTTGGGCATTATCGATTGATATCAGTATATCGGACATCCCTTATCTTAACCAATAATAGTAAGAAGGAACCCTACTATTCTCTTATTCTCTATTCTTAAATTTTAAATCCTGGGCATGTATCCCACCAATTATTCTCTTGGCGGCAGTGATGCCTTATTGGTTAAGGAAGCGGACTTCGGTCCGCGGTTGGAATCCCCCTACCGCCAAGTTACTGCTGAGGTGCACTGAGCATGGTGTCGTCCCCACACACTGCTCTCTGGGCACCCAAAAGCTGCCCATTGCTCACTTTGATGTGCTGTGGTGTGAATCACAACATCACGATGACAAAAAAAGGAATTTGATCTTAATCTTAGCCTGCAGGATTGAGTTTTACTTGATACGCCATTATTTATTTAAGAACCTTATGTTCTATAGTCAACTGCTGTCTATGGTATTTCAACCAATAAACACCAACTTATTTGGTGGAAATTCTAAATGGTCCCAGACTCTTATACGACATGCCAATATCGTATTATTTAGGACTTAGTACTCTGTTTCCAACTGCTGCCAATGTTATTCCAACCAATCAGCACTTTAGTTAAAAAGAACATGTAAATTGCTGCATATCTTTCAGTCACAAAACAATACTTTTGTTTTGGACTAAACCAATAAACACTATTGGAAAGTAATACAATGTGAATGGTCCCATACTAGAAAAGGAGAGGAATCCTTTTGGAATGAGCTTTACTTTATACACCATCATTTATTTCAGGATGTACAGTTAAATTTTCATTTAGTGAATGGTCCTACTTTAATATTACATATCATCATCTCTTTCTGGAACTACTATTCCAAATCTGACTGCTGGATTCAGTATTTAAACCATTCAACACTATTAGTTAGAAGTGAAGTGTAAAGGTCCCAGATTCTCACATTACACACCATTACATGTTAAGGCCCTTCTAAATGTCCCAGACACTCTAGAAACTTTTTTGAAACTAATGTTTCAATTTTGACGGCTGGCCACAGTATCCACCAATCAACACTGTTAGTTAGAGGGAAAGTGTAAATGGTTCCAGGCTCTTACTTCAAACACCATTAGCTACTACAGAACCAGCTATTAGGTTTTTATCTGTTGGGCTTGTTTTTTTTTCACCGATTACTATTTCTGACCGCTGGAGTATATCAACCAATCAACTTATCTGAGTAGATTCTCAGTCACCTAGGTTTGTTGAAGACGTTTGATCTCCAGATGAGCTAGGTCTAGAGGTGTGAATGCCTCTAGGCCTGAGACTGTACATTCAGCTCGCCAGGAACCAATATTACCCAAACACTTAATTTCCAAACCTATATGAACTGATACCGATGTGAACCGATACCGATATAGGCAGCTAATTTCCCCTGAATTATTGTCATACCAGATTAAATGGATTCTATAATTAACTGTCTACAACTTAAACACACTACTTCAATCTAAGTTATGGAAAAATGACACACTTATTTTTTACCATTTTGTCTGAAACAGTCCTATGATTCTTTGTGCAGCATCTAATGTCAACAAAAAATGTCTAGTGTTGGACAGAAGAACTTTCCAAAAACATTGAT
>JAFBJS010036849.1:0-14015 GCA_016785265.1 Paraplagusia blochii | reverse complement strand
CAAACCAGTTATATAATTTAGTGAGGTTTTGCAGGCCGGATTACAAAGCTGAACCTGGCCACATGTGGCCCCTCGGACCTTAGTTTGCCCATGCCTGCACGAGGAAGTATCTATTCTAGGGAATTTTTAGTTTTTATCTGTGCCTAATCTATCTCAATTTCTGGTTTGAGAAGCATGAAATAAACTTTGTAAGAATGATAATTGCAAAATAAAAAAAAAATTGATTATTGTTTTTCAACTTTTTAGGTCTACGGTACTGGTTCTCAAACCCGGGCGTTCCAGTATGTCAGGTAAAAGGATCACTTGTTGAAGTCCATTATAAATGCTGCTTCTGCATCACTGAAATAAGCCTTGTCTTAACTCTAAAACATCTTAGTTACATAAAATGTTCCCAATATTAGTTGTAAGTCTCATTATTCTCTTGTATTAAGGCAGTGCTTCTCAATTATTTTCCGTTACGCCCCCCCCATCAAGAAGAAAACAATTCGCGCCCCCCCACCACCCACTCTCTGCCGCAACTATAAATAACAGCATTTGTCTATAAAATAGTTCTAGCTACACCTCTGTATAACATCGTATCCTTGTTAACATAAAGAAAACAAAAAGAAAGAGATATAGTTCAACTTACAAGGATGTGCAATTACACTTTATTGTAGTACGCCGGAAAAAAAGCATGTTCCCCAGGGTCACACACGCCCCCGCATTAAGGTAAAATAATTGTAGGTCCCTGGGTTTAAAACATTATTCTTGCTCAACATTAGTTTAGAGAACAACCTCCACAATCTTTAGCCTTGTACCTGATCCATCCAAGTTTTTTGGACTTTGGTGAAGATTTCGGTCTTCAGCTCATGCTGCACATCAACTCAAGATTCAACTCTGGGTTTCATGCTGACCTATGATTGACTTTGACGTTGCACAGATAGTTGGAAGACAAGACAAACATTTTACCATTTCAAGGTTTTTGAAAAAAGATATTCCAAAAAACTTCTTTTCATCCTTTGAAAATTTAGCTTTTTTTTTTTTAAATTTCTTCCTTATTATTAGCTCCTACAACTCACACCTCACAGCAGAGTGTCTGAGCTGCTGCTGTGTTCCCTCCATGGAGTTATGGACCAATTAGATGCACATCTACATAAATGCAAATGTGACATATGGGCAGATTTGCAGGTATATGATTCACATGTGGTTCCAGCTTGTGAATAATTGTTATATTTTGTATTCGGGTGACTTCACTTGTATAGCAATTTAGACAACTGGAAAATCATTATTTCTGTAAGTTTCTTTTTTTTTTTTTTTAGCCAGAGGAAGGTTTTCCAGCAGCCCTAGCTGGTCAGACAAGAGAATAACTCATTTTTATTTTAAAATTGCATTAAATCATCTTTTCTTCATAGGATCAATAATTTGTTAAAAGCAACAAGGTCTTTCTGAACCCCATTAACTGAACCGTGTCCTTCTTGTTGCGATTCCATGACCTTTTTGTGTAAAGTTAAAAAAAAAAAAACTGACTGAAAGAAGGTGGAGAGAGGAAGTAGAATATACTGACTGTCTCCTGAGTAAAAAGTCCGATCCTGTACTGTCCTACATCTTCAGTCCTCAGTAACTGGACAAACATTTGGGTGGAGAAGAAATCAGTGATTAAAAAAAAAGACTAAGCAACAAGGAACATTTTAGGGAATGTTTTTTAATTCACCCATGTAAAACTCAGGGCCGAGGACCGCATCTGACCCACATCTGTTTGTGTGTGTGTGTGTGTGTCTGTCTTTCTGTCTGTCAACTAACCTATCACTCTGTCCATCTAACCATCGATCGGCCAACTGATTTATCAAAACTATCAATCTATTAATTTATCTGTCTGTACGTCTGTCTGTCTATCTATTACTATTATATGTCTGTCTAGACGTAATAAGAAACAAAAACCTCTTACGTGTGTTTTTTTTTCAATTTTCTTTTTCATTTATTCATGATATTTATCTTTGATTGTTCCAGATTTATTGTTTACTCAAGACAAGTCTTGTTTTGAGTAAAGATTTGTTTGTTTGTTTGTTTTTTATAAAAAATTCTATGTTTCATATCTGGGTAAAGGGGAAATGTACAATTGGCCTCTGTTTAAATTAGTCTTACATTTGGCTCGGGATCCAGAAGCTCTAGCTTCGTGATTGTTTCTACAAACATGATTTGTATAAACCCGATTGCTACAAGTAAAGTCAACAACACGGATCGACTCTTTCAACCACAACCTTCATCCTGGTGCCTGGAGAAAAACTACGGTTACTTCTACCTCCATTGGTAAAACTCAGCTGAGATTTGAAAAATTACCATCTGAGACCTAGGATTCTGTTAAAAATGAAAGCTCAGACTCTTACCTTAGACTACATTCACAGGTACTCTCCTAAAAATTGCCATTCAACTCATGTTTTGATCAACGCAGCATGGTCTGACCTCCCGAAAACTCCATTGAAATCTATTTTTCAGAATTTATCAGAATAAAGTATTTTTATTTATTTACTTCAAAAGACATTTTTTTGGCAAGCTTCCCTTTAAGCTTGCCAGACCCGTTGGTCTTCGCATCATTTTAGCCCCAACATCACAACCAAACAAAAAGTTCCCCTCTGGCATCCTGCATTAACACGTCAAGACGGTCAAACTCAAAAGACTTTTTGTACTTGGTTTTCAGCTTTTTTAAAGTCAGCGGTCAACCGAAGATGGCAGATAATCTTCCATCCCACTTATTTGTCCAGGGATAAAAGCAAAAAGTTTTTTTTTTTCCAACTCGTCACGGTGCACATTTTCAATATGCTCGAGGAGCCTGGATCAGTCGCCCTGCTTATCCCTGGATGCCCCTCATGCTCTGTCACTCGAGGCCAACCTCAAGGCCAAATTAACTAATGCAAAACATTTCCTTACAATGGCTTTATTATTTCTACGCAGGCAGTAGTTCATGTGATAGTACCCCAAGCAGTAACTCTGTCTCTGGCGCAGTGGTGGCTTAGTGGTTAAGGACCCAGTTTGGGGTCCGGATTGTACCAGGTTTCGAGTACACCAACTGCCAAGTTACCACTGATGCCCCATGAGCATGGCACCGTCCCCACTCACTGCTCCCCTGGTGGTCAAAGCTGACCACTGTTCACATTGGTGATGGGTCAAATACGGAGGTGACATTTCATTGTGTGCCGTGGTGTGAATCACAATGACGAGGAGTTTCCTTTTCCTTTCCTGTGTCTGTGTTTCAGTGATTTAGTGAACGGCCTGGTTTTACTGATGAACAGTAACATCAGCAGCCCTGTCAATCTGGTGAGATCAAATAATATTTCTATTTTCCCATTCGCTGTTGTGTGTTGTAATTTTCTGTCAATTGGTTCAATGAAATATTTTCTGCTCAAGTGAAATTATGAACAAATCAAATCTAAAAGTTGACTTGTAATTATCTACTTTCTTTTGTTTTTACTGTACAATCTTTATCTTTGTCCCCGTGCTGAAGAACCTAACAATTGGGATCAAACGTTTTGAGTCCTTTGCTGGTAAATCTCAGCGAAATACTTACAAATAGGATTAAACATGACATAGCACGGCTTCGGAAACTCCACCCGTTATCCGCAATCCACAGCCTCCAGAACACGGACACTTACTGTGGCATCAACACTGTTGTTCAGGTGTAGTTTGAAGACATTATTTATCACGTGCCGAGCAAAATGTCAGGACCCCATGAGCGTGTCCAGTGAATTTCCCCGGGACCTCGGCTTTGCAGCATCAGATTTTTAATATCGGTGGAAAAACCAATACAGATTCATTCAGATTAGAAAAATTTTGTTGGTAACAGGCCTATATTATGACATATTTATGTTAATATTTAGCTGAACAATATCAACAGACATCCCTAATAATACTTTGGACATGTTTGGTGGGCCAGATTAAAATGGCAAATGGACCTAATCTGGCCCTTGAGCCTTAGTTTGCACAAGTCTGATATAATCTAAATATGTTTTCAGGGCAACCCAGAGGAACACACTATCCTGGAGTTTGCACGAATGATCAAAAGTCTCGTTGGTGAGGTTTCTCCTTTACTTTTTGAAGCCTTTGAATGTGTTTTCGGAAGAAGTCACTGACGTGTGAATAATTGTGTTAAAGTATCAAAGTGAACCACTTGGAAAATTATATTCCGTTCATTTTGTCTTGTGGCTAATATTTTCAGTGAGCCAGAGTCAAATCCAGTTCCTGCCGGAGGCTCAGGACGACCCACAGAGACGTAGACCAGATATCAGAAAAGCCAAAATGATGCTGGGCTGGGAGCCGGTGGTAAGTGTGACTAAAGCAGAAGAAAAAGAAATGTGTCATGAAATGCTAAATGCAATATAAACAATTGTTGGAGGAACAGTGAAAAATGTAGTCATCCAAGTAGAGTATTAAGTAGAGTACACTAGAGGTAAAGCCACAATTTGTTGCGCACGGTTATATCTACAAATGAGAGCCTGCTTTTAATATGCTGACTCCATATAATATAAATATTATTTATTTTTTTCCTGTGGGCTCGCCAACTGCATGAATTTTCATCAACCTATCCATTACCAATTTTCATGTGCACCACCCGTGTCGTGGGATGCGTGACACTGCATCATACGACACCTTCATGAACCTTCCTGCAAGTCGTGAGTCCAATGGGAGGAGCCAACAACTCTAACCAGAAATGATCTTTCCCAGGAGGTGAACCTCGGAGTTTCACAACAGTGACACCGGATTTGGGATTTGTTTTTATTTTAGATTGAAAATGACTTTGGGTATTAAGGTGTAATCATTCTCCCGCTTGGTGAAAACCCAACCTACTGAGGTGGTGGCGGTGCAGCCTAGTATAAGTGAGACACTTGTTTGTCGAAAATGATACAAGAACTCCCTAAACTGATCATGAATATGAGATATGACATATAATACTATTAGTTCTCCACTTGCTGGACCAACCACCTGTGGCCTTGTTGCATGTGTTTTTCCGTGATGTCCCAACACAGGGAAAACCCTTCCGGTGACCCTCGTATTTGCCTTGTGTCGGCAGGTGCCGCTGGAGGAAGGATTAAACAAAACCATTCAGTACTTCCACCGAGAGCTGGAATACCAGGCCAACAACCAGTACATCCCCAAACCCAAGGCTGCTCGCATGAAGAAGAGCAGACCAAGACACATCTGAGGGTTGGTACCACAGACTCAGACTCTGCACAGAGAGATGTTTACACTCTTGAGAAACCTTCTGAAAAGGAATCTCTTGGTCATTTAGTCGATGCACAGTTGAGCTTTCTGGGATATGGACTCCTACCGTGAAAAGCAGAGACATTTTTTTAAGTCTCCTAAAAAGAGATTGTTATGGAGTTTGCTGCAAGCGTCTAAGTTCGACAAACCCTGAAATGGAAAGAAAAAAAAAATGTCAAACTCAGCCTTTTGTGAATTTTGTGCTTTTTTTTTGCTATTTATAGTATCAGCCATGAAAATGTCAGTGTTTTCTCCTCAGCAGGTTTTAGATTTGTTGCCTTTGCTGGATGTTTTTATTTTTATTTTGATCGCAAGTCACATTGCAACCTGTTGGCAGCTGCAGCAGCTGCACCGTGTTGAGACGCACCTCCTCTTTGTCAAGACTCCCTTCAGTTCTTTGTGAAAACTCGTCTTTTAATGTGCTTTAATGATTTCAGGTGAAGATGATATTTTAATAAAATATTTTCAATATTTTGTGGTCTACGTGAAGGATAATGTGTTTTTGTGCCATTTTTTTCCCTCAAATATTAATATATTGTTATCTTTGACTTTTTTAAGAGGTACTTCTACCACATCGGTTCTAAAGTCAGGGGCTTGGCCCAACTGTGGCTCATTGAAATATGGCAGCGCGCCAAGATAAATTAATTTTAATGTCACAATTTTATTTTTTCAGTGTCAGAAATGTTTGTGATTTATTTACCTCTGGTTACCACTGAATATAACACAAAAACATTTTTTTATGCAAGTAAGGTTGCCCCCTGTTGACCATTTATGATATTTTGGGTTGTTGTTTTTTTTGAAGTGTGTATTGAGTGTGTATTGAACAAAAGCCCAGAAACAAAGCCATGGTTTTATTTACAGGCTGTTTTTATTGTATATTTTGCAGGAAATGTTGAAAGAGTAGATTTAATTCAACATCAAAGGATGTCATTAGCAAAAGGACAAAGATGCAGCCTCTCTGTTAATGAGCAGAGGTGTCAAAATGTCTCGAAAAAAAATATTGGTTATTCAAAGTGACCTCTGTGTTTTTTTTTTCTTTACTTGTTGACCTGAGGTTAATAGTAGTCATAGTTGACGTTTGCACCATGTCTGTAAGAGCTGTGGTCCCTGGGGCCGATGGGTGAGTTCTCGTCGTAGTGATGTTGACGCCCCTGGTCAGTGGCGCGTGTCTGGTCCATCCAGTAGGCCAGATCTGTCTCCAGCCTCTGGAGATGGGGACATGAGCGCAGATGTGACTTGTTAGGGAAGTCATCACATTAATAGATAGAGAACAGACGATAAGGTTCCTGCTGAGTCTGTAAGCCGCAGCTGTGACACACACACACACGCACACACACTCTCACACAGAAGGTAAACATTGAAAAGGCCAGTACTCTGACAGCTCTGGCCTTTTAAGGAAGCAGAAGCAAATATGGTTGGAGGACGCTGGGCTGTTGAAGGGACACAGTTACAGCAGCTAAAACACAAATGCTGTCAGATGTCAGGGACGGTGAGGAAGAGGCAGTTATTCCCAACGCTCCTGCTTTTCTAGCATTTTAACATCTGGTTTGTCTTTGTCCCTGCAGAATTGTAAAGGACAGTTACTGACCTGAAAATAAATAGACACTGGTCCTGAGATTGTGTTATGCATGTGTCCCTCAGAGAGACACAACTGATAAAGTCTCTGGATTATGAATCATTTTATTGTAACGGACGGCCTCCCTGTTTCAAGATGATTGCAGTGTCGATCTTGTCTCTGTTTTTTGTTCTCCAGTAGAGATAAAGTCTCCAGCCTGCTGTGGTAATATTAATCAATTAGTTATACATCATAAATAATCCCAACCAATGACAATAATTGTCTTTGTTATTCACTTTACGGGTCGCCCCAGTACTACATCTGAAGCTATTTTAAGTTAATGTCAGATTCTGGATTCTAAATAAACCCTATTGATTGTTAACTTTCTGTTTACAGCATATGTGTGTTTTTTTTTTCTTTATTTCTTTATTATTTTTTTTAAAGTGACAGCTCTCTGTTAAAGCAGTGGATTGGCACCTGTTCATCATAGCCCATGTACATGAACTGCATGATCCACTGCTGCACGTCTGGTCTGCTGCGGTCCCAGATGTTCCTTTTGGTTCTGGTCAGCTTTGCCAGGAACTCCTTAGCCTTGGACGGAGGCACGGCGACTGAGGACTTTGGCAGCGTAGCGCTGGGTCCCCCCACTGGATGAAAATAAAATTAGAAATCTGTATTTTATGTACGTATATGGAACAATAATCCAGTTACTTCAGGAGCAGTGCCCTCTAGTGATGGCGAGATGAAAGCCTCATGAAGCTTCGAACCACTGGGCGAAAGTGGTTTATGTCTCGAAGCTTCATGTGCTCGCGACACCACATACTGGCCAAGTGTAGAATTACAGACCACGCTATCCAAAGCACATACTGTGTGATGCATTGATAATTTTTGTGTATGTTACAAACAATTCTGTACATAAAATATCACATATGTGTTTAATGACATTTTGGAATGTAATCTGTTTCTGTAAATTTGACCAAAATGGTAATATTGTTGTAGATGATACAATATTTTTCTCCTGGACTCGACAAACTATCTCCAATTTGTATAAACTCTATCCAAACTCTCAATTGACTGCAACTCCTTCAAAAACTCACATTTTGATTGGAGCCTGAGGGGTTTTATATAGCTGTTAAACCTTGCAAAAAACGGGGGAGTTTCCGCGAAGCGCGAATCGAGACTTCATTTAAGGGAGGGGCCAAGATTATGGCGTCAGAAGCCACGCTGTATTACGTCAATACTCTAAGTAGTGGTTCAGATTTTTCCGTGAGGTTTTACAGCTATATAAACCCATCAAGCCCTGACAAAAGTTGCCGTCAATTGAGAGTTTATGTGCTTCAGATAGAGTTGCCTGTGATTATACACTTCGCCAGTAGGTGGTGTCGTGAGCACATGACACTTCAAGATATGAAACCAAGTGGTTCAACGCCTTATGAGACATCATCTCACCTGAACCACTTTCAGAAGCAATCACGTGACACAACAGCAAGGCTTCGGACATTATAATTTTGGCCCCTCCTCTAAATGAAGCAAGCCTCGATACCCGTTTCGTGGAAACGCCCCCTTCTTCACGAGGTTACACACACACCCATAACATCACTAGTCCTCCCTCTCTGTTTTGCATTGCTGTTTCGTACTCCTCCAGTTACTTCACCTTATTCTTATTATTTAATTATTTGTACTGTTATTGTAACTTTTAACATTTTGGCAACTGTACCATACCTTCTCTTTTTTTCAAAATCTTGTACAAACTGCTGCCGCCGCCTCCATCTGATGCTGTAAAAAAAGTAGTCGAATTTCAGTTAAATACCTTAACAGAGGAAAGGAACAAAGGAAAGTTCGTTAAATCAGCGTTGATTTGTGTGGATGAGGCTAGCCTCACTTGAGACAGTTCTTTAAAAGTGTTTTCTTTTACTCGTGTATGAATAGGATTTTTCTATTTTGTAACTTATCAGCTTCTTATTGTAATCAATCAAATGACAGTGAAGGTTATAGTTGAATAGACCTCTTTTACTCAACATGTTACGAGGTTTCATTTTGGGTTGTACTGTTCCATCACCTTAAATATCTAAGTCATTGACTCCAATTGTAAAAGCATTAACCTGACCCTCCATCAGTTCACTTTAGTGGCTTGAACCAGGGTTAGTTAATTCCCTTAATTCATCTCCGCCAGAGCGGCAGGAAGCTTTTAAGATGCTCAAGTGGGCGCAAGGTCAGAATATAATTGTGGTGATGCGTGCTTAGAAATCCACAAAGGTCTGAATATGTAAATTCAATAAAATGTCACATTAAAATCAGGCCTTCAAAATGTTTCCGATGTGCCATAAAATACCAACGACGTTAATATGTGCATATCTTAAAAATTAGTTCCATCTTGGACTGCAGAGGAAATCATGACAATAGTATAGTTTTTTCATACCCCTTAGAAGCAGTATATTATTTATGGTATTTATTGTTTTTGGTTTTTTTTACCAAAATTAATTATTTTAAAATTGTGGCATTATTCATTCTTTCATCTTCATCAACCTACTAATTACTGAGTTGCAGAGGCAGCAGACACACTGCATCATATACTGTGGGCCTTCCTGCAGGTGGTGAACCCACTGGAACTTAAGTCGCTTCCTTAACCACTAGGGGCCACCACAGCTGCCTACAATGATGGTAATAAATAAGCGTAAAATATTTCAAAGAGCAAATCATTTTAAGCATTGGGAAAATATGTTTTAAATGGAAATAACAGAAAATCACTAAAAATTGCACAGAATATACATTTGTCATTCCATATATGGCCACGGTGTTCAGTGTTGAATTCATTTTTATTGATGGGCGACATCAATTTTATTATTTCTCATAAACTCAAGCGTTTTCCTACAGCTTAGCGTGTCACAGCTTGAGTTTATAAAACCGCGGTATGGAGTGTGGAGATGCAGGCGGAGGAAATTGCTTCCAGGTGTTTGTTTGTTTACCAAATGAGCCTTTGACGTCCAATTCCTGCATCGCAACCAGCATGGGTTCCCTGCAATATTTTTCTTTTTTCTATTTTTTACATGTGGAAATGATGAATCTTTGTTTCCCAACAAGTATAAAAGACTGAGCCTGGTTCTCACGTCTGACGCTGGTTATTGATCTGTTGTCCGTCTGGGAAAATAATGATTGATAGTCTCTGCTCACAAGAGATGAGCTTGACTGATGATTCACTGTTGCCAAAAACCGTCCACAGAGAAATTAAAGTCACATGATTCAGGACTAGTTCTGTTCAGCGACGTCTAATCAAAACCATGTGTTGTTATGTTGTGTTGGAGTTAAACGTATGCAGATGACTAACAGTTATTTTTCAAAGACTGAAAAGGTTTTCAGTTGTGGCTACAGAACAATAACTGTGGATGGAGAATATATACTAATATATTTGACTTGTGTTGACAGGAAACTCTGGTCTGGGGAGTCATCCTCAGATTGGGACTCAGATCTCAGTGGAAACATGGCTGCCTGGGGGTCTTTACCTGCCTGGGGGTCTTCACCTGCTCTCTCACGTAAGATCCTGAGAATTGATTCTTCTTCATCACCTGTCTTTTACAGGAAACTAAATAATACTTTAAACTACTGTGGAAAAAAAATATCTCAAAGTAATGTAATGGCATCTTATTATAATGGTTATAATTTTCATTGCAAATCTTACTTTCGTGGCTACAGTTATAGATAAAATAGTTATATATAAATAATACAACTTAACAAGATTCAGGTCATTCTATACTTTTATGCAGAAACACAGGAAAAACATCATTTCCTCAGATAAATTGTTGTCTTGACAACTGTGACGTTAAAGTGTCGGCAACTGCAATTTTCATTCATGTCCTTGGACTTAATATCAGGCAAGTCTAAACCAAACATAAGCAGTGGAGCAGAAGTTTAAGGCAATAAAACGATCAGCACCATATTTTCTGAGACTGAAAGTGTTTGTCTCACATCTGCTCATCCTTTCTCTCCTGACATTGAACAATTCTTAAGGTGAATTTGCGTGACGTACTGTGACACATAATAGTTAATCTGTTCACACCAGGACGGAAACATGAGTCACTATAGAAATCTAAAGAATGATCTCACCTCCCAGTGTGAGCACCGTCAGCATAACCATCAGTCCAACCATCCACAGGTGAAGCCGCTGCGGTGCCATTTTGTGCCCACTCACCCACTGTTTCTGCAGAGTCTTCACAAAGTCCAGAGTGAGCATTAAACCCACTGACACATCCTAGAAGGGGAAGGAGAAGGGAACGTGGGCGGCAGCAGAAACTTTTCCAAGTGGAAACTGGCCTGTAGTTCTGGAATGTATTTTTTCCTCCTGCGTGCGGGAACAAGACTGGGATCGTTTGTGCCCTTAAAACCTTTTCAGGGGGAGGGGGGTCAGGTACTTCTTCCATCTGCCACATGAACAGTGGGGGAGAAGCTGGTGGGTCGATTAGAAAATGCTTTGTATGAGAGAGTCGTGAAGTTGAGACGCTGCAGCGTTTAAAAAAAGTCAAAATATATAGAAATTGGAAACAACAGATGATGGATTTTTCAAGACTTTTTTTTTCGCAGAAAATCCTCAAACTAACACTAAGTAGAGTAGTTTTATACTAAGAATGTTCAGACAAAGTCCTGGTATTTACCTGGTGAGGTTTTGGCTTTATTGCACATCACAACACAACATTTTGGATGTATACCGCCACCTACTGTTGCAGAATGTGCAGTGTCCTGGTATGACCAATTCAGTTTTGAAAAAAACACAGCTTTCTCCATAGACCACGCATAATCCAATTTTAATAATTCAATTCAATTTTATCTGCCATTAGTTTTTATTAATGTTGTGATTCATCCTTGAATAATTAATGTTGTTGCTGTTTAGTCAAGAGCTTTACTAGTTATACGCTGCCTAATTATGATGTTAACAATGTTATTATTGTAATTGATGCTAGTCTTTAGGTGCAAGACTAACTCTCAGAGAGCAACTGCTGGTCTAAACAGCTTTGTGTTATACCTGTTGATTATCAACCAATCAAATCACTGAGACTATCAATTTAATCTTTGCACAACTGACGATTTGTTGCCTTATCTATCTGTTCCAGTAGTTTACAATGTCAAACCTAAATCCTAATTTAGCCTGCCGCTTTTTTTTGTCATAACTGTGCAATTCTTTTAAATCTTGTAAACCTTTCTTTTGGAATTTTTTAAAATGTATTTAAAATTAATTTTCATACATTTAATTTATGAAAAATTAGATTAGCATCAAAAACATAACCAAAGAGAACAGCAGCTTCCAGCACCCGGAACGATGCCATGCTCATTGCACCTCAGTGGTAACTTAACAGTTGGTGGACTCAAACCTGAAAACCTCCAGACCAAAGTCCACTTCCTTAACCACTAACCACACTAAGCGGCCAATGCCCCTGGGTATATGAATGTACAATAATGTACCTTGGGGCAAAACTATATTTTCCTATTTTTAGCTATAAAAATGAATAATTTCTATTCAGTTCTTAAGCACAAAATTGTCCGTTAACAACAAAACAAAACAACAGTATTTTTCACACATTAAAACATTTTACAAAGGTAATTTATTAAGTTAAGGTGAAGATAGTGACTTTTGGATAAAGTCTGGTTCTCAGCTTTGTGTTCTCTTTGAGAAGTAAATTGGCCTTTTGTCCTTGATTCCTCCCTTGGTAACTGCTTGACTTTCTCACCCACAGTGTATCCGGCTGGGCAGCAACAACTCATGCACCATCACCTTGAACACCCGCTCCCCGCAGGGCTGCGTCATGAGCCCTCTGCTGTTCACCCCCATGACTGCAGTACCATGCATAACACCAACTACATCTCAAGTTATGCAGATGACACCGCAAATGTGGGCCTCAACCAAGAGAATATCAAGCTGGTGCACAGAGAGGAGGAGCCACTTTTGGTACACTGGTGTCGCAAGAACAACCTGCTGCTGAATGTCTACAGGACTAAGGTGATCATCATCGACACCATGTTCTAGGGAGTGACCACCACAGAGAGCCTCGACTGGTATCTCCGCACCACCTTCCTAGTGAAGAAGGCTCAGCAACGCTTGCGTTTCCTGCCTTGGATGAAAGCGCCCCGCGTCCCCCACCCATCCTCTCGACCTTCTTGAGAGGGGTCATCGAGGACCTGGTCATCCAGCTGAATTTCTGTGTGGTCTGGGAGCTGCAAGGTTTCTGACGGTGGCAGTCTCTACAGAGAGTGGAGTCAGCAGGGAAATTGATTGAGTCACTACTCCCTCCATCACACAGGACATCGCACGGAGACACTGAGTAGCTAGTAGTGACCTGATCCGCTTTGACACAACTAACCCCCACAGTGGACTGTTTTCTCTGCTAGCGTAAGGCAGAGGGTTCTGCAGCATCTGCTGTAAGATCGCCAGATTCAGGAACATAATTTTCCCCCTGGCACACAGACTGCTTCACACAGACACATCTGTCTGAATGACTAATTTTAGTGCAATATTTTTTTGCTCAAAACTAGATTTGTACTATTAGATTTGTATATATTCTCAAACTCTCTTTTTATATACATTTTATATAAAACTTTTTAAATATTTCTTTAAAGCACCTAAAATCTAAATGCTCACATTTGTAACATGTCTGACTTAATTGTCCTCACGTTATTTTCTTTATACTGTGTACTCCAGTTGCTAAGATACAACATTTTGTTACCAGACCCACTATTGTGTTTCCTGTGCAAAGACAATAAAGCTATACCAAGTCAGAGTCCATGTCCAAAGATAATGTTTTTTTTAATAATTTTAGAACAAAGTGCATTTGCTAAGATAATTTGGGACATAAACTTGCTTTTAAAGAAAAATTTGGGTTAGTCTAATGTCAACCATTTTTTCAGAAAGTTAAGGGAATAGCCTTATTTAATTTTTGGTAGGATGTTTTGGGTCGAAAAACCAAGGCAATTTGGGCACTTTTTGTTTTTAACCATATATGCCTGGAAGTAATGCTATAGCCTTAATGATTTCACTGATTTTTGATTCACTTGAAAGGATATTTAGGGCCATTAACCTGCATTTTAAGGCATTTTGGGTTATTTTTTTTTTCATCATAGTTAACTGAAAGTAAGGCTATAACGTTACTCATTTTGGTGATTTTTTGATCGGGCACTTTTAATTCTTTACCGTATGTGGCCTGTGGGAAAGGCTATAGCCTTACTCATTTTGGTGACTTTTTGG
>JAFBJS010036023.1:0-28624 GCA_016785265.1 Paraplagusia blochii | reverse complement strand
TTCAATACTGTGTGTGACTGTAAGTCAATGTGTGTGTGGATTAGAAGATTTTCAAAGGTTTTATCCTACATTTTTTTGTGAGACGTATTACGTTATTTCGTAATAAGTTTTACGTTATATCCTGATAGTATCAAGTTATTTCCTAATAGTATTGTGTTATTTCGTGATAGTATTACGTTATTTCGTGATAAGTTTTAGGTTATTATAAAAAAACATATCACGTTATTTCGTGATAATATCATGTTATTTTGTGATACGTTTTATCCTATTTCCCGAAAACTATCACGTTATTTTGTGATACCGTCACGTTATTCCGTGATAAGTTTTACGTTATTTCCTAATAGTAGCACGTTATTTCGTGATACCATCATGTGATTTTGTTACAGTTTCAAGTTATTCCCTTATAGTATCACGTTATTTCTTGATAGTATTATGTTATGTCGTAATAGTATTACGTTATTCCGTGATGAGTTTTACATTATTTCGTGATACTGTCCCGTTATTCTGTAATAAGATTTACGTTATTTCATGATAGTATCATGCTATTCCGTGATAAATAACGTTATTTCCTGTTATGTATCACGTTATTTTGTGATAGTAATATGCCAACTCATGTTAGGCGGATTCTTGCTCTGGTGTTATTGCTTTGTCTTGTAGTGTAGTTAATCAGAACTCACGCGCTCAGCGTGGGCTATGTAAAAACTTTACTGGAACTCCGACGAGAGTACATAATCTCTACTGGTAAACCTGCCACTTAGTGCATTATGGGTAATGTGGTTTATCAAGATTAAACATAACACATACAAGCGTTTTAAAATTCTGTCCGTGTACTAATAAAAATCTCATCCTCTGAGTCCAGTTATTGTAAAATCTCTCCGTTCCTCAAGTCAAGCATCAATATACAATTTGTAAAATAAATAATAATAATAAACTGAATCCTGTTAACAAGCCACATCCTCGCAGGTGGACTAACATTTAATATTTTTCCTAAATGTGGCAACAATAGGCTTCCGTACCAATCTAATAGAATATTGATACATAAATATCAGTGCAACAAGTGGTTTGATTTAAGTGAACGAGAGTGAGTGTGTGTGTGTGTGTGTGTGTGTTTAATGAATGCAGCACTTACATCCAGGATGGGTCCATTACAGTACTGACATCTGGGTGAGAACAGACTGTGGTAGTCTTTCTCGCAGTAAGGCTGACCGTCTCGCTCGAAGAAGTTCCTGGAGCCAATCTCCTCCTGGCAGTGTGTGCACACAAAGTGCTCTGGATGCCAAGTTCTGCCCATAGCAGTCACCACCTGGTGCAGACACAGGTTTTTTTTAATGCATTAAAAAGAAATACGCTACGACCAGACCGAGCAGAAATAGTACTTCAGGTAGCTCAGATGTCTTAAAACTCCCTTGCTGACTTTATTAAAACTATATCAATTGAGACGGAGAATATTCTTTCATTCTGGCTGAAGTCAAATTGCACAGTACGGACTAATGTCTGTCAACTTTGGAAATTAAATTTCATTGATCAAGTTACACTCTGATCATATTTCCACAATAAGTCAATGATTTATTAAGTTGATTTATATTTATTAAAAACAGGTGTGAAAATCAAAACAACTGAAGCTCCAGTGAGGAATGTCTGATACTGACATTTTGGCCGATATCTAGTATGTTGATACTGTCCAAACAATTATGTAATTTCTGATTCCATTATCATCCGATACCAATATATGCAACCATTTTTTGCCCAACAATCAGAGGTGAAGGTCTTGGGATTTCAAGTACTGGTAAATTTGCCAAATTCCAGGCATTATGCTATGGAAATTTTATTCTCGGAGCACAATCCCATAACAATATTACGGTTATTACATAATTATGGTGATATAAGGCAGATAATAACATATATTAATGGACATCCCTAGTTCTAAAATACAGAAACCGTTTTTTTTTTCAGTGATAAAATTGTTCCTTTACCTTACGTTATCATCTATATTGGGATTAATTACAATTAATCAGGATATAGTCTGATTAAAGAAAAAACATGATTAACTTTTATATAATTATATTATTACCTGTCCAACAATTGGTTTCTTACAGGCTCCACACACACCCTTGGCCACGGTCTGGACTCCCAGTCTGTTGAGGTCTGATTGCAGGCTTCCCAGCATGTTGTCCAGCTTGTTTGCTGGTTTGGGAGGTGAAGTGGGAGATGTCTTTCCCTGTGACTGGATCTATCAGAGAAAAGAAACGAGATTCCTATGATTTTACTAATCTGCTCCAGATAAACATTAGAGCGATAATAACGCAAATATAGTTATAAATGGACGTGTCTTCTATTAAGTACGGGCTGTATGTTTGTGAGAGACTGGCCTTTTTTTATTGCATAAACAGACACACCTTCTCAGATGATGTGGACATTGGAGCTTCGTGACACCTACATTCCTTCGAGACAGAAAATAGCAACTCTGCTCTATTTAATTTCACTTATACCACACTGACTATTCACAGCAACGATGTTATTTTAAAAACAATTACACAAACGATGACACAATCTAACAGGTATGAGAGCAGTCAAAGACAAATGACACTCTGGTATCTAACCTAGTGGGACCTGTTGAAGGAAGCCCTACGAGAGATGCTATAATTGTGGCTGGTAACTGTGCTGTCATGTGCCATATTGGGTTTCAGTTGCGCCGCAGGCCTACCATTCCTGCACATGGCAGGACAGTTAGTGCATTGGAAACATGTGGGGGGGGTGAGGGGAGGTTGCCTTTCTCCTGCCTCTAAGCCCTGAAACTCTCAACAGCTCTCTGAGCACAAGGCTCTTGGCGCCATTAGATGTCAGAATTAGAAAAGGGTGTTCAGTCTCACTGTCCTGAAAGTCACTGCCCCCTTATAACTCAGGTTGATGGGATTTCGGACAAAGTTTCACAGACAGGGTCTTATTTCCATCTGGCAAAAATGGAAGCCATGGGATATAGAAACTAGGCCAGTGACCAGGCAGATTCTTAATACTGAGGTACAACATCTATGACAAATTATACCTGGTTCAGTACCTAAAAATAAAAATCCAAACTGATTTAAACCAATTTTTAGCTTAAATAGTAAAATTCTGCCTGAAATGTAATTATTCCAAGAATATTCTTGTGGGAAGGTACAAGTTCTCTAGGTTTGTGTCGTCCACAATTCTCCTGCTTTTTGGAAAATAACAGGTATATGATCATATGCAATGATTAACGAGAACCTATGCAAATACGTGCTATAACAAAAGACACAAAATCACACATCAAGTGTTTGGATAGTTTTACGCGTACACTACTGACTTTTAGGAGCGTTTTATAATCAGGTAAAGACAAGTTTATTTCCCCAAGAATTCCAGGGATTTCTCAGCTAGGTGTTAAAATGTGTCACACATATGTGGGCACAGAAAAAAGGGGAGAAAGTATTTTCTATCCTAAATTAAATAGTGCGATTCTCTGAATTTTTTACACTATGAAACACACTCAGTTCTAACTGTTCACTTTTACCTTAAAGGCCCTAATGCATTTCCAACTAACCTTTTAAATTTTATTGCACTATAAGAAAGGCTGCCAGCTTATCTCACGATGCATTGGAAAAGTATAACGTAACTAATGTCAGTATGTAATGACAAGAAAAGAAGCAACATGTGTGGGTGAATGTGGAAATGATGAGGTCAGAGAAAAAAGAGAGCCGTGCGTGTAGGGTGAGCCGTGCCTGCAGCGGTGGGAAGACAGGGTCATACTTGGTCTGGCAACCCACTGATACAAAGACTTTGGGTGGAGGAGGTGGTGTAACAGGCTTGGGAGGGGGGCTAGTTGATGGAGGAGGCTGGACAGGGGGCGGCGTGGGCTCCCTCGGGGGAGGAGTTGGCACTTTAGGGGGCGGAGGAGTAGGCTCCCGAGGAGGCGGAGGAGTGGGAGGGGGTGGAGGGAGGGGTGGTGGAGTCTGCTTAACGGGGGGGAGTTTTTTGGGCGCAGGGGGAGACTGTGGAGGGGGTAGGACTTTTCTCTGTGGGGCAGGAGACTCAGGAGGGAGAATGATCTGGGGGAAGGAAGGAAAAAGGACAGAGAGAGGAAAGCATAGAGTAAGATACAAAAACAAGGTTAGAAACAAGAAAAGGGAAAGAAAAAAAATGGAATTGAAAACTTTGCCAAACATATATCTTTTAAATGATTTGTCTGTTTGATTCTGAGATATAATAAGTCCAATTATAATGTAATGGTTGAACTAGATTTAGCTTAGAATGAACAGGGTATGTGCCTCTCACATCTACCTTATCCACAGATGGACGGACCCCCTCTTCACGTGTACGCTGCGGGTTAGACATGACAATGACTCCCTCCGTCAGCCAGTCATCTGGCTGCTGTTTGCGCCGGCGCTCCACCCGCCCTATCCCTAGTTTTCCCTGCAGCTCCTGAATGAGTCGGTCCTGCGAGTTGCTTTTATTCACAATGATTGGTCCCATTTTACGGCGGAGAAGCCCCTCCCTGTACATTGGATGCACGTTGGAGGTCTCCTTGGTGCGGCGGATAACTGACTTGAGCTAGAGAGCAGATGATAAGGAGGTTGTGGAATTCCGTGCTCGCTAATTACCAAAATGTCAGATTCCAAACACCATTAGCGCAGTCCCAACACAGGATGTCTCACTCAAGCAAGGAAAAAAAAACAATGCAGAAGTTCTGCATCTCAGAACATAACTATCCGGTTACAACTATTCTCAGCATTCCGCTCTCTTTGAAATCATACGGTAATTTAGTTTGCCATGCTGGGTTGAAACAACTACGAAGAAAACTGCTCTCACAACACTTAGGACATGCCGACATTCAACTATACAACAGTACAAAATCTTGTCCCCTGTAGTCCGGTTACCATTACCAGAAAAGTTATTAAAAAAATGTGTAAAGCATTAGACATCTATGTTAAAAATTATTATTATTATTATTAGAAACATTTATGAAATTATAATAAATTCTTTAAAAGTGAAAAAAATGTCTCTAAAGAGTAATTTTTAAAAGTAAATTACATCTAAAAAGTATTAAGTATACGAGCAAGTAAAATTAATTTAATCAATTCCCTGTACCAACTTTTTTGGAAATAGAATCATCTTTGTTTATCAAGAACATACTCAAAAGCTCAAACAATCTATAGTCTCTTCTAATCTCGATTATATTGCAGTCACATGTCGATGAAGGTTCTCAGTCATCCAGGTCAAGGTCAAGGCTAAAGGCTTTAGTTAGGCAACTGGACCTTGAGTTTTTTGAAAGAGGAAGAGGTGAGAGGTGAGAGGTTTCCCAAAAAAAAAACTCAACGTCCTGTTGTCTTACTAAACCCTTTTACCATTGCAGTTACCGTAAAAACACACACTCTGGCATCAGCGCCTGGCAGTGTTAGCATGACAATCAGGCCCAGTGACTCATACTGTAATGTCAAGTGAAGCAAGTAGGGGACGTGCATAGATTTTCTTCAACAAAGCTTTCGGCATCTGCCACAGAATCACAAGAGAAAATGTTTTCCTCAAGCCATCGCAGACTTTGCACCGTCTTCGATGCCACATGCACCACACCACAGAATTCAGATAAATCAATAAATTCCTTTGTGCGCCATTGTTCAGCTCCTGTGTGTTTCAAAGAGCTGTTCTTCCAAAATAAGCTCTTTCAGCAAAATAATGATAGATCTGGAGAAATATCCTCTGACACAGCTTTGTGATAGCTTTGTCCACTTATTGTCAGAAACACTTATTATGACAGGTCAACTATGAAGCCAAATATAGCGCCGAGCTACGCTGGCAGCTTATTTTGGAAGACTGAGGTTGGGCATCCTACTTGTCCTGAGGCAGAGAGTCTCTCGACAGCAGAGGGCTGCTGTATGGGAAGGTCCAGTGTGGCATCTGGTGTCCCTGGGCAGCTGGAAGGGGTGAAACACTCATCCATCCAGCTGGACTCAGTCATAGGTGTGAGGGTTCCCTCAAGACTCAGATCAAGGTTAAGTCCGTCGTCGTCCTCCCAAGATCTGTCTTCATCCCCAGACAAGAATTGTGCAGATGACTGCGCAGAGTCAGGAGCTAGGAGTTTGTCTAAAGTTTCGTCCAGCAAAGGCTCCCGGCAAGGCCATGTTAAATATGGCACCATGCTCGCCTGTTTTTCTACGTTCGGGGGAGACAGGGTATTATATCGTGCCATAGATGGTGAGACAGGTGATGATCTGGGACTGCTAGTGGCTAACGTGTTGTACGTTTTCTTAACTACCGGACTATTAGAAACTGGAGACTCACTTTTCGGAAGTATTACTGAAGTCTTAGGCAAAATTACTGAGCTGGGATTCTTCGACACATTTGCCTCTGGACTAGAACTCTTGTATTCCGTTGGTGAACATGAGATATTTGGGATCGTAACGGGACTTGAAATTCGTGGAATCCACACTGGACTGGCTGTCTTTGAAACAGTTATTGGACTTTCACATTTGGGTGCTGGACTTGAAAGCCTCGGAACTGTGACCGGACTTATAGCCTTCGGAACAGTTAGTGGACTTTCACTTTTTGGCGTTGGACTTGAAAGTCTTGAAAGAACTGTTACGGGACTTATAGACTTTGGAACAGTAACTGGACTTTCATTCACGGGTGTTGGACTTGAAAGCCTTGGAACTGTGATTGGACTTACAGTCTTTGACACTGTGTCTTCACGTGTTTGTATTCTTATAGGACTTGGGCTTTTAGTAGCCATTTCTAAATTATAACTAACTGGATCTGATTTTGAACCTGTATTAGTTTGACTTATGGCAGTTTTGGAAGCCACTACGTCACCAAAGGTCTGCACAGCAGATCTTGGACTAGAGACGTTTTCAACAGCAGATGGAGTTTTTTCTACATGACTCTTACAAGTGACAACTGTAGAAGTTAAACTCTGTGTAAAACTGTTAACGTTAAACTGACCAGGAGACTTGTTGGAGATGTTAATGTTTTCTGAATGAGAAATCTCAGACGTCACAGTCACATCATCATCTTCATTCGGTTGCATTTCAGTGAATATGGACGATGTGACCTTAGTGGTGGCAGCTGAAGCTACATGTGCAGAACACCCATCTTCATCAATATGTAATTCTAGTGGAACATTTGTACAGGTGGGGGCAGTGTCACTACAATGTCCGACACCGTCCGCGACACCATCTTGAGAATTTATAGTTGGTGGCAAGGTTATTGCTTGAACCGTGGCTGAACAATCGGGACCTTTAGAATCAACACACTCTTGATTTACGGATAATTGCGAGCCAGACTAGATGAAGTGAAATAGTAGAGGGTATGACGTACAAACAGACAGAAATGACACCATGGAGAGAAGAGAAAAAGACCAGGAAAAAGATTTAGGCCAAGGGATGCGATGTTAACAGAAAGAAACAACAGTGTAGTGAGAAGAGAAGAAGGTTGAGCCAAAAAGAAGTGATTTTAAAAAGATGTCTATTCTCTGAGTATGATGCAAAAAACTGAAAATGAAACGAGAAATCAATTCTGCGATATTACAAAAGTGAAGCTCCTTTTACTTTTGGATTCCTTCCTTCCACAGTCTTGTTCGTTCTAGCAATAACTTAAGATTTGTTCTGTTTATTACACTCAAGAACATTGACTATTAATACTTCACATTGTGTAGCTGAAGCTGAAGCAGGAAAAATGACAAGTTACTAAAACTATTGTGTCATTTTGGGAAATGAGTGGTGGAAGCAGTGTTTTATTTAACATAATTAACCAATGACTTTAGTATTTGGGAACAACTCTGATCTGGTGCAGCGTCCTCTCGTCCTTCACAGTGTATTTATAAATAAATATCAAGTGTGTGTTATGCCAATGAAGACTACCCACGAGTAAAAGCTACTCACGTTGCTTTGGACTTTAAAGTCGGACAGAGACGCCATGAGCTCATCCAGCTCTCGTGTGGCAGAGGAAGCAGACATTCTGGCTTGGTGCTGTGTTGGTGCCACATCCTGTCCATCAGTTTGTTCTTCTGACAACACCAGTGGTGTGGGACTAACACGAAAAAGAAAACAACACCCCCAGTTACACAAAAACAACAAAATAATAACAATGTAAAGAGATTTTTTGCTTCGTTTCTAGTCTGTCTTACATGGGCGAAGGCACAGAGCTTTCCAATTCATCCAGAAGACTCTCCACACTTGGACGTACATCCTCTATTCCTCTTGTTGCATTGCTGCGCTTTGGCTTCTCAATAACCGGAGGCCCAGCCTTGCCAGAAACTCCATTCTCGTGAATTTGGTGTATAATGCTGCTTGCAGGCAGAGGTGGGGCAGCATCTTCTGTTAGTGAAAGAAAAAAGTTAATTTCCCCCCATGGATCAACCTCCAAAATATCAGAACAGAAAATATGTCTCTGTACTGTGGAACTGTTGGTTTACCTTCTGTAGGAAAGGCTGGTGTGCTCTGCTGGACAGCGTTTAGCTCCAGAAGAAGACGGTCTAGTTCAGACAGGTTGCTGCCCAGAGCGGAGTTCATGGTTGAATCACTGCTCTTCTGCTTGTTGGGAAAACTACACAAACCAACGATAACAACCACCAAGTTATTTCTTCAGGAAATGACAATATTTTGACACTGACAGCATTTTCAGCAGGGCAACGTTAAAGCAAAAAAGACATACAGTGGTTTCACTAACCTGTAAACGTGGTCCTCTTCACCAGCAGGTTGGGTTGGACTGCTGTTTTCTTGAGACCAAGGACTTCTTTGAGTTGAGCCCAAAGACTAAAGATCATTTAAAAATAAATTAGTTTTTTCAATAAATACTACTTTGCTATTATATATAATTTTTTTTAAAAATATTATAAAAAGCTGTACCTCAGTGTCATCAAGACCATTCAGGCCTTGTTCTGTGGGAGTGGGTGGGATCTGTGGTGGGGAGCAGATGTCTGGCTGGATCTGACCCCCAGCAGGGATGGAGTAGGCGTCTTCGTCCGACAGGAAGAGAGGGCGCTTGGAAATGTGGGATGTTGTGGACTCAAGGTCCGCCAACAGAGCATCTATGGAAGAGATGAGAGGAAATGTTAAAATATTAGTCAAATATAAATACAACAGTGGCAAACGTCAGAGAAATGCAAAGCATTTGCCAAAACTATTTTGTTTTAACATCATCGGTATGTCCCTTATTTTAGGGGTTGCCACAGTGATCCATCTCCCCCCGTCTTCTGTATCTTCAACTCTAACTCCAACTACCTCCATGTCCTCCCTCACTGCATCCATAAATCTTGCTACATCTTCCACCTGGTTACTCCATCTGTAGGATTATTCTTCTAACAATATAACCACTGTCTCTCATCTGAACATGTCCAAACCTTCTCAATCTACTAACCCATTTAAATCTTCCTAAAACATGTCAAACTACTGTGAAACAATTGTCTTTAACAACAATTAACAATCTACTGTACAGTCCCAATTCTACTCCACTCCAACTCAGTGTCCAGCAATGTGTGAAGGTAAGGTGGATTCAATTTCACCCGAACGTTGAGGACATTCTGGACATTGAGATGCTACTTTAAGTAAAAGAAGCTTAAGATAAAGAAAAAACAATTCCAATACCAATTCAACAAAATATTTTTTACTCAAAGTGCACAAATGTATATCATGGTATTAAATAACAATTTACTGTCATTGAGAAAGTAACATTGTAAGTTTTGTGGCTTGTTCTGGCCAACAAGCTGATGCCGATGTTATGAAATGGGAGGAATGAGTCAGATCAGAAAACATGGAATTAAAAAGAGCTGTAATACCCTTGAGTAACACTTAAGTCATGAGCTCAACTGCAGGAGTTGATGATGACAAGACATGTGCACGGAGTTCCAGATGATGTGAAGCAATCGCAATGAAATGTTGCTGTGGGCAACAAGTTTAAGAGCAAATATAACAACTGCATTGAATAACCCACGCTGCACTACTGCAGGGAGATTCATAGTCTGACACAGTCTTTGTCCGGATGTTGAAGATGTGCAAGTTGACCACATACTGCATGATAAAATGATTCT
Organism: Paraplagusia blochii; assembly: GCA_016785265.1. Lineage (NCBI taxonomy): Eukaryota > Metazoa > Chordata > Actinopteri > Pleuronectiformes > Cynoglossidae > Paraplagusia > Paraplagusia blochii. Next base: position 18,591 of record JAFBJS010036023.1, on the reverse strand, counting down.
GCATTTGACCAAATATCTGACTATCTGCCAGATTGCATCAAGATATGATTTAGCTTCAGCCAAAACCCAAAAATAAAGGCAGTAAAAAGAAAAAGGTTATTTGATAAATAAAATATACAGTATTTCTTTTACAGTATGTTTATAAATAATGTTATGCTCAAGCTAAATGACTCTATATGACCTATATAGATAGATAGATAGAACTTTATTACGGGTTATATATAATAATTATGTGATTACAATATATTTAATTTTCATACACACATACATGAAATTTGCAGTTAGTGCCAGTCAAACACTTTCACCGATTGACTCTTTGGTACTGTAACCTTTTTATAAATGGAGCAGTGGTGGTCTAGTGGTTAAAGAACAGACATGAGGTCCGGGGGGGCGGGGGTTCCAGGCTCGATCTCACAGCCAACAGATCTTATGGTCCTCACATACTATGCCCTGGGCGCTCAAAAATGTTCACTGTTCACTTTGATGATGAGTGTAATGCTGAGGTTACATTTTGGTTGCGTGGATCACAATGTCACAATAATGTTTGCTTTCCTTTCCTTTATAAATGGTAACTCAGATTGAAAACAGGACGTCAACAAACTAGTAAAAGTATAAACATATTTTTTCAGCAATATTTCAATGGATACTACTGGGAATATCTTCTAAAAGGACATAGTGATACTGTCGTTCATTCAACCTTCTAAGGAGTGTTAAAGCTCCTTTTTCTACTAATATTAGTAAAAAAGAGATTTGAGATTGCAGACCACGGCCTCTTTGAGGCCCCAAACACACCTAGACACATCCGCACATTAACTTTAGCAACTTTATCACTGTAGTTACTCATGGGGGCCCTGACGTCAGAAAAGCGGTAATAATGTGATTCATGCTGCCTGCCTGGGCCACTCCTTTAGTTACTTATTGACCTTTGTCTGCCCACAACTTTAAACCAGGAGACATGTCATGTCTGCTACCAGGTAAACATACCCCATTTACTGCTGTCATACCAACAGCTGCTGACCATGTGCAAAGGAGGTGAATGATATTTTAGGACAGACGTGTTTAGAGAAAACAACAGCCAGCTTGATGGTTCTAACCAGTATGTAGCTAAACACACAACCTCGGGTTGACTTTGTTAAATAAAAGGTGTATTTCACGATTGCTGAACTGATTAACTCCTTGGTTATTCACCAAATCAAGATACATTTGTTTTAAAGTATCTATATTCCCTATAGCTGGCAGTAAGCGAAACAACCTAAAAAGTTTTTAAGCAGAACAGTAACTTTTTCCACCAAGAAAAAAAAATTGGTTCCTCGTCATCTCTATCAAATATCCAAACCAAAATCACCGTACTTAACCTTCATCCTTAAATAACCTTCTGAGTCAAGAAAGATGAGACCAAAGTTAAAAAAAAAATGACATGGAGAAGATGAGACATACCTTTTTAAAGAACAGTCACGTCAGGTAAGGAAAATGGCAAATAAAGAAAAAAAGAAGAAGTTGAAGTAGAGGAAAAAAAAAAAAAGTTCAACCCAAACACCGTGACTTCCAGGCAGGAACTGCCATTCTTAACTTTACCATCAATGTAAGAGAACAAGAGATGAGAGAAAGGAAGTTGAAGGGGGTGGGGGGGGGGGGAGGGACCCACAGGGGGGGGGTGGGCTCACAGCACAGCAGAGACTGAGGAAGGTGACGGGTTAAGGAGGTTAAAATTAATTGCCATGGGTTAAGTTAAACCCCCCGCCCCCACTGACTCCACAACTGATATGCTGAGTCCAACAGAGCAGCACGGCAGGTTAAGAGGCTACTCACGCAAACAGATGATCCACCAAAACCTCCGCGAGGAAGGACGCTGTCCGACTCTGACGGGAGTTTACTTGGTTGTGAAACGAGCAAAGTTGACAACGAGTGAAGAGCTTATCAACAGAGGCATGCTCCAAACTGAGGGAGTGGTATCGCAAAGGTACATAAGAGAGGATAATCCGCCCCGTTCCGAGCTGTCGGCATAAACCCATGACTCACACACACTTTTAACACACTGTTAAGAGTGTGTGGTGTAAATCTTGATTATATCAGGTTGACGGATGATTGTAAGCGAAGAAAATAAAAAAATCTAAATCAGGAGATGTTATACCGCGTTGATTTTATTCATGGCACAACTGAGAAATACCACAGGGTGTCACCGGTGCAGAGGTCAGACCGACTGCTGTGTTCTCCAGACAGACAGGAGACTGCAGAAGCAGAGATTAATACCAGCTCCACTTGGATCAAGTGAGTGTTTACGTGGTGATCATGGCTATCATGGCTCACATGCCTATTGACTGGATTTCACAGCAGAGGTTTTTTTTTTTTTTTTTTTCTGGAAGCAGGAGCCCGGGCACATTCCACAGTTTCATTATGGCCTCAATACAACACCGTGTTTACACTACTCCAAACAGATCTGGTAGTGGCACAGAATCCCATATTGGAGCAAAGCACACGCCCAAAAGCATGAGCAGACGCTGAGGAAAACCCAAAAATATTTCCTGGACAGAATTTTTTTTAAGTCTTTTCAAAGGATCCAAACGGAGAAAACTAAGCTTCAGTCTAACACTGTAGGTGGCGCTCTGATTGTAATTCCAAACCTCAGGTTGAGTCTAAAACACTTAACACAATATCAAGTAACAGTTTTGAAGATGTATATTAATGACTTTTCACTGGATATAAGAGATGAACCTGAATATAGACACATGTGGCAGAGGTCAGTCGTAAACCTGTGAAGTGATAATACTGGCTCTTCTGACTAAATATAGCACAAGAACTACTGTCCATCAGCTGGTGACAAAACAAGTCCAAACAAACTACTTATTTACACTCTGTGCCACCTTTAATGATTGTGAAGTTCCAACACTTTTATTTTTTAAAAATCATTCGTCCCTGACTTTGGGTAATAAGGAAGTAGTGTCTTATTAGTAACAATACTGCCACCACCTGGGTCTATTTTTCACTGTTACATATCTCTATAAATATGCAGATATTGCAGATAAAAACATTGAGCTTAAGGCAAAAAAGTTAGTCAAAAAAAAAGTCCAGTGCATTCTTTACGACAAGGAATTCTCTTTTTAGTGTGATTTCGGTTCGCAAGCAGTGGCACGGTTCGACACAATCAAGTAGCTGAGAACTGACAACAGTCTGGACTCTAAACAAACACGTATGATTAAAGACTGAAAAACTGCAAATAAACATATTTACATATTCGGTTAATCTAAGATTAGATGCAACACAAATGTCTAGGCCAGGGGCTCCCAAACTTGCGGCCCGTGGGCCATTTGTGGCAAGTGGAGTGATATTTTCTGGCCCCCACCTTGATGTGAAAGTTGGATGTTAGCGGGGCCCACAAGATTTATAGAAGGATTCTACTGCAAGTCCATGCTGAAAAAATAGTTTTGTTGGATGCACTCAGTGGTGTTGTATTAAAGTGTATTAAAGTAAATTTTTTTTTCTTATGTATTGAACATTAACTAATGCGCCCTTTTGATGAAATGACAACAGTTGCCCCTCAACCTATTTGAGTTTGAAACCCCTGGTTTAGGCTTTAAATAAACAGTTGTTGTCACAGAACTGCATATTAACAAACAACAACCTTAGTCTCTAATATGTTGGGGTCAACCAAGAGAATTCCACACAAAAACAGCTGGATAAACTATGGTTAATCACTTGATTTGCTGCACATTTGCTTTCCTTTATAAAAGGAAAGCAGTTAAATCTATAGCATGGTGACTCAATTGTTGCATGTAATAATGAGGAGCCCCACTGTAAAAGCCAGCAAATGGCTGCGACTGATGTCAAGACAAAGTTTTACTGCAGTGGATGGAGACCTCGGTCAGCAGATGTTGCTCCAGATGGTTTACACGAGAGATGTTAATCAAGTTGAACTGGCCTTCACCCTCCTGCTGAATCTACAGCTTTGGAAAATAGAGTTACGGCGAACACATGTGCCCCAAGGCTATAGGTAATGCACATTGTGAGATCTGTGCTTGGACTGTACAAGAAAGTATGGCAAATTAAGCTTTGTTTTTTTTCTTAATATCATAGACACGGTTCATTTTAACAGTGCGCGGGGCAAGCTTTGACCTATCCACAGATTTCACAAACACATCGAGGTGTGTCCGTGTTCTCTGCCAGGAAAACATACCATAAAGGCCCAAGTGCAGAGCAGGGACTTGTTCCCCAGAGCCCAAAAACGGAACTACAATAGAGTAAGGAACCAGAAGAGCATTAGCTCAGAGTTAGAAATGTGGCGCCTGAGGCTGTTGAGTTCTTCGTCAGAGAAAAAAAAAAAATCTGTTTTAGACAAGGATGCAAGAAGTCATGTTTTTCATGCTTTACATGTACCTGTGAAGCAGGAGCTTCTAAGTTCTTCTTCTGCTTGCCCAAAATAGTTTAGACCTACATCTAACAAACCGCCTCCATTATTTTACGACAGCAGACCCTCCTTTTGTGTGCAGCACAACACAGTATTGAACCCCTCTCCTTCTGTGAACTTCCAGGCATGAAACTCTATTCGACAAAAAAAAAAAATGCAGGACAGGGCTGATCATATACCCGGGGAGATAATATGTGTGCATGTGTGTGGCGCAGTGAAATGTGGGTTGGTGTAGATTAAGGAGACTCCCTTCCTCCCAGATGAATGGTGTGCATTTTAATTACATGAACACTGCTATGCATGGAGCTCATTACAGGAAAGGCTCAGGAAGACAAGGAGAGGGCGAAGGAAAATGGGGAAGTGAGTACACCGAGGTCCTGGACGAAATCCTATAAAACGTACCGCGCCGGGAAAAGTTTGTCTCAAATGAACTATGTTGAGAGAAGATGCCAGGACATGAAGATACTTGAATTGCAACCTTTGAAAGTAAAAAGCAACATAAAATATAGATGGGAGGTAATTAGACAGAGCGATCAGCAGCGCTACTTCAACTCTGTACGTCAAACTGTGAGCTTTGATCAATACAAGTACCGGACATCAGCTCCATTATCCTTGACAGGACATCCTGTGTGTTTCACACGGCTGGATCTCCTATCTGTGCTGACCACTGCACTGAGTGATTCCACCCTGTTGACCACTCAACACATCTGTTCATATACAGTAGATCTACCGGTGTAGTTATGTCAGGGGAAAAAGGTTCACCCGGATGATTGAGCAACTGCCTGCAGGGGGGAGTGTTGAGTTGTGTGTCACGTCGAGGGTAAGGACTCTTCTACTTTTTTCCACTCTTTCAACAAGAGTGGTAAACAGAGCAAGCCTATTTTGAAGTTGCACAACAAATTTGAACGACCAAAATGAAAAACAGCTGCAAGTCTGCAAGACTCGGCCTGTGCAGCAGGTTTACCTCCGTCTTCCGAGTCGTCCTTTTTTGTACATCCCCGCGCTTCGAGTCCTTCTCTGCCTTTACCCTCTCTATCTGATGTGTTGCAAGGTGCAGAGGGCCTGATGTGACATTCCTTACATGCCACAGCCCGCTTTCTGAATGTGAAAAGGAAAAACGAGAGACGGGCAGAAATGCGTAGAGCGCCGCAGCTGAACAACGCTGTTGTAACATAGAAATGGGCAAACGTTGCTGTGTAAGGTTGTTTTTAATGTTTTCAGGGTGTAAAAGGTGCCTATCAAGATGAACATAGTGGTTGTAATTGAAGATTAAAGGACAGACTTTGATGTTCTTTTCCAACAAACCTGGTCAGACTGTAAAACCTGAGAGTAATTGCTAAGGTACCATTCGATTAGTAAGAAATGACTCACGGGCGCAGCAAAGAAAATAAATTAAATATATAGGTATAAAAACAAATATAACTGTAAAAGTCATTAGCAATTCCCACAGATGGAAAGATAATTGGAGCTTTAACTAAAACAATGAAGACAAAATGACACCAAATGGAAGGAATGCAACAGAAAAGTTACCAATTAAAGATAAAAATAAGGAAGATCTAGAGATCTTCAATCTTTGGAAGAAAAAGGCATTTGGGGTATGCAGCTGAAAGGTTAATGATAGACAATGGTCAAAGTAAAAGACTGAAGATGAGTTTTGAAGAAAAATGATCGCCTTGCAGCCATAACTATGTGTCTTGCGAAAAAAAAAAAAAAACTTAAATGCTAACAAACAAAACTCCTCGAAGAGAAACAAAAAGGTTATTTTTGATTAAATTGGTTTCATTGCTTCCATGGAAAGAATAGTAAGATAGTCAAAAGTTTTGAGATGGTGACCCAAAATATGAACAATATACGATCATCATAAGTCATGCATTTTGAGTTTTGCCTGATGGTGAAGTTGCGAGAGAAATCACTGTGGTCAAAGAGCACAGACGAACAGAACTCAACAATCTACACAATAATCACAGTAGAAGCACAATACGAATAAACAGGTCAGATACAGAAGGCACATGGTGAGGACCTTCCGGGAACATCACATGAGTTTATCTGCTGTTTGTCTGAGTACAGTAACTAAGAAGGATAAGCAATGTCATCGTGACATTGTGATACACGCCACTGAACACAACGAAATGTGACTTCTGCTTTTAACCCATCACCAAAGTGAACAGTGGGCAGTGGGTGGGGACGGCTCCATGGAGAAAAAGCTAAAGAAGGTAGATTTAAGATGGTTTGGACATGTTCAGGGGAGGGGCATTGGTTATATTAGTGGTAGAAGAATGATCCTAGTGATGGAGCTACCATGTAGAATAGAAATTTCTTTTTTTGTCATTGTGACGTTGTGATTCACACCACAGCGCACAACGAAATTTGGCCTCTGCATTTAACCCATCATCAAAATGAGCAGTGGGCAGCTAATGGGCCCCAGGGGAGCAGTGTATAGGGACAATACCATGCTCAGGGCACCTCAGTGGTAACTTGGCGGTAGTGGGATTTGAACCGGGGACCTTGCAGACCCTAGTCCGCTTCCTTAACCACTAGGCCACTGCCCTACTTTACTTTAGGTAGGAGACGTAGAGGAGATTGATGGATGCAGTCAGGGAGGACATGGAGGGTTGGTGGTTAGAGTTGAGGATACAGAGGGGGAGATGTTGACTCGCTGAAAAAAGGGACATGACAAAAGGAAGACAAGAGTGGGGACAGTACCATGTTCAGTAGACGTCAGTGGGTAAATTGGCAATGGATTCGAACTTGGAACTCTGGGGCCACCAATGCCCCGTAAGAAGGTGATACTGATTACAAACATGAAGACAGTATTGTTTCAATGGAATCTCTGCTTATCATCACAAGAGAAGAAAATCCAGGACAAGGTGTACACGCAGCAAAGTTCCCTATCGGCTCATGTCTATTTATTCATCTGAGGCAGCTAAACAGACACGCTAGTGCAAAATGAAATCATTCGAGAAACAGTTTGATGACAAAATTGCACGCAGGTGCCTCTCAGTCAGGACTGGCCGCACATACCAGGAGCGAACCCAGGCATCCAGCCTCACTATAAATACTCTGGTCGACACAGACCTGAGTGAGGAGATGTGGGGTACATGATGGATGGTCAGAGCGGTGCCTGAGTATTGAAGACCACCCAACTAGTTGATGCCACACAATGCATTACACGTGTCCAGTGCCAATAGTGCGGAACATGAACGGGAGTTTTGTGTTGAGGTTGAAGAAGTGCTGCAGGGCTTTGTTTTGGAGAGAAACTTCAAAGCCCAAACTGAGATCTGCTTGATCAGCAGGAGGTCATGTAAATATTGAGGCTACGCTTACCAGCTGAAGGTCAATGGAAGCAAAAACCAGGGTTTTATCTGGAAAAAAATTCTCTATTCCTATAAACCAAGACACGTTTGATGAGACACTGGTGCAAGAGCCCCTCAATGCAGACATTTTCACACCTCTATGTTACGTCCTAGCTAGAAAAACCACAGTATATAAGTGTTTGACTCCACCTGGCTCATATGGGTAGTGTGAAATGATACATATTAAACTGAAACAAGTCGCATACTACATTAAATTATCTTTTCTTTTGCCTTGAATGCGTTGTAAAGCCAGTACTGTTGTATTTCTCAACATGGGGGAAAAATAGCTGTCTTAACTTATTTTAGCACTTCTGTCTTTAATTTTTACAAACTGTGTTAAAATGATTCTTTATGTTTATGCCTCACAAAGTCTTTTAATCTTTTTCTTTTTTGGTTTTGCTATCATTGTGAAATATTTAAGAAAGTAGGCATGGCTTAAAGTCTCACCTAAAATGGTTGTTTAACAAATGAAACAAAGACTTATCTCGTCTTCCTTAAACTCGTCACTGAGCAGTCGTGACACTTCCTTTTTTTTTACTCTTCTGATCAGTTTGGTTGGTTCTGTCATTGCTGGATTAAAGTAGGTCAACTGTACATGAAACAAGCTGCTCTTTGTCCCCCTACGGCAGGACAAGGACAGAGGGAGGAGAGGATGGAAAGAAGGGAGAGTGAAGTCTGTAACGCAGGACAAACGATTCCAGTGGGAGAAACTATGCAGTTCTATCTGAATGCCACGGCTTGTGGGTCAGTGTGTATTGTTGGTCCTACGCCCTCGTCAACCTGCTGTCGTAAAGGCAGGCGCAACATCATTGATTCTTTCCCTGACTAGAGTGGGGGGTCTTGATCAGTTCTATTGAAAGCTTCAAGAAGTCAAATGTTTGAGGAGTAAATCCATCTGGAATTATATGAATCTAAAGAACACACACATACACACAGAGTTTATATTGATAGCTTTATATAATGAACAGGGTAGAGGCTGCATTGGGTCAGTGTTTAAAGCTCTGCCAAGGCCTGAGGAAACATGCTTGGCAAAATCCTATTTGCTCATAAAGCAGCGATGTGACATTCAGGCGTGCAGCCTTCTTGACCTCTAAAAACCCCCAGCACATTAGTAAATATCCTGTGTATCCTTTCCTATCATTCAATTGCAAACATGAAATTATTTCAGAAGCTCCAGTTTCAGTTTATAGATTCTCCCTACTTCTTTAAAAAAAGGAAACATTCCTTGTCATAAATGTATAGTCTTTCGATTTTAGAAATGTATAAATTCATTATATATTATTTATTCTACCACAAATTGATTCATTTGGATGATGCACACCTAAGAAAAACGACATTTATTATTTAAACACTTACATAATTACTTGTTTTCTGGGCTTTAACTGCAGAAGTCAACAAACCTAACAACAAGATGATGACGATGCTGATTTTAATGTTAGGACCAGTGAAGTATTTGACCTTCGAAAGAGTGGCAGAAAAGCAGAGGTGTTAAAAATACATTTCCTGTGTTTATACACGGTTCAAGGTCCACAAGGCAACGCCACAACATGAGCTGGATGAGAGAATATTAGGCAAGAAATAGTTCAAAAGAGCGCGGGAGCTTGGTTTGTATGGTAACTTAATAAATCAAACTCAAAATAAATACATTTACTCAAATCACATTAGTCCAAGCCCATTTAACAGGTGTACTAAAGGTCAAAGAATAAAAAAAGAAAACAGTACTGTTACTGTATACTGTATACTATACTGTCTGCTGCTACAATGCATCAAGTCCACGAGGTGACATGAGGGTTGGCAGACTGTGGAGAAGTCCCTGCTTAGTCAGCTTCCTCGTCAGAGTTCTACTCCACTCCAACAGTTGTACAGGTTGTAAGTGTGCACCGTGCGTGCGTTTGAGACCTGCACTTGTTTCATCAGGGAAAAATCCTTGAGCACTTAGATTTGATTAAATGCTGCATTGATTCTGTGTCTGGTTTATTGTATGTATCGGGCCCAGCAGACCCATCCTCCAGTGGAGTGAACAAAGGTCTAGAGTTACATAAAAATAAGGGCTTTTCCGTTGATCAACGTGAAAGAAATGGATCCAGGTTCAGATTTTAGACGTTTACTTCATGTCCATCCTAACAGGGAGGCACAGTGTTATCTGTGGCTCAGCGTTTATGGATCAATAGCGATCATTTCTCTGTATCTCAAGCCAATTGGTTGAATGACAAATGCCACTAGGGAGAACCAGCCACTTGGGAAAACTAGTCGCTAGGGAGCACAAGCTAGTGTTTTTAGTGGCGGTCCCAAGACCATATAAATGGTGAGGTTTGCATCAGGAAGGGCGTAAAACCTTGGCCAACCCAAAGATGCGAGACAACGAAATGATTTCCATACCATGTTGACTCTCTGTGGCAACCCCTGAAAAAAGGGGCACGTCGAAAGGGAAAGTTGATTCACCAGTGAAACGAGCAGACGGTGTCTACCTACAGGTACATGGCCATTAGTATAACTAGTATAACTAACCAGTGTCAACACAACACGTCCTCAACAAGTGCACTGCCATAAGGAGTGGTCCGAAAGTGGTCAGAAAGAGCAACAAATGTTTTAATCATCTCAACGATTACCAACGCTAAGGAGCAGTGCTGAGGAAGTATGAAGCCGAGATAGCAACTACGCCCATGGCTGACACAAAGGCTAAAAACAGGAAGTGGTTAATAGACCGACTATTCTGTGTGTTAGAAGAAGTTACAAGTGACAATGAACTGACAAGGGGATTAATAAAGAACTCATGGAGTTAAGGAAGGAAGGAAGGAAGGAAAGCAAACTCCTTGTCATTGTGACACTGTGATTCACACCACTGCACACAACAATACGTCACCTCTGTATTTAACTCATCACCAAACTGAACAGTGGGCAGGTTTGAGCGTTTGGGGACGGTGCCATGCTCAGTGGACCTCAGTTGTAACCTGGCAGTTGGTGGATTTGAACCCTCCAGACCCCTCATTCACATATAACATAAGTTATTCTGTCTGACTGTATTATTCTGACTTTAGTCCAGTGATTGGTATCTTGAAATAGAATTACATCTTTAATTTTTACTAATATAGTTTTATGTTATTGCTTAGGATCCACCAGCACTACTATGGAGATCAACTGGTCCCTGTAGGGCACCCCTTCCCTATAGGTACCAGTCTTTACCTGTGGTGAATCCCATCTTCTTTTTCAAGTTCTTAGTCAAGGGTACTTCTGAGACATGTCCTCGCTTTGTTTGACAATGTCAATTTATCATCAAAATCAGATTATGATATTTACACAAATTGTATTAAATAGGTTAATGTAAGTAACAACAAATTAGAATAAAAGACAATAAAAATCTCAATGAAATCCAAAGAGAAATCTGTAGAAGTCGCTCTTTTAAGTTTTTTTTGTATCTAAGCTGCATAAGCACAGACGAAGTGTTGCTGTAAAGGAATTATACACCTAGGTTATGGTCCTACCCCTGACATTTTTAACACAGCTACTCCGCTGACAGGCCTTGGGGGACTGACTTTACTTTAAATAACACCTCTAGGGTGACAGTCAGTGAAACAAATAGGTGAAAGGAGCAGGGCATTGCAACTGCAACTGGAAAACAGAAGAAGGGGAAAAGTGGACGGTGTTTGTTATCAAACTCGGCAAAGCAAGATGTGAACACTGTGTGCGAGGCAGTTTTGAGATTCATGTCTTGTTGCTGCAAGCCCAGAGCGCTGAAGCACAGAGCAACGCCTGACAGCACAGAGATATGCAGTGGTGAGGTCAGAGAAAGTTGGCTCTGCTGCAAACAGTGCAGAAAGTAGGTGCATGTAAATATATTTTTATATATAATCTGACAAAAATAAACAGAAATGATCAGAAATATTTATTGCTTTTTACTTTTCCATGTAACCTCTATAAGGAAAAGGAACCAGTGCAGAAATGTAGTGATCAAACATGCTTTATTCAGGATCCCCCTTTTATGCTTATCTGCTCTCCTTTAAACTCAGCCTCCTTTGAAGTGTCAATAAATTGCAGCCTGCAGCTTCCTTACTTGGTTCACCACAGGAATGGTGGGGAGTGGGAAGGGAGAGGGTGGGGCAGCGCAGTGTTCAAGGAGGATGAATTTTGGCACAGGCCCAATCCCTGCATGAGGGCCTGATCCACCCTGAACACCCTGACTGAGGGCAGTGTTTACTCTCCTACCACAGCTGATGCAGAGGAGAGCATTAGTATTTGCCACACTGCATGTGTGTAAACATCACAGGAAAGAAGGTTCCTCGCAGGGGGGAAAAGCAGCTATTTAAAGGTCACTGCTTACATGTCAGCAGTCGCTGGGCAAAGAGTGGAATAGTCAAAATGACAGCTAAAATTAAGAAGTTTGTAGAAGGTTCATATGCCGATCCGCCTCAGCCCTCCAGAAGGTGGACTCTCCTAAAATACACACCAGGCTTTGCTTTCCTCTCCAGTGTCTGGTGCGTTTGACTCCGTGGATTTACTCAGTAGATTGTATGCAGCATTCAGCCATGTCAGAGTCACCACAGAAACTTCCAACTTTTTCACAGAAACAAACACAGGGTAAGGAAACCTCCCAGCGACACCCATGCCAGCACCGTCCCCAGATGACAGACTTTACAACACTTGAGAGTGGAGTATCTGCATCTCGTGTGCTACATTTTTACTGGTCTAGGCTAAATTGATGAGAAAATTTACAACCCTGTGACATGGTAATTACGCTGGATTGTGTAACACTCTTTTTAAAGCAGCTTCTTGAAGGAAAGCCCTTCACCCTTGTAAGCTGAGGAGGTGTCCATAAATATTGATGGCATATAGAGTGACCAATATTTTTGGTGCAGTCTCACTCCATCCACCAATATGTCAAACGGACTGCTGAACTCGGTCCAAACTGGATCTGTCTTTGCACAAAGAACGCCGCTCTGAACAAGTGCAGGACAAATTTTGTATGTCTATGTTTTTTAAACAATTATTTGAGCTCACTGATATTGTAAATGCACTTAAATCTTGGACTGATGCAATACTTTGGACACATCATGATAAGATTATAGAGATTATCAATTTTTTGCCAATCAACAATCAAGCTGTCAAACCGATTTTGCCTTTTTTTTTTTTACAAAAAAACCCCCCCAAAAAACTTAAGATACCTTAGGAATCGGTTCTTAATTTTGATTAAATCCGGAAGAGGGCTATTCCAACAACCACCAAGGCCAACATGTTCTTGTTCAGTGTTCCCCAACCTTTTTTGCGCCACGGACGGGTTAAATACTAGTACTTTTTTCACCGACCAGTCATTAAGTTGTGGCAGATAAAAACCCCTTAATAAAATAAAATATTATGAATATTTCCCTGCCTATAAAATCTGCCTACCCCAATTAACAGTGCATAGGCACACTAAGGATTTCTCAAGTGCACACAGCCTATAACTTTCTGCTACCAGAGCAGTATAAAAGTTAGAAACTTTAGAAACTACCAATGACTCTGCATCATTTTGAGTTTATTGTTGTTGTCTAAGAAAATATTAACTAATCAAATATAGTTGCATTATTTATGATGGGATCCTAGCCATGTATTGTTCTTTTGTTGATGTGAGTATAAGTAATAGCCAAAAGTAAACATTATTTCACTGGGGCCCGACACCAATTCACCCACAGACCGGTACTGGTCCCCAACCACTAACCACTTCTGGTTGATTGCAAAAGTAGGTCCCAGGGGCTATGTTTCTTAACCTAAAATTATAAAAAATTATAATAAAATTAACGCCTTGCACTCAACTTTTGTCCTTTTTTGGCGCATTTTGTTTAAACATCAAAGTCTGAAAATATTCAGCAAAAAGAAGAACGCAGCTAAATAAAGAGGAAGAGCAAATACATGCTTTTTTTTAATCAACTAAACTGGTTTCCATTTATAGTTATCCCTTTTCAACATATTTCTATGAAAATAAATCCTCACCCCAGACTCAAACATACATGTTTTAACAATGGATGGTATCTAAAATGGCGTAAAAGAATGGAAAACACCAGGCTTGAAGGGTAAAATAGTTTTGCTAGGCAACTGGACATCAAGATTTTTAGAAACCAGGCAAGATAATTCAATGGAAACTGTTTTAGACACTACATTAAATTTTCACAGTAAACAGGTTTCTGAGAAATCCTGCTTTGAAGTTAAGTAGAGTTAAGAATTACAGAAATACAGAACCAGTATGGTAATTTAAGCTGATTACTCCTGTGTGACGGAAGAAAATATAGAAGGTGATTCAACATGGTGGCATACTTATGAATTATTTTACAATAATCGTCAAATAAGGTGAGGCAATAAATCAATTTTAAAATAAAGAATGTAAACATATTCATTTTAATAGTTTTATATAAATATGGGAACTGGGACATGTTATTCCAGACCTACATTGGACCTGGTACCAAAATACTCAGGAGTTGATTTTACCTGCAGTGATAAGCAGTTATATAATCCTGACAGTCAGAACGGAGGGCTAAATGGACACCTGGCCCTCCCAGATAAAAATGCAATGAAATCAAGTCAAGTTTCAGGGCATTTTAACTATCAACAAACTTTCTCTGCCTTAAAGTCCAACATACTAGCCTGCCTGGGGGACGTGGAGGGTCGTCTCCAGGTACCTGCTGTCAAAGAGCGGTCAGAAAATGACCACCGTTCGCCAACACGTCACATCTCTACGTCACCACCTCCGTGGTCATATAGTCACGTTAATTATGAGGATTATCGCGACAGTTCTGTTGTATACACGTTGCCTTAAGTTGATCCTGTTTAACTTCTCACATGGAATATTTACATACGGTAAAAACACCGCTTGCCCCCCGAAAAACGCAACAGCTGCCCTTCACCGACCAAAGAAGACATAATTCGATCAACTAGCGGTTCCAGAACATATAAGCTCACACCGCCCTGCTACTAGTGTCGCGTTCACACCGAGGGAACTTACCTAAATCATCCATGTTGAGCCGGAAATCGTTCCCGTGCTAAAACCTGGACCTGGTTCTCCGCTGTCGAAAGCAGCTGGACTGCGAAGCAGACGATATGGTGTTCCAACGCTTGGACTGTCCGCCCTTCACGTCGAACCCCGTTAAACAGAAGTTTTCTTTAAGTTCCCCGGTGCTGCTGCGTGTACCGCTGCTCCTCCAGGAGCCGCAAAATCACTCCCAAATATGCTCACATTCCCAGCTCCCCCCACCTACAACGGAGGCTCCACCACCAGCCGCCCCCCTGGCCACTGACTCTCAACTCCGTGAAACATGGAGAATGGCGACATCTAGCGAAAAACATATAGCTTAACACTTAGAGTGGGCTGTTGAAGTTTGTTGTCCACAATAAACAAGAAAATAAACAAACGAGAAGAAATACATTATTAACGTATATATTTTTTTAACATGTTTCTCTCCATAAATGCTTTAAAAATTAGGTAGTAGAGCTACTACTATTATAACTACTGTTTCTGTATCTTTCCTCTCGAATATCGATGTACGTCAGAGACGAGACAGGATGTCCCTAAAGCGCCGTATAACATCTTAATAACGACATCTTTCAGAGATGGTAAGTGTCCCCTCATGCACCGTATAACGTGCCCCCTGATCGGTTACCAGAATAATTGTCCTGTAATTCCCCCTCAGAGAACAGCAGTCTGTGAGACTAAGTGTCATTAAACTTGGCCCAGTGTATCAATCTTTTTTTTTTTTTTTTGCAATCGTACTTCACGAGGAGAGAAGTTAGCTTGTAATTATGTAGGGTTTTTTTTTTATTGTGCAACGTTAGCTACCGATACTGCAGTAGACTAATGCATTTAACATAATCCTTTCTGGCCACTAGAGAGCAGTCATGTACAAGTTTGCATTTTTAGATTTAGTGACGAATCAGGTATTTGCTAAAGTACAATTTTCTATCTAGAGGCATATCTTCTATTTCTATATGTAGCGTACATATTAGCATTTGTGCTGCAAGTTATAAAATATATATTCAAATATACAAAAAATAGATAGCTGGATAGATATATATTACATAGAACCTTATTAATCCCTCGGGAGTATCCTTCAGGAAATTAATATTTGTATGTATATATTTTGCCATAATTATATTTACATACATATATAAAATATAACCATCCCACAGCTCTTTGGGACATGGGCTACCTGCTATACAAATAGATATTTAATTATGTAAACATATAACATATATAGAAATATAAAAATGTATATTCTATAAATATATAAAACACAAACAAGCCACAGGGCTCTCTAGCATATGTGCTACCTGTTATAAAAAATAATAAATTACAGTATATAAACATATAATATACATATAAAGAAATATAAGAAAATATATTTAAAGATAATTATATAAATATAAAAAATATGAACAACCCAAAGAGATCTGTAGCACATGTGCTACTTGATATAAAAATATATATTTCAATACATAAACATATAAGATAAACCGCTTATTGCGGGATCACAGGGAAAGCAGTTCGGCAACTGCCACCCAAATCACATAATTATTAAAATATAAATAAATACATATTTAAGTATATTCATATAAATATATAAAATATAAATAACCCACACAGGCTACATGTAATTAATATATATATACCGAATGTAAATACATATTTAAATATATTTATGCAAATATATATAAAAATATATAAATATATAAAATATAAACGACCCAAAGAGCTTTCTGACTCTAAGCTCTAAACTTTAGTTGGTCGTACACAGAACACATGGTGTGAGCTCAAATATCAAAGATAATCTAAACAAGTTGGTTGCCTTTAGTCTGGTGTTCCCTCTCCTGGGAAGCACACTGGGTTTTAAACCATGACTCCTCCCTTCCTCCCCGGGCTATGGCCTGAAGAGTAGGTGAGGGTGTGTAGAGATCACTTGGCAGCATAGCTTATAAATCCCTTAGTATAGAATTACTATCCAGCAACAATCCTATTCCCAAAATAACAGCCGGGCTTTGTCCAACTTAAGCCCTTTGTTTCACTTTACACACATACGATTCACAATAGATACTGTACAAAATATATGTAACTTTGTTAAAATGGTCAAGGTTCAGTAACAGGATTGTGACGTCCAAAGAAGATGGACTTCTCTGATAGGAAATGTGTTTTGGGTAAAATGGAAGGGAATCATCTTAGAAAACTTAAAGTGAGTTTTTGAAAACTTTTATTGGACAAACAGAGACATAAAGATTGACGGGATTATCTGTTTACGGAGCAGAGTCACAGGAGACTGCCAAGATGTCCAAACAGGTGTAATTTGATGCTGTTTAATGGCCATTTTTTTCACCGTCAGGCCTCGAGTGGAAACATTGGACTTTGATCCTCTTGTGCTCTCCAGTAGGTGCTGTACAATAACAGATATGCAGGCAACATAGGGGGCGGGGGTCCGACACTAACCGACAGTTCATATTTCCTTCCAGTGGATCTGAAAGACGTCCCTGCCTATTCCTGGTCCTTTTCCTCTCCGTGGGTGATGATGTGAACCAGGTTTTTGTAGTCAAGGTTCCCTGAGACGTCAGGGGGGAAGGCGACGAACATCTGCTCCATCTTTGGAAACAGAGAGCAGCAATTTCATCAGCACTTTCATAAAGGTTGTGTCTCTTTAAAGAAGCTCACAGCAGCTCAGCGGTGACTCATTTGAGACGACCCTATTGTCAAGATGGCATTTATCACTCTGTTCTTATCGCTTAGGCCCTCCCACTCCCCCGGACCCCTCCTCCCCCTCTGTAATCTGCTGTAATAATGATAATTAACGACAAATAGATGACAGTGTACCTCTTCTGCAGAGAATCGGTCGGCTTGTGTTGTCAGCATCTGTGTCACACTGAAAGACGGGGGGGGGGCATCAATGTGAGAGATGATCACATTAAAGCATCATTGTGGTCGTCAAACCAGATGAAAGAAAGAGGAAAAATCGTCTTTTCGTGCACAGACACGGTCAAAAAAAATAGCATCATCTTATTAAAATCAGGAGGTGTGATGCAACACTTACTAGTCCTTCCTCAGCACACCCTTCCCCTCAGGATCGAAGACTTTGAAGGCGTTGAGGATGGTCTCCTCGGGATCAGCACCTAAAGTTTTGGCAACGCTTATTAGGAGTCGAGCTGCGTTCCACACATTGTGTTGTTTTTATCCTCACTCCCCCGTGAGCTTTTACCTTTCAGCTTCTCTCCAAACATGGTGAGGAAGACGGTGAAGTTGATGGGGCCTGGAGCCTCTTTGAGCATCTCGTCGATCTCCTCCTGTTTCACGTTGAGACGACCTGCGGGAAATGACGAAAAAAAAAAAAGAAATGACATGGAGCTGTTGTATGTCAGGACTGTTCTTATGCATATGAATCATGCAACGTCTCACCCAGGGCAGCGAAGGTGTCTCTCAGGTCGTTCTTGTCGATGAAGCCGTCTCTGTTCTGATCCATGATGGTAAAGGCCTGTGGTCAGAGAGGACAGAGGTGTTTGGTCAGTTTTAGGACTGTGTTGATATCTTTAGGTTCTCGTATCTTATATTTTTTCAATGCTCTACAAGTATTATTTAAATAATACAAATAGATATTTAATTATATAAACATATAACATAAATATATAGAAATATAAAAATAAATATATAGAAATATAAAAAAATATATTTTCTATGAATATATGAAATACAAACAAGCCACAGGACTCTCTAGCACATGTGCTTCATGTTATAAAAAATAATAAAAAACCCTAATAAACATATAACATACAACATGTATAACATAGAAATATAAGAAAATATATTTAAAGATAATTATATACTTATATAAAATATGA
>JAFBJS010035755.1:0-46373 GCA_016785265.1 Paraplagusia blochii | reverse complement strand
AACTGCTTTTTGCCAGGTTTCAGGTGCAGAAGTCTCCACGACTGCCACCCAAATCACACTACTCCATACTATGAGCCTGGGGGCCAATGTTCGTCTTGTATGTTCGATATATATATTAAAAATCATATACAGTATATAAGGGTATTTTTATGGCTTTAGGCTGGTGGTTTGAATATTTTAGATTGTTGATTTACCTTGATTAATCAAGATAAAATGTGAATTATCAGTTCCCTATAGATCATGTGATTAGCCCGAAGCTACTCTTTGATTAATTAGGATTGGACAGCCTTACAATATGTCATAACGAGGGATGATGTTCATCATCAAACTTAGGCTATATTACTTTGGGGTTGGGCCCGCTGATTTTTTTCAGGGCCCACCCATTTTATGCGTTCTGGCTATGCCCCTGCCGTAGCGACCAGGCCCTGAATACCGCAGACATATATTTACTTACTATTTATTAACCTCAAATCTGGCAATTGTCTTACAAAATACCATAGACTACATGTAGATTACAGTGCTAGTGACAATAAAGAAGCTAAAAACAATAACAGTAAAATAAAAGTAATTCACTCCTCTGTTGGGCTCCATAGTTCCTTGTACAGCACTCACTCATTTATCATTAAGAACAGGAGGTTGTGACACTGGTCTCATTGTACAATTCTTAATGTAAACTCTTTATTGTTTCTCAAATGCACAAACTACATTCGGGACAACATTTAGATTCTTCACAGAAATTGGATGTTACTCCCAGCATCTGCCTCTCTGATGGTGCCAGCAGCCAGACTGCTCCTGCCCATCACTCAGAGCCAAACACAAACCCAGTGGCTCAGTGCCTGGTACATCTCACACATTTTTAGGCACTAGTTGAGGTATGCATCATAATGCAACACAGCAGAGAACACCATCTGAGGCAGCAGTGTTAATATTCTTAAGTGGAATTGGCATTGTTTATATTTATAATGAATTTTAAAATGTTTCCTGAATTGTTGTCTTCGGGAGAAATAATATTAATTAAAAAACATACATACATGTATATGTCTGTATATATATATATATATATATATATATATATACACATATATATTATTAGCTAGCTAATATTAAATATTAGCTAGCTAAATATTAGCTTAACATATTTGAACCCAAATAACTAACTTTTATTCTATTTGGGGTATAATACAATGTTCGTACGTAATTTTATATCAACATTGAGATGTTATCGCTACATAAAAATAAAATAAAAGAAGTTTTAAAACCACACATTTAGAAATTTTAAAACCACACTTCCCATGATTACGTGTAAACAGGAAGTGTTTGTTTGCTCCAGTTTACTCCAGTTCAGCTCCACTATCAAAGTCTCTTTTACTGCGGTATCAATATAAATTATCAATTATTATTGTTAATTATATGTCAGTATAACCATGCCGAATTTACTACCACAACCTTATCGTTATAACGTACACATCTATCACCAAGAAACAATCACCATAAAGCTTTTATATTAAAATCAAACTAAAAATGAGTTTACACCCAAGGGGGTTCGTCGGTAAAAGACAGCATCGTTTCTCGTGGGAAATACAACAAAGATTTATGGACTTATATCAGTAAGAACACCGAAGGAAAATTCTTTCTCCAATCACGGTGAGTCAAATATCTAAATATATCTGTTGCTAATGTTTGTGCTGAGGTTTGACGGAATTCCGACGCAAATTGAAGCTAATGGGTTGAAATTAGTGCGTAATGAATTGCTTTTCGCCTCAGCTTTCATCTCCCGCTTGTTATTGAAGCAGGCAATCATGTTGTCACGTCAGGAACACACGGAGAATCCTAATTAAATTACAGTATGAGTGATTTCCATTGACTAAAACACGTTAGAACACGTCCCTCAGACATTCTAGCAGCCTTGACACGTTCTATCATTACATCTTGATCAGAGACTGAGGAGAAACGGGACCATTTTACCATAAGTGGGAAGGAGTCTGGGTAAAAGCTTTGCAACAGGTTGTGGTAGAGTGATATCACTTTTTTTTTTTACATAACTAGAAGACTTTGTGTGATAGAGAAGTGTCCACAACAGGTGTGGCCAATCCTTGACTCAGGGGCCACAAATGGGCTTCAACTTTGACAGGTCCAGGTCCTGAATAACACTATCAGAGGCCTGAGGCTAGTTACCAAGATGAGGCCCCTCATATGTTGTCCTGAACACACCAGATGCACTGACAGTCCCTTCAAAAATTGAAAATTTTGTTAATCTTTATGTTGACTGAGCATCAACTTAAAGTGCGGATGCTGCTGTTATTCTGAAGTATTTTCCTACCAGTAGTAAAGATTTAAACCCATGAAAAGATCAGGAATGAGGTAGGAGGGGCAACAGAGACAGGAAGGTTTGGAGAAAAAAGCTGGAGAAGACAGATTAGGATGATTAGGACAGATTGGACATGTTCAGAGGAGGGACAATGGATACATTGGTAGAAGAATGATCCTAAAAACAGAGCTACCGGGTAGGAGACAAAAAGGAGATTGATGGATGCTGTGAGGGAGGACATGCAGGTAGTTGAAGTTAGAGTAGAAGATACAGAGGACTGAGTTATATTATATTTTCTTTCCCTCTGTTTTAAAGGTGGTAGCATATTTTTATAGATGTTAAACCACCCTGGTGGTGAGGACCAGGTGTTGCAGATCTTTTAGCCCATTCCGTTGATCTGGCCTTGTGGTTGCCAGGTAGGAGCCGATGCACATAGTGTTCGTATAAATTTAGATAAATTACATGTAAAATAATAAGACTAAAATGCTTTTACCATTTTCTATGATATCTATTTGAAAAATGCAATTTAGGGAAGTGTGGGGGGCCCTTTGAACAAGCTAAAATGGGCCTCACCTGGCCCCTGGCCTTTAGTTTGACCGTGGCTGGTCTACAGTTTATTTCTTTGTTAATATCTAGTAATTTACAACAGGCTGTAAAAAATAAGGATTTCTCCCCTCATCGCTCTTCCCCTGAACTCTCCCTGAAAAAAAGCTACATTCAGGTTAGTGGGCTAAAGTGACCCAGATCCTGTTATTATTTTGGGCTGTGTTGACACAAATTGGCTTCACACTTTTGAATTAATAGATTCAACTTGTGCTGTTCAATATATGGGTGTGGGCAACGTAACAATGAACGCAAATATTCAATATAGAAAGGAGAAGAAGAAGACCAGCAGCTTCATTAGGCTTCTCTGAAAAGATAACATTTTAGGTAATTGTCTTCACACAGTGAAGACATCTTAGTTTAGCTCTGTTATCTGTTTTTAGGCCCAATGCCTACAGCCCTGCTATGGCACAGGAGAAACACATGGATATACGAAAAACCTACTGCATCGACTTGTTGTTGTTTTAGTTTATAATATAATAGAAACCAAATAAAACAGCACATTATGACATAAAATAAATATATTGTTATTGTGCCATTACCCTCCATCTGTTTACTGTATCCACCCTAAGGAAAATCATAAGAAAAACTCATGTTTAATTACATAAAGTGCATAAAAAAACAGTAAATATAAGGGATGTGCAATATTATCAGTTGGCTGATGTTCGTAAAATGATGTATTATTGCTATATGATTGTTACAATACAATAATGTAATGCCTGGGTTTTGCCAAATTTGCTGAAATCTTACATTGGGTCTAGAGATGCGTCCCTAATTTTTGGGGGAGAACAGCTCCATTTATTGGTATTGGGTCATATCGGATGTTGATTGTGGACATTATTGGTTAAATTGGATATTGGCTAAAGGCTATATCGAACATCCCTACTAGTAAATAAGTCGTTTCACATTTTCACTGTCAGTTTGTTCAGTTTTTGCTAGTGAACCACCCAATACATTACATCCAAAAACATGTTCAAAGAGAATAATGTATTAGCTCACGTCCTAATGCCAGAGCTTACCAAAGGTCTGGTGCTTCTCTCCGTTTTTATCTTTCTCAGCATTTTTCCTTCATTCTCTTTCCTTAGAATTTCCCTGCCCTTCCCCCTACAACCCCCCTACGCCCCCCTTACTTCATCCAGTGTAAAGGACAGACACCAGGGTACGGGGGTCAAGCTTTAGCACACCTATCTAATCACCACCCCTGTTTTTTTTTCTTCACTCCCCTCTTTCTTCTCTCCTCTTCCCCCACTGACAAGTCATCCGTCAGCAGCCTGGCGGCCCTGGCCCTCTCCATTAGTGCTGTGGCACCACAGTATTTCTCAGAGCTGCACACGCGCACTCCTCCGTGCGCCTCCCTACCCAGACAGTCTCCCTATAGATGTGTGAGGCAGTGGTGTTGCCATCTCCATGCATCATTTGTCACACCACTGCCCTCTCTTTAATGAGCTTGTCTGGCTTCAGCTCCTTCTTTCTCATTCTCCTCTTCACCTCTCATCCCTTGTTCGGCTGACTGTTTCAATCTTTTAACATTCACATCCACCTTGCACCCTCTCTTTCTTCGCACTCGTCCCACTGTCAGCCCGCTCTTGGTCTTTTTCTCTCTCTCTTTATTTAACTAATGACACGGCCAATGTAGTTTATAGTGGCCAGAAATAGTTGTAGTCGCCCCTGTGAGCAGGAAGTACACAGATCTGTTACTAAAAGCTCCCAAACCGCACCATCACTGTGTTAAATTACAAGTATCTGTTTGAAGCTATTTAGAAAAGCCACTCTATAACAAGGACTAACTGCTGCACACGCTGCGTGTATTGATGCAGTGTCACCTGTTCAATGTGCTGACTCGGTCTTTTCCAATGCACCTTCAGGGTCTGTTCCAGACTCATTTGCTAAGGCCAATTAGTCTGGTGCTACCATGCTGGTCTTCACCTGATGTCCAGCTGTGGAGACACATCCTGTTTGGAGATATTTTGAGACACTTTGTCTCGATGGGTGGCCTAGTGGCGTTACATTTACCGATGTTGTCCAAACTTTTATTTCCTATTCTGGTACCAGCTGTTACAAATAAGTAAAAAATGTTTGCCCCCAAAACTGAGGTAAAGGCCTCAGGAACCTAATTGCGATACCAGTAGATATGGGGAAGCTCATCTTCTTCTGCTTGTACGTTGCCGAATCGCAGGGGTAGCTAACGCCACCTAAATCCCATTGCACCATCTTGTGAGCCTTCCTGTGGGTGGTGACCCCACAAGAAGCCGGTCGGGACAGTACTATGCTCAGAGCACTTAAGTGGGAACCAGGCAGCTGGTGGATTAGAACCTGAAACCTTGCAGATCCAAGTCCGCTTCCTTAACCACTAGGCCACCACTTCGGACTATTGTACTTCATCATCACAGGGAAAAAACTACATCAGATATTTGCACTAATATTAAGCCGGTAATATCAGCAGAGCATTTTGGGGTGTCTAATTTGCAATTCTTGCCCTTACAAATTGCCCTTAGAAATTTCTTCCAATCTTAGAATTTTGCATGGTGGGGTTTGAGGACACCCATAAATTTGACACAATCCCAAATTTTATCATGAAATATGGCAAGTGTGGCTGCATTCAATGGACACAAACAAATCCAAGAAAAACCAAACAAAACTAAACCTTGACTGTTTCAAAATGTCAAAATGTCATATTGTTGCTATCAAAGTCAACAAATAATAATTTGTTCAGAACTGAACTGAAAATAAATGAACAACCACGTCCGACAAAGTGAATCTAATGGGCTGTCTGAAAACATTTTCCACCACTGTATCTGTGGAAGAGACACAACTTCCTCCTGAATATGGATTTTTTACAACAGTGTTTCTTAATCTGAGGTTCGTGCGACATTGGTAGCATCACTTGGCAATTAAATACAGTTGTCATACATCTCTAGTTGTTCTTTTTTTCGGTGTGTTGTGTTTTTGTTAGCGACAGTTGTAGTGTTCCATCTTTGTTCAGTGTGACTTTGGCAGGAATCAAATAATAACCTTCCGTCTTCAAAAGCTGTGTCCAGTTTTTTCACGGGGTTTAAACTGGTGGTAGATAAACATTTTTGGACGTCTGTCTCTTTCGTTTGACAGCTTTTTTTCGCTGAACAAGTCAGTAGTTGGTGAAAATGTTTCTTGAATTTGAAAGAAACTATTGAAAACAAACATGAAATTCAACACTTCTTCTATGTATCCATCCATCCATCCATCCATCCATCCATCCATCTACCTACCTACCTACCCACCCACCCATCAATACATTCATCCATCCACTGTATCTACTGCTATGTACTGCTATGGTAGCACTATCTGGATCAGCGGTGCTGCTGCCCCACCAGTAAATATGCATCAGTGGTAAAAACATGTGTGGCTAAAACTATCAGATGAGTGTTCGCCATGGTCCAAGGGCGGCTCATTTGTCTGAAGTCGACCAGATGAATGAGCTTTTGCCTGAACGTGTTTGTGTTTGTGTCTTTGTCTGTGTGTGTTAAACAGAGAGACAAATAAACTGGGGAGGGAGGGAGGGAGGGAGAGAGGGAGAAAGGGGCAGGTGAGTGACTCTATTAAGAGATATATGTGGTGCCACTTGTCGTTGGGCTGCCAGGAGTCACCTTACTTGTCCCACTAAGGTGATGCATGGGCCCCAGGATTCCAGACATAACAGCTCACTAGCTCAGCTCACAGCAGAGGCGTATCAGTGCTTGTGTGAGTGCACTTGATTTGTTTTAACAGTGCTCACTGCAGGTACTGGGTCTACTTATGTTGCACCGGATTTTCTGGTTGAACTTACAGAGATTCCAGTTGAGATAAAGGTCTTAAGGAATTCTTTGCAAAGCACACCAACATTTCTTTTTATTAATTTTAATACTACAATTATCCATATGCTTTGTGATAGAAGAGAAGGTGAAGGGATAGGGTTACAGGACAGTTGTGAGACCAGCCATGATGGATGGGTTAGAGACACTAAGAATAGACAGGAGGCAGAGCTGGAGGTAGGTGGAGGAGTTAAAGATGTTGACGTTCTCTTTAGGAGAGACAAGGATGGACAGGATCAGGAATAAGGTGATTAGGGGGACAACACAGACGGGAAGGTTTGAAGTAAAGGCTAGAGAAGCCAGATTGAGATGGTTTGGACATGTTCCGAGGAGGGACAGTGGATACATTGGTAGAAGAATGATCCTAGAGATGGAGCTACCAGGTAGGAGACAAAGAGGAGATTGATGGATGCAGCGAGGGAGAACATGGAAGTAGTTGGAGATAGAGTTGAGGATACAAAGGACAGGGGGAGATGGAAATTGTTGACTCGCTGGTTCTTGTAGAGCAGGGCTGCCCAGATCTGGATCTACTAGTATATCTCCAAAGGAGTGTTGTTAGATCCTGAGCAATGACATAAAACAATAATATTGATTTAAACTAGAAATAAAATTGTCAATCACAAGATACTATTCACTGAGCTAACAGTATAGTATAAAACATATATGACAGTATGACAGTATAACAAATATATACCAATGTATAGAATAAGATACCCAGTTTATATAAGTAAATATGTATGTATATATATATATATATTTGGAGTTTTCAATCTAGGTACATCACTTCAACATGGTGATTTGACAAGACAGAAAGGTGTGGACACCTCATTCACGTTGGCTTTCTTCCAGTATTACTTTTGTAGCAGCTTGTCCCACTGGATGGCGCCAGCCACCCTAACCAACATTGGATCTTGCCCAGGAGATGAACCCTGGCGTTCCACACCAATGACAAAGACATTGAATCTGGGCCAAATCGCCATGGTTCAAATACAGTTAATTGTAATTAATCGTGATTAATCTGGAACATCTAGGGTTACCAGTGATTAATGTGATTTTACCAGCCATGATGTATCGTTTAAAGTTTATGGGTTTCTGTAGTGTAGAGGTTATCAAGTTTGGCTTACACGCGAAAGGTCCCCAGTTCAAAATCGAATTTAGTCATTTAGGGCAATTGGTGGTCTAATGGTTAAGGAAGCGGACTTGGGTTCGACCCCCTTCCCGCCAAGTTACCACTGATGTGCCCTGAGTATGGTCCCCCTAAACTGCTCCCTGGGCGCAGGCTTAGGCAGCAGCCCCCTCTCACTACGGTGATGGGTTAAATGCAGAAGTAAAATTTCCCGTAGGTAGAAGACAGGAGGGAGAGCTGGAGGATGGACGGGATCAGGAATGAGGTGATTAGAGGGACAACGCAGACAGGAAGGTTTGGAGGAAAAGCTAGAGAAGCCTGATTGAGATGGTTTGGACATGTTCAGAGGAGGGACAGTGGTTATATTGGTAGACGAATGATCCCAGAGATGGAACTACCAAGTAGGAGATGAAGAGGTAAGCCAAACAGGAGATTTATGGATACAGCAAGGGAGGACATGGAGGTAGATGGAGTAAAAGTTGAAGATTCAGAGGACAGGGTGAGACGGAAATCGTTGACTCACTGTGGCAATCCCTGAAATAAAAAGGGACAAGCCAAAGGAGAAAAAGAAGTACGTAACAATACTCAATGATCCTTGAACGGTATTGCATTTTCCTACACAGTAAAATTGATCACAAAGTGGATGAGGAAATCGATCAGTGAGATTGGACTAGTAGTCTGACATTGAGTATTTAACGTCTGTTGGCAGGTTGGACATTCTTTATTGTACGAAGCTGCGTAAATAAATGTGGGCTGATGGACATGGTTGATGACTGAGTCTGTTCCTCTTTAATGTGAGCTGTTGGCAGCTGAGCAAAGATAGAGTCACCACGACAAACAAAGGTGTCGAGTCGAAAGCAAACACAACATGCAACCGGTCATTTCCTAGTTGAATATAGTTGAACTGCGCTGATGAAATATGAACCTCTCACTGACAAATCATTGACATTGCAGCACTTCAGTGCTGGAAAAGCGGTCAGACTGAACATAAAGCTGCGTTGTGCTCCACACTGGTTGTTGTATTTATGCTTCGGTGTCATTTCAGTCTAGAATAAGTTCCCAACGGTGATTTATGGGACTTCGGAGGCTCCTGAAGGCTGGAAATCTCAGCCGTGATGGATGGTGTCCTGTGGATAGAGAAACATAAAAGACCTGCAGAGCAGGATGGCTGCAACTCTCCCCGAGCAGAGGAGCGAGTCTTAGAGGGAACATTTATCCTATAAACACTGTTTAAAATATGCTTTTTAAAAAAGTCGCCTGATGGTGATGGAGCTTGTTGCCCTGCGGCCATTTAGATGGTATTGCTGCATTCGTCTTCACTATTACAACATCAAACATGCATCAAGTGATGTCACGCTGCGATACTTTTTCAGCTCTTAAATACATCTACATTTGTCAGATTCCTGGCGTCCGGGATCGAGGATGTTTTTTTAGAAAGGTGTTTTAAAACAATAATACGGTGTAAGATATAGATACTATTTTATCCCCTGACAGAAGCTTCCATTAACACTGAGGTCATTTGTGCCAGGCAGATACGGAATCCTGTTTTCATTCAATAGTGTATAAATATTTCAGGCTTGAGGTAGGGTCACCCAGATTTTAGATTATCAGTCAGTTAAATAACTCCTTTCTAGACCTCATGAATAAAACTTATTGCAATACATACAGAAGGTGAGGAACCAATGGAATGGAATTTTGGGAAATATGACCGAGAAGAAAGCCAGCAACTATTGTTCCCAGATGTTAAATCTTTAACATTGTGAAAAGTCAAGACGTCTCTTGTCAGAATTAAACGGTTCTCGGCGTGATCTTTATTGTATTTTGCACTTGAGTCTGAGATTTATTTTTAATATTGAACCTGTGACTGAGTGTGTTTTTTTTTTTTGTGAAAAATTTCCATCACCTTTTGTTATGACAATAAAATTGTGTAATACTTTTTGTAATTCCCTTTAGTCGACTGGAATTGGATCTAAGCATTGACAAGCAACCTTTACCAATACATGAGAATCAGAATCATCTAGAACATGAAGTACTGGTGTAGTAAAACAGTATCACTAGCAGTACAAACCTTATATTGATATTTTGACTAGTCTATGTCGATTCTCAGTCATCCAGGTCATTCAATCAAAAAAAAATGTTACTTAGAGGGCAACTGGACATCAAGTAGGTTTCTTGAAGACTTTCTGACCAATAGGGTTCTTGAGTTCTAACCGACTACAGGGGAGTTCTGATATTTAACCTCAAAAGAAGCTGCATACATGCGATAAGAGGTTGTTGCCGAACTGGACTGGAACAGGGATCACACCCTGTTCTGGATCGACTGGATCAGGGAAGCCCCACCTCCCTCTTTTAGCCTTTTGTTTTTTCTCTTCTTGGATGAGACGTCGTCTTCAAGAAACCTATGTCCAGTTGTCTTCAAAGTAAAAATTTTTTGGATATGTTGACTAGATTGTCAAAATGCATACATTTGACTAAACCATTATAAAACTTCATTTTAGCAAAGTTTTTTTTTTACATTACAAACTTACCTTAATTTTTTAAGGTAGTTAGTTACTAGTTTTTAGCATATTGTTTGTCATAATCGAATAATGGCCCACCTTAAATGACTTTCAGGAAGATTCCACTGTATTGGTTATGTTAAGTAAAATAAAATGGATGCAAACATGTTGCTGGACAGTTGTCATCAATGAGCAACTCGAATGGTCACCTGGTGAACAGTGCCACTGCTTGCAAACCAAAATATTCCAAGTCCAAAATGCATAATGCGTTTGTTTGTTGTTCTTTATTGTGAACTTAAGATCATGTGGTTCGAGAAGTTGGATCGAGAGTTAAATTTATTTAGGGTTTCAACTTATGGCCTGCCCTGCATAAACATAGGCACAGCCATCTTGAGCACACTAAACTCCTACTCTTAGGTTATTTGCGTTTTCCTTTTCCAGACCAACTGACCCTATATTATTTTCTCATGTTCTTTTCCAGTTCTCTCAAGTTCTTTAGGTCTTAGTATAGAGCAGTGGTTCTCGACTGGTCTCACTCTGGGACGCACATCTTCCTGCGGTCATTAAGTCGCGACCTACTCTCATAGATTTCAAACCAATTAATTTTCAAAAAAAAAAAAAAAAAATCTTTGTAAAATCCCTCTTTTTAACATATTCAAAATAAGAGATTTTCTAAAATAAAACACATGCTCACCAGCTCATTCACATTATTTAGATTTTTGACCAGCTATTTGCGACCCATTCAGAGGGGGTCAGCGACCCACTTTTGGGTTGGGATCCACCAGTTGAGAACCCACCGGTATAGAGAACATTCCCAATGTGTGCTAAGCTGAGTCATCTTTTGTTCATGCATGTTATTGTAGCAGGACAGAGAAAAGTTATGGAACAACTAGCGTAAATTTGTTTAGTTTTCTGTCCCTTTCAGTCTTTACCAGCAGTCGTATGGTCAAAATAAATACATAAAAGATGTAGACAATGTCCAGGACTTCTTGTTAATCTGGGTGAAGTGCTTTTGAGTTTATGTGCAACAATAAGAGCGCAGTTATCTTTTTTATCGTGGGGGCAGCGTTGTGCCATCCTGTGGTCTCCAGGAGCAGGAGTTCGATGACAGCAGCACATTATCAAGGTTTATGGAGATCTTCAAATGAACCTACTGTAAAGAATGTATTAGTCCGTCTCTCTCTGTCTCTCTGCTGCCCCTGTCTGGCCTCTGTGTCTGCTTTCCGTTAACTGACCCATCTCTCCGCCCGAGTCCAGCAGCCGGCCCATTCCTCAGTATTATTATTGGATTTTAGAGAGCTGGGAGGAGGCATATATCACTCCACTCCTCGTCACCCCATCTTCCCCTCATTCACACTTATACTTTCATTCATCTTTTTCCTTTTTAATAACTCCCTCTCTGCTCTTTGGCCATTAATAAAGATGAACTCACTCCGCTGTCTCCCCCTGCCCTCGTCCATCCTTCTCCCTCTTAGTCATCTCGCTTCTCCTTGCATTTTATTGACCCTCCTCCTAAAATCTCACCCCATCTCACTTACCTTCTTGCATTTTCCTTTTTACCCTCCTCCCCTTTAGTCCATTCCTCACTTCCTTTCCTCCCTCTCCTTCATTTTCTCTCTCACTCTCTCCCTCTCTCTCTCTGACACAGCACTCCATCATGCGCCGGGCTCTGGACTCCAGCCTCCCTCCTGACGCTCTCATTCATCAGGACTTTGAAAAGCAGAAATCACTCTCTCCTCTCCTCTGCTGGCCGCTGCCACTTATTGCGCTATCCATCACACCTGGCGGATGATCAATACAAACCCTTCCCCTCTGCCTCACTCCTCAACCCTTGCTCTTTTCTCTTGCCGCGCCTCCTCTTACAACTACCACCTCCTCCTCCACTGGCTGCTCTTTCTTCCCTTTTACTCTTTACTGTATATCAACATGTCTTTGCTGCCAAGTGTTGCTTAGAAAAATAAAAGTTCTTCAGCAGTACAATGATTTAACCAGAGCATAGAACCACATGTAGCATTGGAAATGAACAAAGGGCATTTTCATCATTGATTTTAAATTACTGTAGACAATTCAAAAATCAATTAGAGGAGGTTTCCGCTCTCACTGCTTCGTCAGCGGTATTTGTAGCGATGTTGGGTCACGACCTCGTCCATATACACAGTGGAGTTGTAAATCACAAATTGGATGTGTTGCTGTAAATTGTCATCAAGGATTTATATTAGTATGGAGCCTGACACCAATTTGTTTGTAGATGTAAAAAATGAATCAGGATTTGGATGGACACAATAATCAGTATTTCCCAGTTGGGCGGAGCATGTCCCCTGTGACCAGCAGTTAGGGCCACTGCTCCCGCTTTCATATTTAAAGCGCCACATTTGGAATTAATGTTCAATACACAAGAAAAATGGTGAAAATTAAATAAAAATCAGTTCCCCACTTTAATACAACACTTCAGACGAGTCTTGAAGGGTGTCTTGGGTCAACAACTGAGTGCATCCAACAAAACCATTTTTTAGCATTGACTTGCAGTAGAATCCTATTAGTCTTGTGGGCCCCGCTAATTTTCAACTTTCACATCAAGCTGGAGGCCACAAAATATCGCTCATTGCTATCTCATTGGTAGCTTTGATCAGTTTGGATTCAGTGGATTCGAACCTGGAACCCTGGGGACCCAGGGCTGGTTCCTTAGCCACCAGGTCACCACTATCTCCCAAATTTTGATAATTGCACTGATTTATAATGTTTAGTGTATCTTTCTGGGGGGGGGGGTGCATATAATCAATTTGGTTCTCCTTGAAGAGTCAGTTATATCTGTAAGAGATAACGATAGTTTAATTTATGTTCTTGAAAAGATGACTGCGCTATTGTTTCTACAGAGTAGGCCAAAAGACCAATCCTATTATTTTTTTCACCTTTTAGCTTACAGCAGAAAGTTTGCCCCAAATAGTCCAGTCCTTTCTTTTTGGTGAAGTATTTTATGCAGAAGCAGATTCTTCAGATTGTAAAACAAATTTGGTTTACGAGCGGTGTCACAGTTTGACACATGATTATGCTAGACTAATCAAATAGTTAATTGATGACAACAGTTTGGCATCGTGGTTGCCTCTATGGTTTCTAAACTGTTGGTTATACATATGCTGGAATCCTGAAAGAATTATGACAAACTAACAACTCTTACACTTAATCATGTGAAATATGTAATTAACTCTCCGTATGGCAGATTTGGAGATTTTTGGTTCAGTCAGTTAACTGGAAAAGACACTATATTTTAATAAGAATGTGGCCTTGTTTTAGTTTCGCTATGTAATGAAATATAATTAATAAGGTTAAAAGATTGAGTTGCACTTCAGGACTTTGTCTGTATTGTATTGCATTGTGAGGAAATTCTTTTTTTAATAATATGCTCTTTATTGAAATGAAACATTCTTGAAGATTGAATATTATTTAGAACTGCTGGTGTAGTTATTGAGCAAGGGAAATAACTCTAAATCATGAAAACATGTAAAATCTGTGTTTCTGACCCTTTCAGAATGATATAATTGGTCTGTACGCTTATATTTCAGTGCAGACTGTACCTTAACTGTGCAAAAACAGAGGTGGCTAAGGAGTCAACCACGGCAATTACGGAAAGGAAAAAAAAAGCCAGAGGAGCAATTTTTTATTACAGGGGATAACTTGTTAGGCAGCAGCCGGAATTAATGTTGTTATTTCAAAGATCACTTTTCAGGTAGGACCTGGTTAATGGGGGCAGGCAATAAGAGTGGGCCAGCAGTGGTTGTAATTCTGCTGAGAGCAGCTTTGCTCTGTAAAACTGATTTGTTCAGGACAGAGGAGTCGTTAAGCACGGTGACCGAGCCTCCTACATCCTAATGCCTCTCTAATCTCCTTTGGTATCGCTAATTCTTTTTGGTCTATACCACCATTAAACTTTTTTCACAGGTTGTTGGCAATGAATTAAATTACACAGGATGTATTGAGTAAACTAACCATAAATTGGCCTTTGCCGCCCACACTGGTGGAGGTGGGAAGCTGAGAATACACAAGATAGCAGGCTGCAGGCTCCAATACAAAGTACAAAAGGAAAAGGAAAAAAACGCTACAATTACAGACTCATCACCTCACCTCAGTTTGTGCCTCACATTTGTTAGAAATACATCCAAGTCCCAGAGCTGCAGAAAACATCTGTCTCTCTGGGAAAAAAAAAAAAGCCTGATCTTTCTGCATTAAAAACCCTAATGCGGTAACATGCTGAGGCCTGCGTTAATCATTAATAACCAATCCACACAGGGCATTTAATAAATAGTTCATTATGTGCCTTACATAAGACCATGGTAGATTATTAATGATTTTGTCCATCTTTGTAACAGCTCCAGTGCAGGGCTGCTGTACAAACAGACAATGAATGATAATAACACACATGACTCTGTAAGAAAAGCCATAATTATGGTTAAGCGCTGTGCATTAATAAGCACATGTTTTATGGTTAAGAATAAATGGTTGTAAATACAGTGCCTGCATCCAGCATTATGTTGATTTATATTTTTCAACACAAAGACACAATCATGTATATGTAAGTATGCATATATTTTTATGAGTATATGATTCAGTATATGGTGATTATACAGTATGCTGGATTACATTACAATGCATTTGGCAATACATGAACATATGTCCATAAATATGACACATATAACTCAATATATAAGGAAGGATGGAAAGCAGGCCTTCATTCCTCTTCTGTCCAGTCCATACGTCCACCTCTCTAGGATCTTGTCTGGTTGTTGCCTACACTCAGTGCAGGTCACAATGTGGCCTACAAACATCATTGTCCATGGAGACTCCTGTCTGACCTCATCTGTCACTCTGTCCATCACTAAAATGAACAAGAAGGGGTTCAGGGTTGATCCATGACGCAGTCCCACCTCCACCTTAAAGTCCTCTGTCCTTCCAACAGCACACCTCACCACTGTTGTACTGTTCTCATACATATCCTGCACCAATCTAACATACTTCTCTGCCACTCCCCAATGCCTTACCCAAAAAAGTTTTGTTTAATGCTGTGAATATGTAGATAGTAATAAAAAGCAAAGTTGGTGGTGAACTTGTGATATACATTTTTCAGTAAATTAAAAAAATATTGAATATTAAAATGCATCAAAATGTGGAAATAAACATTTTTTACAAAATTGCAATTAGATCTTTTCTTGAACCAGATTTGCAAAATATATATATTTTATTGGGAGAATGGGTTGCACATGGTAAAATAGTGGCAGGAAACTTTGTTGCTGTTTGATGGACAGCGTCTCTTAAAGTCTCAATTTCCCTCCACAGCGTCACCTTCTTTCTTCCTCTGTCTCCATTGGTGGGATGTCAAAAACTAACATAAAGTGGGAGAAAAAACACACCTCAGAAGGATGGAATCGGAGAGAGCGGTTTATTTGTGTGGGAACACAACTGTTATCCAGATGAATTAGGGAGTATCTGAGGAATTTGAAATTCCATCCAAAAATCACTAAGCACCTATTTTTGGAGAAACAAATGTTAGCACTATGAATCAAATGAAATGTAAATTCATGGGAGGCACAAACCACCACTACTAACAGTCATTTATCATCGCAGCTTTTGTTTTGACACTGAAAACTGAGTCGTAGTGATGTGACCAAGGATAAAATCCCGACTTAAAGTCCAACAAGCGAAGCTGCCAACAGCTCAATTTTCTGTCATTAGCAGGCACGGCAGCACATGCACAGATGTAATTTGACAAGCTAAACTGATCCTCTTTCATACTCAACTGCTTGACTGGACATGAGTAAACATATTCTCTATCTAATGCATATAAATAGAGGAGCAGTGTATTTGAACAGCTGAGAGGAAGTGAAGAGCCTGGAAGAGCGAGTGGGGAAGAAACGACATGGGGATTGGTTTGTTCCTGACAGGAAATCATAATTAACACTGAGCCACATGTTGACAAGGGTTTTGAACAAAACCTTTTTGCAAAGAAATCCCTTGATTAAAAACACAGATTGATGTTCAGTTTCGGCTTTCCGGTGGATGCAGTCCAATGGGCTTAGTAATAATTCTTTTTAAAATAAATATTTTTGAAATAATCCTTTTTTTTTACGTGATTTTTTTTTTAAGCAAACTTCTTGTCATTGTGACATTGTGATTCACACTGCAGCACACAACGAAATGTCACCTCTGCATTTAACCCATCACCAAAGTGAACAGTGGGCAGCTTTGAACGCCTGGGGGGCAGTGAGTGGGGACGGTGCCATGCTCAGTTGACCTCAGTGATAACTTTGGCGGTAGGGGGATCGAACAGGGGGCCCTTGTGGACCTCAGTCAGATTTCCTTAACCACTGTTACTGTTAATGTATGTACGTCCAGAAGTTGGTGAAAATGTTATACAACATGACGGACTGAGTTGACAATGCTGAGTTCAGCTTCTTATTTCCAACCAACCAAAAGATTGGGAAGAACAAATACATCAGAGATCAGAGGGTAGGTGGAGTAGAACTGACGGAGTTGTGACAGTAATATGCAGGACAAGGATAGAAGAGATATTTGGAAAGAAAAGATAGAGAGAGATTAGTTAGATCTGCTATGACATCCAAGGTTGCAACACATTGATGGTGTGTTGTCGATGAAGATTCTCATTCATCCAAGTCATGGTCAAGGATAAAGAGGTTCATTGGGCAACTGGGCATTAAGTTGTTTAGAAAAGGTTTTTCCTCAGAGGTCTTCAGAGGTCTTCAGTAATAGCCGTTAGTGAGGAGTACAGAAGTTTTATGTGATTGAGAGAAAATGGGGCTTCTAGGTTTCAACTGTTGGGCGTCTGCTCAGAGTTCCATTTTTTTGTGTAGTATTGCTAAGAGGGCTTTGTATGTGGATGATAAGTTGTGTCTGAAACGGTGATGGTTGAACATTTTGAAAATACATTTGGAGGACATTAAACCCGAGACAATGGAGATAGAGCAGCTGGACAGGATGACAAGAAGAAGAGCGAGAGGTTCATGGATGTGCTGAATGGTTGGCAAAAAGAAAAAATAGGGAAAGGATGGAGTGCAAATGTCTGGATACTTGGTTTGACGCCTAACGGTTTTGTCAATTGTCAGGTTTTTGGGAAGTTGTTTGAGAAGAAGAAGAATAGCAAGACAAAATGCATCATCTATTTTCCTTCACATTCCTCCAGCCCTGCTGTCTGTCAACTGTCAGGATGTTAAGTCAGGATGGACATTTCTGGGTGACACATGGAGGGACAGGCGTAGATAAACATAAGTGAGAAAGAAAAGGAAAGTGACAAGGGGATTGGGGGACTTGTCATTTCATTCTGCTCATGTTCCTTATGTTTAAGAGTTCCCCAATTCAACAGCATCTGATTTATTAATACTTGACCTACTACTCAGGCCGAATGTTTTATTACTTACAGGTTTTCATGTTCTCTGTTACTTTTAACTAAATTGCAAAATTCTTGGCTAATACAGATTTCCAGTTTTAAAGGACGACCGACCCGTCAGAACCGTTTTTTCCGATACAGATTTTCTATTCAAGAAATAATTACAACCATACAATAGACACCATATTTGCTTGTCTTGAGAATAAAATATTGAGTGAGTTTCAACATTGTCCCCTGAGCAGATTTATTTTCAACACGCAACAACATAACATTCAAGCCAGTTTAACAGTTGATAACACAATAAAAAATAAAAAAACTTAATCTAAAAAAAATCTTAGATTTTTTATAGGAAACAATTAGATTTTTGTGATTGAAAATTAAAGCTAGTGTTCAATGTAAATTGGACCACCTCCCTTAATATTTCAATGTCTGAGGAGTTGATCCTCCACGACTTTTGATTTGCAACCCTTACAAACAGCGTGTTTTGATTCGTCCTGGCACACAGTAAAAGTCAGCGACATGTTTTTGGCTGTTTTAGCTTCGGTGCAGTTTTGATCTGGGCGCGTTGAGCTGCTATCACTGCACATGTGTGTCCTGGAAATTACCGCAATGAGCGGCTAGCAAACGATTGGGATGGTTGGATATAAAACTGGGGTTTTTAATCGATGGACAATTGACCAGTGCATCTCTTTTCTTTTTTCTTAACCAAAGTTACAGTTCTTAACAACGGTATCCTTACTGTAAATTTGTTTGCTAGCAAAGATCATCATCAACAAAATAAATCAATTCATGCAAAAGGACTCTATACGCTTTACTTAAGACTTTAAGAGAAAAGAAAAGTTCATAACCTCCCTTCTTCCCCCATCTTGAAATAAGATGTTCTTTGGGGTGAAGTTAGTGCTTCAGTAGGCTTGTTCTTCTGAACTAATCCCCCTGAGGTTAACCCTACTGTAGTCTACATTAAATTATAAGCTTTGAAGTTTTCTTCGCTCATTGTAAAGCACTTCCAACCTAATGACATAATAGCCCCACCCTGTAAGCGTGGGTGTCCAATCCTGTTCACCCAGACATAATATGTGCACTATTTAGTTGGCTGCAAAAACTGTTGTATTTTTGCTTAAAGTTTGGTCACCAATCATGGCTTTTATTATAAAAGTATATCTTCGCACTTGATGTTAGAGAGTTTTCAAGTTATTAGCACACCCTACAGGGCAGGAAGGGGAGTGACAGCATGTGATTTGTTGACAAAGAGAAAACCATACATTTTGTAGACTACAGTTACAGCAGCGGATAGATGCAGTGACTCTTTGCACCTCTGCTCAGTCCTGATGCTGATATCCTGTGACACACTGAATCAGGATGGATGCAGAACTCGGACTGACCTGTTGCACTTTAATCAGTCTTAACACAACCCAGAAATGTCCCCCATTCCTCTTCGTTGTCCTGCCACTGCACTTAGGTACAGTATATAACTGAGAATAAGCTGGAATTATTTTTTCTCTCTCTTACTTGACCAATACCAGGGGTTTTTCCCACTGCCTTTCCAGCCTCTGAGAACATGTGGCATCAATCTTGTATTTGGCAAGACTCTTCCACTTTAATCCTTATTCTTGTGAGACGGAGTGAAAAGAGGGGAGGAAGAAAGATGGGAGTGTCAGCGAGGAAGCACACGGCAGCTGAAGGTCATTAATCACTGTCATGGCAGAGAGGAACGGAAGATGAAAGACATGCGAGATGGAGCGCAGCAGACATGGCAGGAATCTCTCTGCAGAGATGAGATGAATCAGCCCATTCAGCGGCCCTCGCTTTGTTGATGATACGATGCTGCGACATCACATCCTGAAGGGCTCTTAGTCAGTGAGGCAGCAACGTCCCGTCAGAAGGGAGACGTGAATGCACTGCGCTCTGACCGCTAAACAAATATGGATTGTGCATTGAATTACTGCCAGTCAAGCAAGTCCCAAAAGACTAGCAGGAAAGTCAGATCTTCCATCACAGTTTTGACATTAAGAAAATCACAAACCAGAAAGGGCAAAAACCAAATTATGAGCAGGGATATACAGCAGAAATCCCCAGTACACATGTGGTTTGTGCAACTATTGTCCTCCATGTCGGAACCCTAAAAGTAGTCCTTCATGATTATAGCATGGTGCAAGGCAGGCTGTCAGAGGGAAGTGGAGACGTCCGTGCAGAGCCTGGCACGGTGTGTGATGCCACTCAGCTGAGCTGACTTTGTTCTGATCTCTGGGTTTTCTCCATTGACTATGCTAACCTTTAACAGAGACATCTGTTACACTGATGGACACTCTCAGCTGAAAGAAGGTCATTTACCATTGTGCAGACAGCTGTAGATGGGATGACGCTTCCATGCAACCCCGTCGGTCGGTACAAATAAAAATTGCTGCTGTCCATATGCATCAAACTCAGCATTCCATTTCCAATGTCATTTCACAGATTCTTCAGGGAGTTCTTTTCCTTTATATTAGAGACATGTGGCTGAACTAGCCGCAGCTTCTTGACCCCCCTCCGCAGACCTGGTTCTGATGATGAGCTGTGAGGTTTACGCAGTCTGTGCCTTCGGCTCTAAAAAATGTGTTTTGTTATGGACCAGTAAAAGACTACCAACGCATGAAGTATGTGATTTGACTTACTGTGGAT
This sequence comes from Paraplagusia blochii, assembly GCA_016785265.1. NCBI lineage: Eukaryota > Metazoa > Chordata > Actinopteri > Pleuronectiformes > Cynoglossidae > Paraplagusia > Paraplagusia blochii. Next base: position 25,960 of record JAFBJS010035755.1, on the reverse strand, counting down.
AAAGGATCTGTTTTACATCCAGACCTGGTTATTGGAAAAACTACAGATGACTTTATAAAGTTCGCAACATAAAACAGAAACCTCTGGATGTCACTTTTTTTTTCAGGATGAAAGAAAACCCACAAAAGGTCCTTTTGGCTTTTGATATTTATTATTTTTTTGCCAAAAAAGCTCTTGCATGGTGCATTCAGGGTGTCTCAGTAAAGTAGTAACACACCTAAAGTTACCCAGTGACTAGAATGTGTTGGGCAATGTAAAATATAAATAAAATCTGCATGTTGTCTACTCTATATGTTACTGTATATACAGTACATGGGGTAACAGATGGATAAAGACAGATGTAGACGGAGAGTATATATATGTATATATATATACAGTATATACTCTCCGTATATATATATACTCTATATATATATACATATATATATACTCTACATATATATATACTCTCCGTCTACATCTGTCTTTATCCAGTTTACATATATATATATATATATATGCAGACATAGGCTCAACACCGGTATGGTGGTGGTGCAATGTCATATGGGTGGCAGTTGTGGAGACTGCTGTCCCCGCGAACCAGCAATGGATTGGCAGGTGAAAATGGATGGATGAATAGATAGAATTTTATTCATGCCATGGGAGTTCCCTTCAGGAATTTGGGTGTTGATGAGAGAATTCATAAGGTTACGTAAAAATCAATGTATAAATTAAAATTCCTCCCTAGGATGGACAGGATCAGGAATGAGGGCATTAGGGGGACAACACAGACAGGAAGGTTTGGAGGCAAAGCTAGAGAAGCCAGATTGAGATGGTTTGGACATGTTCAGAGGAGGGACAGTGGATACATTGGTAAAAGAATGATCCTAGAGATGGAGCTACCAGATAGAAGACGAAAAGGAAGGCAAAAGAGGAGATTTATGGATGCAGTGAGGGAGGACATGGAGGTAGTTGGAGTTAGAGTGGAAGAGACAGAGGACAGGTGATTAGGGGGACAACACAGATGGAGATTGTTGACTTTCCGTGGCAAATCCTAAAAAAAAAAAGTCAAGCCGAAAAGAAAAGAAGTAATTTCTTCGTAGAACTAATTCCTCCGTAGAAGAAATGTCATGCTTGCTTGCTTGCTAATGGCATAAAAGTTTTCGTTTCGTCTATGGAACAAAAAAATTATAAAATAATAAATGTAATTATGATCTCATATGAATGTTGAGCCCTAAACCCTGAGATTCATCTGTTTATGTCAACACTGCTTTTGATCAGTTTTAGATTTCTGAGTGTCGGGTTTTGCTTCCTATTAATGTAGATTTGAATTATTATGTCTAGCTTAACTAGAAACTGCTTTGTTGGAGTTTCTTCATCGAACAACCAGTTTATTTTTATATTGGAATAAAAAAATAAATCTCAGACCTCTCTGGAGATGGCTTTTGTAACTTTAGATCCAGACCAGTGAACATGTCCATGGATATCAGCAACAATAAAACATGATTTATACCACAACTCAGTTGACGTATCAAGCTGCCCGACATCTCTGGGAAAATAATCCGCTGCGTTCGATTGTGTCTGTCTCTGTCTTTTGTTTCCAGCTCCATTTCAGTGTCAGTTGTCAGGGCACGTGATTGACAGATAACCACACATATAAATACAAACATTTTTTTTTAAACAAAAATTTTAATTTTATCTCAGGTCATCCATCCTGAGAGAAAAAAAGTCAGGATAGGTAAAAAGAAAAAAAAATTGAAAGTGATAATTCGTGGTATTCATTTTGCTTCTGTTGAAAAATAACCTCATTAATGTATGGAAAACTTACAATATATAAAGTTGGTTAAAGTGATCAGAACTTTTGCGTTTTATATATAATTTCAGAGAAAGTAGTAGTTGGTTCAGTATAACAAGAAAAAGAAGTATTTGCATCTAGACTTTATATTATGCAAAGATATAATATAAAGGGAAATAACAACAGAAGATTGAGTGTGGTAGTAACTCCTTTTACTTGCCCACATTTCATACCATACCACTATCCAAGCCTGCTGTGCTGTGGTCCACACTTGAATATAAACCAGATCCCGGCCATCTCGCAAATCTACGACATCCCTTTGGTTCAAAAGTGGAACATGCATTTTGCATGTTCCTGAATATATATTTTTTTCTTGCCTCGGGGTGAAAGACTGTGTTGGAGAGAAGAGGGGAAAAAAAAAAGAAGTTTAGAGTATGATGAATGTGTTCTGGCCACTGGAGTGTGGGTGGTCTGTTTCTGTCAGCGCTGCTATTACAGCAGACAGCAAAGTTACAGGCCAATAAGCCACACTATCATCACCGTCATCAGCTGCAGATCCTCTTACAACAGCTCTCAGCTGTCCACATCACAGCCCTGACGGCACAAACATGTACTTACCCAGAAAGCCCTGCACTTCAATGTCCTACATTAAAGCATTTGCTTTTGTCACTGTATCATTTTTAAAGTCCAATACAAGGAAAATGACACTTTCCACAAGTTTTCTAAAAGTTCTCTAAAAGTGCTCTTTTCATCAGTGTTGAAAACCTGTGCTGTAGCACACTTGTGATGAGGCGTTTCATTTCAACCGTCCATTGGTTTCCAAACGTTAGCAGAAGTTTCCTCACATTTAGAGCTGTCCTCACCCCACGGACCTTTTGAACACAGTGAATTCTACCCAACTGCTTTTCCAGTGGGATGTTGGATTATAACAAATTAATTAGGCAATTTAAAAATGTTCCCAATTTTGGGACCAAGAAAACATTGAATTACAAATTATTTTCCTTGCAATTTTTATTTTTGGGTAAATTCAGCTGTCAAATTGCAAAGACCACATTGTAAATGTATTTCAATTTAACCTTTATGTCAGTGCTTCTCAATATTTTTCTGTTACGCCCCCCCCAGCAAGAATAAAACAATCCGTGGCCCCCCACCGCACCGCCCACTCTCCGCCGCAACTGTAAATAACAGCATTTGTCTATAAAATATTTAAAGGTACACCTCTGCATAACAAACAAAAAAAGGGCTATAGTTCAACTTACAAGGATGTGCAATTACACTTTATTGTTGTACGGCGGAAAAAAAGAATGTTCCCCAAGGACACAGGCGCCCCCCTCAGCATCGCACCGCGCCCCCCCAGGGGGGCCCGCCCCACACTTTGAGAAGCACTGCTTTATGTGATGATGTAACGTACTGGCAAGCTGTTCTGCATTAACCCCGACCTTTACACCAAGACTTCTGGGATCGGTTCTAGCCCTGCCCATGAATTTCAGAGGTATTAATTAGTTAAATATTAATTAAAAACTATTGTGGGTGGAGTTTCCCCTTTGAATAGGGATGTTTCTACGATGTTATTAGAAATTCATTTGAGGAGAGTAGGAAATCATGGATGTGATAGCTAGGTTCTCAGTGTAGTGATGGCCAAGTGGTTAAGGAACTGGACTGAGGAGGGGAGGGGAGGGTCCAATGTGCGAATCCACCAACTGTTAAGTTACAACCAAGGTGCACTGAGCATAACATTGTCCGCACTTACTGCTCTTAAAGCTGGTCACTGTTGACTTTGGTGAAAGGTAAATGCAATGGAGTTTGCTGTCCTTTCTTCCTTCCTTTATTTCTCAGTCATCCAGGTCATCTTGTCCGAAAAAAGTTATATCTTCAGTTCTGAAGAAGGCTTCTTGGATGAAAGGTGAAACATCTTCAAGAAAACCACTTTGTCCAGCTGTCCTTCTGTGACTATTTTTGTATCTGGCACACTGTTTCTTCTAAGTAGAAAACCTCAAAACACACAAGATACGTAGCGTTTCAAAGGCAAAGGGAAAAACGGACCCATTGAGTTTTGATGAAACTGTAGAGAAACAAATAGAGACAGAAGTTTTTGTAATAATCCTCCCAGTCTTTTGCGACATCTTCCCACAGCTTCCTCCTGTACATCTGTGCTGTCCTGGAGCTGTTTTGCTTATTAGGAGGAATTTTTCTAAAGGACTCACTGGAGCCTGGGTGTTGTAATTACTAAACAGGAAAGAGCTCCTAAAACATTCTGACGTTGGTTGGCCGAGCTGATTCATGACTATGAAACAGGACAAATGCGCACGCGCCCACAGAGGGCAAATGCTGGCAACCCTTTGTTATCTGTGAGATTGGGGAGGAGAATAATGAGGTCACCTGTGAGCCAACTCCACTGTGTTACATTAATGAGGTTGCTGTCTGCCGCCGTGGCCCGACTACAAGGACACACACGCAGTAGATCAAGCGGCATTATCTGTCCTCCGTCATTCGGCCTGGCAGCCATACAGAGAGTGAAGCGAAGCGGTGAAGCCGGACTGTACCAAAGCTTTATTTTCTCTCTGCTGCTCACGTTGGACCCTCTGACAACACTGCGTTGATTTATGACTGCTGCCGACAGACACAGCCAGCAGACAACTCGTGCAGTGTATGCGTTAGGAGCTCACGTGATTGATTATCCTGTGTCTGTGGCATTTTTGAAATGTAATCTCTCTGAACAGCATGAGAGGTGTGAGACCACGGAGAAAACAACCACCCTACCCAACCCCAACCCACACACACACACCCCAGCCACCGCCCCCGCATGTATCTTTGCCTGTATTGTATTAGCATACCTTTGCTCAAGCTTGCTGGGAAATTGAATTCCCTCTCTTCCTGTAAAACTCTCGGCGGGATTAAACCGTCACTCCGTGATTTACTGTAACCTTGCTATAAACAGCAGCATCCCTCCGTGGAGCTCTGATTGATGCGCCAGCAACTGTTTTGTGTTGCCACATTGTCACGCTATCACACAGTACATTTCATTTTGCCTACACCGCAATGAAAACAGCAGTGAATTCAATGAAGTTTATTTTTCTGGATGAGCAACGTGTCAAGGATTTACGATATCAAAACTCGAGTGAGGAAACTGATCATTTTATTCAATTTGACCAAATGCGAGTTTAAGAGACAACTGGTTTTTGCTTTCTTGGTATGATGACACGTCAGCACAGGGCTCAGAGATTGTCTGTATAATCCAACCGCTAACCATAAGGCAGCAGTCTTCGTTTTACATGGTATGAGACGAGGGCAAACAATTTTAAAGGTTCACTCAAACAAGGGTCAGTTGTTCCCTACCTGAGGATGTATCTCCCCCTTCCAATCATACAAGCCATAGAATGTCAACTTTATTTGGAGTTTCCAGTTTGAAGATGGAAAGGAAAGCAAACTCCATTGTGACATTGTGAAACACACCACTGCACTGAACAAAATGTGACCCTACAAAACCAAAGTGAACATTGACCAACTTTGAGCACCTTTAGTGGGTAGCAGTGTGTGGGGACAGGGCCTCAGTGGACCTTAGTGTTAACCTGGCAGCAGGTGAATTTGAAATGTAATTGTAATCGAGTCCAGTTCCTCAACCTCTAGGCCAGTGCTTTTCAATTATTTTCTGTTATGCCCCCCCCCAGCAAGAAGAAAACAATCCGCGCCCCCCTCTACGCACCACCCACTCTCCGCCACAACTATAAATAATAGCATTTGTCTACAAAATAGTTCTAGGTACACCTCTGCATAACATCGTATCCTTGTTAACATAAAGAAAACAAAAAGAAAAATATATAGTTCAACTTACAAGGATTTGCGATTACACTTTGTAGTAAGGTGGAAAAGGTGCATGTCCCCCAGGGTCACACACACTCCCCTGAGCATCGCACCAGACCCACACCTTGAGAAGCACTGTTCTAGGCCACCAATGCCCCCTTCTCCCTGAGTGCACCCTAAGACTTTTACAACAAATCTTTTCCAGTTAGGATTTTGTCATTTGCAGAATTTCTTGCCATGTCAAAGCCTGCCTCTTTGTCCCATCCAAAAATGTGATGGACTGCCCCAACTGGGAGTAGTCCTAACTATAGAAGTATAATAATTATTATTATATTCTAATTACTGTAATTGTTATTACATCTTTCTTTGCTTACATTGAAAAAATCTACAGTGGGTGTTTAAGTTGAAAGTCGCACAGGGCTATGTGAATCTTCTAGAAATTGAATACAGGACCCTCTTGATCACAACCCGCTGCAAAGCTTCAATTATGTTAACCAGATTCAATTTAATTTGACCTAAAAATTGAAGAAGAAAATTGCTCATTTTATTTCATTTGCTCAGAAACCTTGTCTTCATATCAGTTATCAAAAGTTGGACAACATTTGAAATTGTAACATCTGTCTTTGTTCTGGACTTTGGTCTCACTCACCTCATCGATTCCTGCCTGTTTTTTGCTGCCTGTCCCTGTGGAGAGTCTCTGGTGTTTTGAGCCAAATGTTTTGTTTCCATGTGTCTTCTTTTCCAGACTCTTTCTTGTACATTTTGATTTATTTGACATAAGTGTTTGTATTTTGATTCTGTCTGTTGCCTGGAGCTGTTTCATGTCTTTGACATGTTTCGCACCCCGTGGCATTCCGACCTCGCTGGCTTGAACTTGGTTAAACTTTATTAATACGAGAGACAGTTAGGATACATTCTTAAACTGAGCCAATTTATTTGATCTATTAGATGGGAAGAAAGAAAGTTAGATAGAACTTTATTAAACCCCCTGGACTTTTCTGTGGGAAACTAAGGCTTCAACAGCAGCACAACACCAAAACAACAGAAATAACATTAGACTAGATGCAATACAATACAAACAACAAGAGCAACAGCAATGTTATTTATTGCAAAATGCTTCATATGTTTAAAGTTGTGTTGGGTTATAAACCCAAAGGTCAACACTAGAATGCCTTGGATTTTAAAACTACTAGAACACCCATGAGTGGTCCTTTTGACCCCTAGATTGGTGGTATATTCTTAAACGACATTGTAACTGGTTAATTTTGTCACAATATCATTAAAATAAGAAACACCACAGAAATGTGAAATCCAACACCTTTATTATTCACACTTTCATAAATCCATTGCCTCTCATTTATGGCCTCGCAATCAGCAATGCAAGAGCAATAAATCACTTAGTGTAACCAAGAAAAAATCTCATTCTCACATTTCACGTTTTGTTTTCAAACTCTCCTCTCCTGACGTTCATGCTCAAGTGAAGGCAATAAATGACGCCGTAGCGACCAAAAATTCACTGCACATTAAAGTGCAGAGGACATTTAGATGGCTGCCAGGCGCAGTGGGAAGGAACCACTAGAACTTCTTTGTATTATGTCATAAACATAAAAAAATGACTTAAAATGTAGACATATTAAGGAAGGCATGAGGTTTGTCTGTCTCCTTCCTTTTCCTTGCGTGGGTCAATCAGTGTGAGCACAGTCACCTGTGTCTTTGTAATTAGTTCTCCCTCGTGTCACCTGGTGCCCTCACCATATATACCCCTCTCCTTCACTCAGTCCTTGTTGGTTCATTGTCGTGTGATGTTGTGTCTTGTTGTTTGGTGATGCTAAGTGGGATTGGGCTGAAGAAGCCAAATCATTGAGGAGTTTTCTTATAAAAATGTATGTTTAGTTAATGACAGGTTTTGTTGTTTATGTTAAAATAAATCTTGAACCAGAGAAGTCTGTCTTTTGCTGCGTTTGGGTCCTACCATGTCTTCAGCCATACCAGAACGTAACAGAAGGAGCAGAATTGCAGTTTTATATTAGACAAAAGTATTGGTTATATAACTTCCAACATGGTCAAATTGACCACCCTGGGTATAAAAGTAACCTGGACATGTTGAGGAAAAAATCTTTTCTTTTGTCCATGGGGTATACAAACAGCGCAACAGAATTTCCAGAAACAAAATGGTTTAGGAAACTATAAAGTGACAGTTTGTACTTTTGATTTACTTTATAGTAAATAGAAATATTGTAAAACATTTTTTTGGGTTAATTTTGTTCACATATCCTATTACCTAATCAGATTTCTGACCACACTATTGTTCTTTTTACTTTTTCTCAGGAACCACGGAGTGACATCACCATGTCAGTGTGACATCACCGTGCTCCGTGATGTGTTTGGTGAGTATGGCGGCATCCTTACATCTCAACTTATTTATGAATAACCTCGTAATGAAAGGAAATGATCCTTTACCATCTCTGCACACATGCCATCTAAACAGAGACAGCCGGGGCACCACTGCTCATTTTTCTTCCCGCATTCACGTGTGAGTCTGCGTAGCTGATGATAAATGAGCGCAGCAGATCCTGAGAGAGCTCACCGAGGAAAGAATAATGGGTATTTAAGCACACTTGTAAATTACCAACACATTTGTCTTAGACTGTCCCCTCAGGGACACATGACAGTACTGCACACAAAGTATATAAAGCCTACATACATCTGTTCCACATAGCCTTATTGGATCTGCTGACATCACTTAAATGCGAACTGTCACGCCACGTATCATAATTCATGCTCTGTCAAAGCGCATAAAGCAGACTCCGCTGTCTTTGCACCTGCATGTGTGTACGTGTGCGTGTGATACAGCCTGTCTCAGCAGGTGTGCGCTGGGTCATGCAGAGTGCACGGTGATGTTTATCTCCAAGTACCACAGGAAGACATGCCGGACCTCCTGGTGGGAAAATGGGATTATAGCTATTTACCTCTCAGTGGCGCGCTGGGTGCCCAGCGTACGATTTTGACGTTACATGCTTCCACGTCCTCTGTTATGAACATCCTAGTCATGGTAATGCAAAAAAAAAATTACGACGAGTATGACTACATAATTTGTGACATTTTTTTTTCCTTCATTAACTTTAAGCACAGACACCATTTATCACTTTTATTTATTACTGACCACAGACTGGAATAAACCGGAGCTCAGTTCTCTGGACTTTATGACTTTGCTTTGACTTTTTTGTGGAAGCTGCATCCTGCAGTTCAGCACAGAGTTGTTTGGAGTTTCCTGCCAAAGTTGGGATCATAACACAGCTTTGTGTTTCTCCAGCCGCTTCCAGAAAGCAGCCAGAGCGTTCCAATCCATCATCCTCGTTCATAAACAGTCATTAATGTTTATGACAGGTGTCGTGACATGTTTATGACAGCATTATGTCTGCTTTACGAGACCACTGTCAAGTCAGGTTTTATGACCATTGCACTCCGAGGCGTAGAGGGGACTGCTGGCTGTGCGCCCGTGAGGTTCTGGGATGTTTAATCAGTTACTTGAACACATTCACAATAAAAAGAAAGAATGCTGTTTGGCAGTGGAGTCCGTCGGTGTGACAAGGATAGCCATCAAACCTTCTCATTAAGCTTGCCGGATCCAAGCTCCGCTGTTCTCCGGGGCTTTTATTGGGAAATCACTATCCTCAATTTGCTAGTTGTTGTAAAAGTTGTGTTCCAGGTAGTGGTTGTGAGTTCGGGGGTTAAGCAACACCACAAAATCCCCCACCCTCATGCTTTATGGCCTCCCGTAAAGCTGTTGGCAGGCTGACAGCGGCAGTATCTTTTTATCTGGCTGCTAATTTAAGGAAGGAGATTAAGGTTGTGAATTACTTTTATGGCAGTGAACGTTTTTTTTTTTTTTATTTGCAGATGATGAGCCGCTCTTTCTCCATGTTTTGTCAATGTTTGTGTTTTCCCATCCTGTTTGTCTAAATAGTTCTTATTATTTTGCAGTAGCCCTCAATTAGAAGTTAATGAGTCAACACCAGCTGCCCTTTTAAAACCATGTAAAAACGATAAACAGCGTTGTTGAAATGTTTCTTTACAAGACCGAGGTATTGAACTACTATATATAACAGCGGTACATAACTGATGACATTATATTGTGTGTTGTTAAATGTTAAAGCAGATGAGTTTCCCTTAAAACAAGTCTGCGAGAATTGTAAATGTTAAATTCAGACTGGGGAGCTGGATGCTCAAAAACCTTTGTATTTATTTTTAGACAGGTCTTGTAGAAAGACAAATGACTCGGTGAAAATGTTTTAACAGATGCAGACAATGGTCCCACATGCAATTTACTGTTTTGCTCTGTTTATTATACAAAATAGTTGGGTTGCCAGGTCAAACGAAGTTTATCACTGCTGTCTTTCTTCTGTGGATAGTGAATGAGAATTTACAGATATTGTCCAAAACTTTTTATTCCCCATTGCGTTATTAACTAATATTGATGTATACAGCTGTTTGCCCCTTTAACTGAAGTTTATGTCTCAGGACCCCATGTGTTGGTGGAAAAAAAACATCATCTTACGATACTACCTGTCAATGGCAGATTCTCTGTTATGGTCATGGTCGAAGTGAAAGAGTTTTATTAGATGGATCCCTCCATTACCAAAGTATCCTTTGGGAAATTATGGCTGGGATACAAAGGTTTCCTAGGGAACGTTTCAACTCTCATCCAAGAGGCTTCTTCAGTTCTCCAAGAGAACTGAGATAGTGTCTCGGATGAGAGGCGAAATACAGTCATGGAAAAAATGATTAGACCACTCTTTCTTTGATTTCTTGTCCATTTAAAAGTCTGCTTCCACTTAATCTACATTAATCTGGACAAATATAATAACAACAATAAAGGCTCATAATTAAGTTTAATTTCAGAGCTGATTTCTGGCCATTTTGCATGGTTTTATAGACAGTGACAAAAAATCACTTCCGCTCCTACATCACTAGCAATAACGTTGTACTGACAAATACAGTGGTTTTAGTCATTGCATGGTTTTGTGTTCATTGTTCATCCAGGTGATAAACCTTTAGTGGAACAAGGCATTAAGATGAAGAAGGAATTGAAGAAAACAGCAGAGTGGTCTGATAATTTTTTCCATGACTGTATGTTGAATTACCTTGTAAAACTTAATGTCCAGTTGCCTAACAAAACTCTTTATCTTCTCATATAACATAATCATGTTATTATCAGTTGGCCAATAATATAGTAAAGAAAGAAAACTCCTTGTCATGGTGTCATTGTGATTCACATGTCACCTCTGTGTTTACTTCATCATCACCAAAGTGAATTCTAGGAAGCTTTGAGCGCCCCAGGAGTTGTGAGTGACAGTGCCATGCTCAGTGGAGCTCAGTCGTATCCTGGCAGTTAGTGGATTTGAACTTGGAACCCTTAACCACCACTATGCCAACCCTGCCCACAAATAGGCTAACTGATATTATCGGTTTGTCCGTTATTCTGCACATTATCCAAGTGACTCCCTAAAATGCTGCCGTTTTATTTATTACTTTTACATCGCATGCTACTGAGATTAATCAGTGGACTGACTTAGCTCTCCGTTTCTACAACTGAGCGTTCTGCCGCCAGTATCAGCAATCACGGAGCACGGTGAAGAATTTCTCTCTTTAAATAGCTAATCTTTGAGGTGAAATAGTAGCCGTGTGTCACCGGAGCTCGGTCGTACACCTCCCCTCGTTGCACCCTGGCGAGCACTTTACAAACAAACGTAAGCAGTTTTATTGATAGGGTAATCCTAGACTGATTAATGACCCAATAATCAGCCGTAACCTGCAATAAATCAGCCGCTGATCGATACTGGCCGTGCTGTGCAGCCGCGGTCAGATCATTACAATGTCACTGTATATCTGCCATTAGCACAGGAAGACAGACCGCTAAAGGGGAAGGAGAGAAGAGTGTTCCCTTTCTAATGTGTCGGCGATAGGATTGATAGAGAGGTCATTTTTTAATTTCATTTGTCTGCCTGCCTGCCTCCCTCCCTCCTCCTCCCTCCAGCCTGATTAATGACCCAACAGCAGCAGCACTGATAAAGATGGAGAGGGGTGAGCAGGATGTTAAATTATGATAATGACAGCACAATTAATGACACTGGGAGATATTATTCTTCAGCTTTTTGGCATATAACAGCTGCTGGTGTTACTCACCATGCACAGTGTGTTAATGTAGTTTAAGGATGCTCTCCCCAAGATACTGTATATATCTATTTTTGGTTATGTTGTGCATCAAAAATTCACTAGATATATTAAATTTATTCATTCCGAAGATATAAAAAAAAGACACTTTTGTTGCCAAGTATTTCTTCGACTTTGTGTTTGTGGCCTTATGTGATATATACCGTACTGAATTTCCCCAATATCTGTTAAATGTTACATACTTCAATTCGTTATTTGATCAGTATTTCAGGGGATTACACAGTATTTGTTAAAATGTCTTAAATCCATTGTTTTCTCTTAAAAATGCCATGAGAAGAATGGGGATTTTATTCTTTATCATGTATTTGACATGGCCTTAAATATTTATTTAAACTCTTGATTATTTGTGCTCTTGTATTTCACTGTGATCGTCATTAAAAGTCCAAAATTTTTGTTAGCTTCAGGAGCCTTGCGCAATTCTAGGCGTCCTTGTCCTTGTTTCCATTCAATTTTTCTTCAACTTTTCCACGCTACCTGAATATTCCCCGTCCTTTGCCAATTCCCAGGCCTTCTTCAACCACGGGTAATCATCACATCATTAAGTTTTCCCTTTTTCACTTAAGAATGATTTGTCCTTCTTTTCTCTGTAATCTGTGTAATTATGCTGTTTACAACATGAACCCAACTCTGCTCCCTGAGCTGGCTCTGATTTAGAGAAAAAGAACAGTCAAGCCAAGAGAAATCAAACTCAGCGCTCGGATAAATTAAGTAATTGGTGAAAGTGCACCGTCAGCTAAGTTAGCTTTAACTAGAGCTGCCTTTTTAGAATTGGAACCACACATCCACGGGGAACTCATAAAACTTTATCAGTCTGAACATCAACATCAAGTGTTGAATTTAAAATTCATGTAGACATTTCATTTAGAACCATTCATTTCTCTGGGTATTTTTTCAATTACGTGAAATGAGAAAGTGACAAATAAGAATCCAAACAACTTTGTTTTTACCCTAGTTTTACCATTGTTTTTAATGTTTTATCAACTGTTTTGTATCAACAATTCATCTTTGTACATTGCCACCGGCTGGTATTGCGTCAAAGATCGAAAACTCAATCAAAATGGTTTGAGACCTGTGACTTCCAACCGTGCTGTCGTAGCACGTCAGTGTGGCATGAAGGATAATCAGGTATTCAGATGTTTAGGTGACTATAAAAAAGTAAACCCTCTCCACCAGGTGGCAACAAAAACCAAAAACAATTGAGTCTCAGAGCTGTCAAAAATGTTCATATCTACTGTACCTTTCATCAATTCCTGATAGTATAATTTATCAGTTTTGTGTTCAACTAAACAGAAAATGTCCTTTTGTGACATTTTGTCTAATTCTTAAATGCGTTCTCTTTGGAAACACAAAAATCTGTATATTATTTGGTTGGTGTTCATGACTTTGCAGACAACATTGGTTTAATTGCTGATATTAATTATACAATCAAATTGTTGACAAATAGTCCCAACTGGCAGTGGTGGCAAAGCGGTCAAGTGGGTGGACTGCATGGCTTCAGGTTCGAAACCACCAGCCAGGTTACCACTTAGCTGCTCTAAGCAAATCAGTGCTATCTGTAGTAATGGTTAAGCAGATAAGGATTAATGAATAGACCGAACTGGATGTAGTCTGTAGTCATGAGGTACGTAAGTAAGACTCATTCATGAATCCATCTTCATCTGATTGTTCATTGCCAGGTTGCAAAAGACGCTAGCACCACCCAAATCACATTGCACCATTTTGGTTTGGACGGTCTACAGACAAAGCACTTCAGTGGCATCTGGTAGATTTGAACCGTGAAACGCATGTGCTGTCTCTTATACACATCTGGTTACCACTTAGCTGCTCTAAGCAAATCAGTGCTATCTGTAGTAATGGTTAAGCAGATAAGGATTAATGAATAGACCGAACTGGATGTAGTCTGTAGTCATGAGGTACGTAAGTAAGACTCATTCATGAATCCATCTTCATCTGATTGTTCATTGCCAGGTTGCAAAAGACGCTAGCACCACCCAAATCACATTGCACCATATTGTGAGCCTTCATATGGGTGGTGAACCAACAGGAAGATTTTGGTTTGGACAGTCTACAGACAAAGCACTTCAGTGGCATCTGGTAGATTTGAACCTGAACTGTTGCGGACCTAAGTCTGCCTCCTTAACCACTAGGCCACTACTGGCGGCACAAGTAAGACTCTTATGTCAAAAAAAAAAATTAAATCACTTTTTAACTGCATATGCGTTACAGTGACCTGCTAAATGCATGTTGTTATAAACTGAAAACAGAAGTGTTGGAAACTACATCGTCATTAGAACTGTCATATAGACTTCCACTGTCGAACATCCCATTGGGGGCAATTTCATGGAAGCAATTACTGCTCCAACGCTGCCGCGCCTGTTTATCAGTGCTGTGATCAGAGTGATTGAATGATCTCAGGGAGCGCCGTGAATTAGGGCTGTGAAGATGATCAGATGTTTATTAATTGGCTCATTGACTCACTGCTGATGGCAGACATCATGGTTCTTCTGCACTGTGAGTACGCTTTGTTTTCTGAGGTCACCTTTGTTTTTTTTCTTGTCTTTCCTTTTTTTTGTTGCTTAAGGTCAGTTGCTGACTGATGAAGTATCTTCTGACCTTCATTGCTCTTGACTTTGTCATTGATTTTATGTCAAAATCTTTGACATCTTGCTGCCCTGGGACATGGAGTATATGAGGGTAATTTGAGTTCTGTGTGGGACTTAGTGGCAAGAATAGAAGAAACAGTGGACTTTTGGGATGTCCTACTGTCCTCGCTGGATTTAATGAACCATTGATTTAGACGGAGTAGGTTGTGATTTAGGGAAATTGCATTGTGGTACTTACCATAAGACCAGACACAATATCAGCATTAACAATGACCTCAACAAGCTTTTTATGCTATGGTTGTATTTATTGTGCATGTATATTGTATAAATGAGTATCATATAGAGGATACATATCAAGTACTAAAAATGGGTGAGAAAAACGTAATTACTTAAACATTAACTTTAACAGTAACATATATATCATATTTATATGTTTTTTAAATTTTTTTAATATTTAATATATAATATAATTTCCATAATTAAATTCCATAATTATATTTGATGTTTTATAACATTATCTTGTTATGTTACACTTCCTAAAAATAACAGACTAAATTTTATTTGTATATTTACGTTTATTAGATATATGTATATATACAGTATATATGTAGCTAACCATAACTAAGGTTGTTAGTAAGGCTAATGTCATTTGTCATGTTTATGTTCATTATCACAATATATATGAACGTTGTGTATTTAAATATATATATATTTGTAATATATACTGTATATTCTATATATATAGCATATAAATATGTTCTACAGTCAATATAATTTACTCTATATAAGTATAGTAAATATATTTACTATAAATGTAAGTATATATGTATATATACATATATAAATAAATATACATAGAAATATATGCAAAATGTATGCATCACACTTTATTAGAATCTGATTAGATAGTCAAGATCTGTTTCTTTACCAGTTAGATTTTAACTAGTTTCCAGATACACAGAGAACATGAAGATCACTGGAAAGGCAGGCAAGAAAAAAGAGAAAAGAAGAAAAAACATGGAAAATGAGGATCAAATCAGTTAAGTGAGAAGGAGAGAGGCTGGGTCAGAGCTAAAGGAAGTGAGGATGACAAGGTGCATGGCGAAGAAGAGCATGTGGGGAGATAAGATAAAGAGAAGTGGGGGACAGAGAAGAAGAAAGGTAATTTGAGAGAGAGAGCCAGTAGGAGAGGTTGAGGCAGGGCTGACAGTGGGCCATTCATCCTCCATGCTAGAAGAGACAAACTGCTGGCAGAGGGAGACAGGGCCCATAAATCACTGGGCAACACACACACACATACACACACACCCATATTTGCAGTCACACACACACCCACACTTGGCCACACACACACACGCAGAGAGAAGACCCAGTGTATAGACAAAAAGCCCTCTTGTACAGCTTATTTCCACCTGGTCTGTCCTTTGTTTCACACTGGTCACCTGGAGCGGTTTTCCTCTTCCTCCAGTGGAAAGCAACTTTGTTCACTTACCGCTGTAGTCAATTATGAGATGATCACTGAAGAGGAAAATTTAGAACTTTTTGACACTGTTATGAGAGCATTTATGAAAGAGCAAACCTTTTAGGAATAATAAAAATCACTGTGAGAAGTAGAAACATAGAAACAAACACACAATGAAGAGGAGGATTTTAAAGATGCAGGTTTATATCCGTGGTGCTTCAGCCCATTGTCTCCCAAAGCCTGGGTCGCAGAAGTATTTTTGGGTGTTGCCTAACATCATGTTTCCTAGTAGCAAATGGTCATTTTTGCTGGTTTTTGTTCCGATATTATTCCATCAACAAACAAATATCCTGACAAATGTTCAATAATGGTTAATTATTTGCATTTGATGTGTAGGGTCGCAAAGGTTTGTAGCTTTTTATATATTGGTCCCCGGAAAAAGTTTTCGAAGGTTCATGAGGGGCTGGTACAGTGCAGTGTAATTTGGTTGTCTGTGCTCTGACTGCTTCCCCTGGAACAGTTATGCAATGGATAGATGGATGGATGTAGCTTTAAATCATGGAATTTCATTCCTCAATTCAGGAACTTTATCAGTTTCCCTTCAGTTTTATCAGTTTAGTAGTGTCACCACAACAAGTCCTATTCACATAGTGACATAAAAAGTGCTCATTAACATCAGGAGCAGTTTTTGTCTAAAAAGATGTGACAGACAACTCCTCACACCTTTGTCCTTTGTCTCGAGCCTGTCTCTTATACACATCTAGATGTGTATAAGAGACAGAACTACATCAACATGATCACAGCGACCGACAGCAAGGTAGACAAACAAATGACTCCCTTTCCTTCTGATCATCATCTGATTCTTAAACCTGCTCCAGTCTGTGATGTCGTCAGTCGGTTCTTCTGTGATTAACAGGTCCTGTGTGAGCTGAAGTTTGAATTTCTTAGAGAGGTTTGTAACCACGAACATTACATTCCTCTCAGTCTGCCGATACCTTCAGCCAGAATCACAGGTGTGTGAGGATCCCTTTAGTCACCTAGTCATTCACTCAGTCATCACCCCTGTCTCTTATACACATCTAGTCACAAAAATATAAAATTATCTTATATATATATATATATATATATATATATATATATATATGTAGGAATTATTCATCTTTGGTTCACATATGATTAAGACTCAAAATAAGTGGTGAATAAAAAATAGGCCTAGAGTTGAGTCCAACAACTTGACAAGTAAAACTGAGCAGAGGAAAAACTACAACACTGCTACTAAATGTTCTTTAATGAGCTGCAGGTCAACCATGATACTTATAATAGTTCAACAACTGAAACTGTTATGTAATTTGACATGTCTCCATTTAGGCAAAAAAGTTAATTTCCTGTCCTCACTACATCCTTCATGGACTTTTATCCTTTTTTTTTAAAGTTCATAAACGGTCTATTTCTAGCACCATGCGGCCTCTCATTCATCACCATCATTTATATAGACGAGTGTGAGGTCAAGGAAAAAAGACGGAGCAAATATTCCCGTAACCTTTTGGTTTTTCCATCCGTAGTGCAGTAATACGTCTCTGGCAGCCCAGCGGCCCGGCTGCTCTTCCTCTCTGTCTGTCTGTGGCCAGGGCTGGTCCTTCTGTGACTGATGGACTGTCTCTCTGTGGGTTCTGTCAGTTTCAAACCTCCCCCTTTCCTCCCCTGCCCAGAGCGGGTGAGGAGTGCCAGTTCCTCTTCACCTAGCCCTGACCTCTGCGTTGACATGCTGAGGGTGTTTTGACAACGCGCCACACGCTGACCACGACTGCCGGGCAGGTTGGGGGAAGTCGCTGCACTGGTGTTTTTTCTGGAGGATGTTTTTCAATGGTGTTTCAGTGATTTGTCAAGGCCAGAACATTATGGAACTGTGGGCTAAATGGAATGAGGATGGGATTTACCCAGATGTAAATCTGTGGTGAGAGAAATCTGGCTTGACTTTTTTTTTGTCTTTGAGAGATTTGATTGATGATTTTGGTATCAAAGATCTTGAGGTGAAAATACTTTGTACAATCTACTACTGCTATTATTTGTTAAACTATCCCAAACCAGCCACCCAAGTTGTAATTCTGGAAGTTGTTTATGAAAAAGGTCTATTTCTGCTATTTTATACCAAGTATTTTTCAACAAAATCTAGTGTTGGAGTCTTAAGCTAAGAATCTATCTATCTATATCTATCTCTATTTCTAGCTCTATCCCTATCTATCTATTTATCTATCTATCTATCTATCTATCTATCCATCCATCCATCCATCCATCCATCCATCCATCCATCCTCGTCTACAACTTCAGCAATCATGTTTTGATTTCCCAACATTTAGAAATTATTTGCCAATGGAAGTAATAACAGTATTATTGCTATTACAAAATTTGCAAATCGTTATTCGTGGGTATGTTGACACTGGCTACTGGTTTTTGCTCGCTTCATGTCAACTTTCTGTTTCAGCTCTGTTGCTTGGGTCAAAAAAGTCTTAAGCCCTAAACCAAAAGTCCATTTTGGCTCATTTTTGGTCAAAAGATTTTGACTGTCAAAAATTTGTCATCTCTGATTTATACATTGTAAACACGTGGGGACATAAATCGATGTGGAAATAATGCTGCTAGATAAAGTAAATGTCAACTGAGGAGTAATGGGATATATTGTAAATTACCAGCATATTTGGAGTTTATTTCTTGTGAGTCTGCAGTATAGCTTAATCGTATACTTTTAAGAGACCTGGTCTGTGAATGGTTATTTGTCTTTGGACTGTCCAGAGTTTACAGGTACTGACTTTTCAACCATGTCTTAATCCAAAGCTTTAGCTCAATTGACCACTGATGGTCTACAGCACATTAGAAGTGTCAGGTCCGATCCAGTATGTAATCAAAGCAAAGCGTGAATGTGTGAGGTCCTGGCTAAGGTGAACAGTTGTGGCTGTACAACTCTGAAAAGTTGTAACAAAATCTTGATTTTAATACCACATATTTAAAGAATAAACAATCATTAAAGCTCAACTCAAATGATCTCATGATATAAAATGATACTCTTTGATAAAACCACTGTAGCTTAAATGACGCTTGACGTCCTACAGTGTTTTCCAACATATGTCAACGCTCCGACTGTATCTGTGTGTTGATCAAGTACGCTTTGACAGGCATATGTGAACAGATCTACGATGTGAATTGATTATAGACGGCTCTGCAACAGCTGGTGTTTTGATGATTTAAAATATGACAGAGGCTTTATGCGTGCGTCGTGTTGCCACTCAATCATCGTGCTGGCTGCAAAAACATGGCATTAATGATCGCACTGTATGTGACCCGAACTCTTTGGACTTGAGTGAGGAGAACGTATGTGACTTATATTAGTGATGCTGCAAACAATGGAGGACATTGTGCACGGGTCACATGCGGAGCGTATGCGTGCAAGCGAGGACCC
This sequence comes from Paraplagusia blochii, assembly GCA_016785265.1. Taxonomy (NCBI): domain Eukaryota; kingdom Metazoa; phylum Chordata; class Actinopteri; order Pleuronectiformes; family Cynoglossidae; genus Paraplagusia; species Paraplagusia blochii. The sequence continues at coordinate 6,632 of JAFBJS010035755.1, read as the reverse complement.
ACAAATGCAAAGGGCTGTGGAGTTTGGCGGAGCTGTGAAACTAAGATATATTTGTCAGTGATTAAAAATAAAAAGCAGCTTCCCAAGAGACCGACGAACAAACAACATAATTGTACAAAACACATAAATCCCATTAGAATCCCGCGGATCTTAAGATAGAAGCTCATAAATCCAGTTGGATGTGATTTATCTTCACTTCTACAACTGCACGCGAGTATTTTTACTTGTGCCGTTTTGGAGTCAGCGGACGAGAAGTTTTGCAAACGAGGACAAATTGGGATTTGTGTCACAATTTTTTCTTTCTCACTTTAATATGGGTCAGTAGTTTTCTACTTGACCTCTCCTCAATGACCTGCTCGAAATGATGGTGTAAGGTCAGGGGTATTATCCAGCTTCATTATTTAGCCAAACACATACTTAGGTACAATTCAATAAAGTTTTAATGGCGTTAACCATGAGGTAGCTGTAGATTAACTACAATTAATTTATATAATGACTGCAATTAATTAATTGAGGTACTTCTTATTCTTCTTCTATGGTTCTGGTTCCTTTTTTCAGGCTATGCCACTGTGAATCAAAGTTTTCCATCTCCCCCTGTCCTTTCTATCTGTATCTACTCCGGCTCCAACTACCTCCATGTCCTCCCATCCATCGATCTCCTCGTTGTCTCCTACCTGGTAGCTCCATCTCTAGGATCATTCTTCTACTAATGTATCCACTGTTCCTGCTCTGAACATGTCCAAACCATCTCAATCTGTCGTCTCTAGCTTTTTCTCCAAACCTTCCTGTCTGTGAACTCAGCATCCTCAACTCTACTAGCTCAGCCTCATGTTCTGTTATTGGTAGAGTCTCTAATTCAGAGGTGGGCAAACTTTTTGATTTGTAGACCTCAATATGTCCCAGAATTGGACATGGGTAACAAACCAAGAGCAGAAAGATGGGACATTTGTTGAACTTAGATAAATGACATGTAAAACCCAAGTATAAAACCTAAGGTGCCAAACTTCAAATAGCTTTAATGACGTAATTTCTTGGGAAAACTGAGGAATTGCAGAGAAATAGCAGAAGCAGAATGAATATGAAAATACAAACAAACTATTTACTTTGGAACAAGGTTGGCATTAAGAAACTAAATGGGTTGCATCCCACCCCCGGGCCATAGTTTGCCTATGCCAAGGATAATCCATACATCATGGCACCGTAGCTGACAATGTTTAGTTCAATGAAGTAAATACAAAATGACTATATTATACTATTATATAGTGTTACAACTAAACACATTGGTAACATAATGAGGCTATAAACAAGTATTTAAGAGGCTAAACAGAAACAAAATGCCTCCAAGATCAATACTTATCTTGGTAGATCTCATCTGTTATTCCTAAATAGTTCTAGCTTCACTGGTAATAGTTCTAATACCAGTCTCCTGACTAACCTCACGCATATAAATTAATAAATAATAAAATGTGCACGGTCAGCTGTTTGGATCCTGAGGAACACTTTTATCACAGGGCCACGCCGCAGACACTTGAACAAATCAATTAACCACATGTGCGACAAATGGTCGTTTGAACGAGTGCTCGTCTGTTGTCGAGTGTCACCGGCGGTGAGCGCAGATGAAGAAAAGCCTTTTGCTTTTAGTTTCCCAGCACTTTGTTCACAAAGAGTTTGTGATTGTTTGCCAGCGCAGTTGCAGCCAATTATAAGGACTCAAAAGGCAGCAGCATTAATCAAACCTTTACTTTTGTGGCAGATATTAGATTGCAAAACAAATATTTCACTGTCAGTGAGGTCGTACGACAGTCTTTAAGGGGATTTCATTAAGCCAGTGGCTCATCTGAATGGCAGACGAAGTTAATGTATAACATGGGCTTCTAGGGGGGAACAGAGAGAAAGATAAAGATGAATCTGTCTTCAATGTGAAGAGTGTATATTGTGCTACTTTCATTAAAAAGTAATATGGTCCCATATCTATTGGAGCTGTAGTCCATAACTATAGAACATTGAAGGCCAAGAATCATGTGGTTGAATGTAGTTAGTAGCATAGGCGAGCCATAGGTGGACCTGGGCCCGCCCACTTGTCAGTCAGGCCCGGCCCATCCAATGAGAGGGCTGACCATGTCATAACGAGGAATTATGTTCATTATCAAACTTAGGCTATTATACTTTGGGGTTGGGCCCCACTGATTTTTTCGAGGCCCACCCTCTACTAACGCCCCGGTTAGTAGTGAAGTTTGTTAGCGGTACTACAAAAGGTACCTAAATATGACAAGAGTATTCTTTTAAAGCACGAAGGGTCGACTATCCAACAACAAAATACTTAGCATACACGTAAAAATGGGGAATCTTCCTAGAGATGCTAATTCCATCAGCTGGTGGACAAAATTTACCCCTGAAAAATGATAATTCTTCTTTTGTCAAGAAATATACAGCAAGTAAACCACCACACTTGTGGTTTTCTAAAGTTTCCAAAGGCACCTGAATGCACCTTGTATGATGGCAACTTTGTTCTGCACAAGATGGCTTCACCCATGTTTACTCGCCGCAAGGTGCCATAAGGTTAACGCTATTATCTTTTATCTCGCTGTAACATCTCTGATCTACATGATCTTAACTTCAAAAAATAATTATAATAATAAGTTACCACCTTCTTCAGGGTGTATTATCATTGTGGTTTGCAAGCAGTGGCATGTCGGACGACATGGCTGCCTCCATGGTTTTACTTAACGTTACTGATACGGAGGAATTCTCACAAAAGTCTTCTACAATTGACCAAATGGATTTTAAAGAGTACGTTATGCTTGAACGTGTCAAAACATAGATTTATGACAAACTTATACAGTTAGTTTATACACTGTTGGTTTCTAACCTGAAACCCTATGGACCCCAACCCGCACCCTGAACCACTAGGCCACCACTGCCCCATAAAGATAGAAGATGTTACCTTGTTTCTGTTGGTGAGCAGTAGGATCCATGGCTCATGTGAAAATGACACTCAGTTTAACTAAATCAGATATGATCTCAATACTAGTGAAAATATGCATCTTTTGACTTGGATAATTTGAGGTATTCGATGATGGATATTCCCTCCTGGATTGATAATACCAGATTAACACAGACATTAACCTGCCTGGTGCATGCATGTAGGGCAGGGTGAATTCTGCAGTGATGAATTGTTACTTTAGCTTCTAAATGATGCCTGCATAAGCGATATCACCTTGATGTCATGCAGCAGAAGCATGGTGTGAGTTAAAGCAGCAGTTTATGGATCAATAGCTGTCACAGCTCTGGAGTCTGATGATCTGTAAAGCTCTCTGCTTAAAAAGATTATGACTGCACCCTGGGTGTTGGGCTACTGTGGTGAGACTGTGTGTGTGTGTGTGTGCGTGCGTGTGTGTGAGAGAGAGTGCGCGAAAAAGAATAAATTACAGGGTAATGATATTAAAAGCACAAAGTCGTTAAGATGCCAAGTTAAGACACAATAAATCCACTCATGGCGTCTACAGCCTGTCCCCACACTGGGTAATTAAATTAGATTTATAAGCCATATTACATCAGTGCAAGATACTTCATCCACCCTCAGCTCGGCACCGTCCCTCCTTTTTGCCCCGCTTTATTAGATGTCCTGACAGCAAGTGAAAAATATAGGGAAATGTTTCAGGTCTGAGGCTGCGAGAGCTCCACGCTGGCCATTCTGTCTTTGGTGGTGTCAGCCGGGTCCACTGATAATATATTAAGTGCCTCGCATTTCTGCAAAGCGACATTGGAGCGAGTCCGTGTCCGACATTCACAGTCACGGCGACTGCTGCGTCCACCCCAATGTCACATTACTGTGGCTGTCCAACGATTGAGCATTTTAATCTGATTAATCACAGGGCAGCAGTGGATTGATCCCGAATGAATCATATTTATTGGTTGACTTCAGCTACTACTACTACTAGTACTAGTAGTAGGAGTGTTAATCTGGTGGGCGGGTGGTTAAGCAGGCGGACCTGGGTCCACAGGGTTTCAGGTTTGAATCCATTAGCACCTACTGGCCCGCAAAAACAGCTACAAAAACATCTTACATTTTAAATAACAAAATAAACATGAGATTTTAGCGAAGATGTTTCAGAGACGTAAACAACAATAATGTGAGCTCCTGACTGTCTTTCATATACGATGGTACCTCCATCTTGGACAGTTTGGACTCCTGAGTTCCACCCTCTTACTCATAGGAATTACTAATATAAGGAGAAACTTGACAATGTGCTCGAATTGTGCTCACATACAGCACTAACATATTCCAACTATATTTAAGTTTTCTGCTTAGGGCCAACCTTAGATTACCGTAATTTCCGGACTATAAGCCGCACCCAATAAATTTTTTAAAGGGGAAAACATTTTGTACATACATAAGCTGCACCTGACCGCATGTACTGCATTCTTTTGCATTTTCCATGATGAGAGACAAAGCGTGTTACCGTACGCTATACTTCTTCTTCTTCTATGGTGTTTATTGGCGGTTGTGACTTGCGTCTTCCTTGACACCATCTGTCTCACTCTTACCTTTTCTGCTCGAGCAGTTAGAAAAAATGCATACATTAGCCGCATATCTGCATAAGCCGCAGGGTTGAAATTGTGTGACAAAAGTTGCGGCTTATAGTCAGTAAATTACGGTATGTTAGTTTTGTATTGTGTCCTATACTTTCCTGTTAATTCCTATAGAAACTGTCCTACTTGCTGGAATTTTGCAACTCAACATAATAATAACAATAATCTATATCTGCACACAAGCACAAGAGTATTTCTGCATATATAAATATATACATATATAAAACACATACAGGTTCCAGGTGATCCAGGACACAAGTTAAAAAAAATGTTTATATATAAGAGATTCAGGTTAAAAGCACGGTCTTGGAACAAATTATTGCAACCTGAGACACCATACGTGTATATGTATTTACGTGTAACAGTTAAGGAATCAAAAACAGTGAAAATATATCGAGAAAAATGTACAATGGCGCAAAAGGAAATACACTTTTGACTACAGAAAGTCTAGAGCAACATAATAAAAGTGATGATACAGATAGAAATAAAGTATAAGTGCAATAAAATATTGTAATAAAACAACAATAACATAGTTTTAATAGCAATAATAGTGTAATATAAATATAGCAGTGTATACATATGATAGTAATGATAAACCTCATCAATAACAATAAAGCGTGATAATAAACATGATGACAGTACTGTTTAACTCAAAGCTTCCCAATAACTACATTAACATCAAGCTATTAATAAAGGAAGTGCTGGGAAATAGTGGGCAAAAAAAGAAATATGGAGATTTTTTTCCCATTTAATCTCTAGTACTACATGTGTGACAATGCAATGCAAGTGTTTGGTCATGATGTATGTTACAGCTACGCCTTTGAAATCAACATAAAAGTATATTCAGCTTATTTGGCTGAGTATATATTAAATATTATCAATAAAATCTTTTGTCTGGTGAACTAAAAAGTAACTCCTATGTCAACACAGTGTGCAACAGGGCTTTGAACCAATTAAAGAAGCAGAAACAAATTTTGTTCCTGAACAGAAATTAATATTTAAAATGAATGGTAACCTGTAAAAATAAATTTTAACCTGTTTTATTAAATTCTTTTAAAATTTGGCAAAGCCTCCTGTTAGTCTATAGTAGCCAGGGCTTTGATCCAGAATATCCGATCGGTTTAGAACAGAAACAGAATTTTAATGTTTCTGGTTTTTGGTTCCACCATAACAGTGATGCTGTTGAACCAGTTAGAACAAAAAATATTGTTCCTGGATCATTGTAAGAGACAAATGACTTTGATTCTGGTATACACAGAATTAATATAGAACAGAATACAAAAGTATTAAACTGTCACCATTATTTTTAGATACGCATTTCTGTTCTAGAACAAAAAATATATATGTTTGTGGTTTTGTGTCTTTTCCAAGCAAAATGCAAAAGTTTATGTTTTTCGTCCCTTGATCTGGTTCGATGCCCTGGTGTGAACACTCCGGTCTAACTGTTTGCAAAATAAATACCCTTCCATGACATTGATTGTAGTAAATGTGGGCACTGTTATGTGATGGTAAATAATAAGGCATTCCAAGAAAACATCCAAAATATTCCGCACATAAAAAGTAAATTATATTAGCAAATGCAAGATTGAATGTTATGGCAGGATTTAAATTGGAGTATTAGTTTGGAAATGTCCTCTGCTCCTGGTCTGAACAGTTAAGATATTTACGAGAGGGAAGGTAAATGGAGGCAGCTGCAGAGTTCAGCCGAATGTGGTTGATTTTAATGAGCTGTGGCACTTTTATTATCATTATTAATTAGCAGTTTTCAGCCAGCTGGGTGTGATCAATAAGGTGGAGTGAGGCAAATTTCAATGGCCCATTGGAATCAATCAGAAAGAGTTTTTATCTACATAACTGCCACTAAGCTCCGCTCGTTAGTCCTAACATTAGCAGATAAGAGATTTGCAGCAGTTTTAATTGTGGCGACATAATTGAGCAGCCATTTTTTCTCCTGCCTGCTTCTCACATCTAATCTCTGCAATTTTTCACTTTCTCCTCATTTCCTTTTCAGGTCATTTTTTTTTTTTTTTTTTTTTTTT
>JAFBJS010035676.1:54252-65424 GCA_016785265.1 Paraplagusia blochii | reverse complement strand
GAGGTGTTTGGGTCATGTCCCACTGGGAGGAGACCCAGAGGAAGACCTAGGACACGCTGGAGCGACTATGTTGCCCGGCTGGCCTGGGAACACCTTGGGATCCCCCCAAGGAAGTGTCTAGGGAGAGGGAAGTTTGGGTGTCCCTCCTCCGAATGTTGCCCCCGCGACCCGGCTCCGGACAAGTGGATGAGAATGAATGAATGAAAAAGAAAAAAGCCTGACTGTTTCTCTGACATATATGGATAGGTGAAGGCCCACTAACTCTAGTTCTTCTTCTTCGAAACTGAAATCAAAGTTGCTAACTCATCCATGCTTTATGACATCCCCATCAAATTTGACTCTTTTTCTCTGGCACCCAACAAACTGGCATTGAATTTGGGGAACAAATTTCCTGGTCGTGTTGTGTTACATCTCTTAGTAACAGACAAATCAAGCCTTACCTTACTCAAGAGGCCAAGTATAGCCCCTGATATAGACTGTGTTATGAAACCTCTCCAGATGGTCCAGATCTCAAATGCCCATCACGTCTTGTCATGAGCTTAGATGGCCACATGCTACCAATGCTACCAATTGCTGCTCGCATAAAGGGGTCTCCATGGGTCTGTTTACTGATCCAAAGATCTTCTGAGACCCTTGCTGTATTCTGATTGGTTATCCTCATATAGTTTGTTGTTGAATGGATCTGCTAAATGCGTAAAGGTAAAATGTTTGGACAGATGGACGTTGGTGTTTAAGACACAGAATAACCTTCTATTGGCTATAACTTTTGGAACCTTTTCTTCACGTTTAAATTCAAAATGAGGTCCAGAGCACATTTATACACTTGTCCAGGTGTAAAAGCAGTTCAACATCGTTCTGCTTTGGTCATAGCGGTTGAACAGATCATCGACTATACCCGTCTGGTGTCAGCTCGTCGGATAGTAGCTGGTACCAACCTGTGTGTCCACGCTCTGTCTGACATCTCCTCCATTTATTTTCCATTTTAATTCATTATTAGACGGGAAAAAAATCTATTAGTTTACTGCCTGGGGCCTGCTGTCATGAAAAAGCATGTTAGCAGTGTGAGCCACTTTGGTCTAATTTATTAGCCAATCTGTGACATTTTATTCACCAGCGTCACTAAGAGAGGCTAAAAGTAACTTGAGGAGAAATGGAAGAGAAGAGAAAGTCGAAGTGAAGACAAGGTCGATTAACAAAACCTGGAAGTGGAGGGGAAGAAAAAAAGAAAAAAAAAAAAAACCTCTGTTTTAAATAATTGATTTGTCTTTCATTTCTTTGTCTAATGGACGCAGAGATAAAAGAGCAGTTCTTTTTTTTAAATTATTTTATTGTTTTTCCTTCCATATTTTGAAATTTACAGTATTTGTTGCACATTTTCTTTTTTTTTGTTTGTTTTCATTTGAATCCCCTGCTCCTCTCAAACAGATCTGTTGTACATATTCTGGAAGGGAACCAGTGGAAACACAGAAGGATGATAGTCCATTACTGGTGAGGTTGGAGGGTGGATATCAGTTGGGCAACGTGGGCAAATATTTGACTTATGGGCCACAATCGGTCTCAAAATGAGACATGCGGGCAGGTTCAGGAGCGAATAAATGTTGCATTATCAGATAAAAAGCGATGAATAGGGACTAATTCGCTAAAATTGCTTTGCTATGCTTACCTTTGGGAAAATCAAGCATTGGAGGGAAAAGGTGGATGATGATCATATAAATGAACATTATAATTTGTTTAAAAAAAAAAAAAAAATGTAAGGGCCACATAACAATGCCAAATGGGCCACACCCAGCCCTCGGGCCTCAGTTATTCAAGGTCTATTTTAGGAACAATGTACCGGTTTCTATGCCACGGTAGACCGTTAGTTAGAAACAAACAGGAAGCAAGGGAGGACCTGTCCGTAGTCTTGTTTACGGAGAAGTGACCATCCAATCAGCCTCCACCTGGACATCCTAATACCCTTCAGGTTTACAACCGGTCCTCGATGAACTTTTCTTAGATCTCCAAAATTTTAGTTGACTTGAAATGGGGAACTTCATTAGTTTCTGGTTGATGTCAGGGGAAATTCAGGCAGTTGGTGGCCTAGTGGTTAAGGAAGCAGACTTGGGTCGCAAGGCCCCCGGGTTCGAATCCCCTTACCAGCAAGTTATGGCTGAGGTGCCCTGAGCATGGTATCGTCCCCTCACACGGCCCTCAAAAGCTGCCCACTGCTCACTTTGGTGATGGGTTAAATGCTGAGGCCATATTTTGTTGTGCGCTAATCTTAATCTTTAATCTCAAATTCTAATAGATCTACTTCTGTAGACCACTGTCTTTTCCAGTGAAGATAGGGGGGAAGAGATTGTCGGTGTAGGTTCTCAATAATCTCTGTCAATTCTCCTTCTTCTTCTCCTTGCGGCTTGTTCTTTTTTCAGGGGTTACCACAGCAGGTCAACAATTTCCATTTCAACCTGTCCTCTAACTCCAACTATCTCCATGTCAGTAATCCCTATCAGTTTTCAAAATTAATAGTAACATTAGGGACAACTGGACTTGAGAGGTTTCTTGAAGACATGACAACTGTCCTTCAAAAGGCTTCTTCAGATCCAGTTTTGGAGTGAAGTATTGTTTTGGTCTCAAATTCTTTAGACCTGCTCCTGATGATGATGAGCAGTCATCATGCCGTATGTCAAAAATATCAATTAGTGTCGTTGTGGTCACAGCTGTGTGGAGCAACCTGGTGTGGAATTGATCCCAGGATGGAAGCTCGGACTTCACTTTGGCCCAGTGACAATGTCGTGGCAAAGAGGCAAAGTTTAAATCCCAGTTAGGGAGGTTGGCTTCCAGTAGGCTCACCACCTGCAGAAAGGTAAGGTAAGGTGTGATGCAGTGTGATTTGGGAGGAAGACATGGAGACTGCAACCCTCCCAAACCAGTTTTGACACTAAGGTGTTGCAAAATCCAATTTGTTCAGTCGTAAGAAACCGGACTGGAAGACATTGCATTCCTTAACTAGATAGATAGATAGATAGATAGATAGATAGATAGATAGATAGATAGATAGATAGATAGATAGATAGATAGATAGATAGATAGATAGATAGATAGATAGATAGATTACTCGTAAAAGTAGCCAAGTAAAAAATATAGAAAAACACGTCAGAAAAAGTTCATCCTACAGAGCGACTGGTAGGCTGTTGTTCCCAGCGCCATCATGGAGACTATCCTGAGGAACTGAAGAACTTAATCAGTTTTAGAGGGTAGTAGTTTAGATCACTAGAAGTACTAGGGTTCCCTTTGACGTCAAGCGATAACTGATGAAGTCCCACAGTTGAGCAACGGAATGTCTTTCCAAAGTTAGTTACTTTGAGAGCAACTGGACAGAGTAGGTTTCTTGAAGACGTTTCACCTCTCATCCAAGAAGCTTCTTCAGTTCTGGAATGTCTTTCAACGTCAAGAAGAAGTCCAGATGCTGAGAACTCAAACATTGTCGGGTTGATCATGTTCTAGTCAACTGTAGTCCAACAACATCAACCCAACATGAAAAACAAGATACCAAATAAGAAAAACGAATAAATTTAATCCAATGACGCATGAAATTAGGGGAATGTACGTCAGTGATGTCGGACAAAGGTGAACCCGGGTTTATCCATTAATAAACCGACCCTCGGCTCTAATCAAACACAGAACGCAGCCCACAATGCCCCGTATCATCAGGATACCTCCCTAATTAGGCCACATCCCTTTCAAGTCAAGCCCAAACGACGCAAGGCATAAATGTCTCTGGGACCGGCGCCGATGCGGGTTTGAGTCATTACGGAGAACCAGGTCAGCGTCTGCGTCGAACGGAGTGAATCCCAGGCACAAATATGTAATTACGCATATGCATGGACGCATTGTTTTTAATGAGCTGTTTGGAGACGGCAGCTTCTCACCTCACGGCGGCGTCGGAGACGTGAGAGAATGCGGAGGTGGACGGACCGGGTGTCAGGGGTGTCGTTCCTTATTTAAAATGCAAAATGGGAAAAATAAATAACAGCAGAATTGATGCATGAGGAGAGTGAATCCAGGGCAGACGCCGGGGGCGGAAGGAGGAAAGGGAAGGAAGAGTCTGATTGGCTATCGTCTGGAGAGAAGAGCTGCGGCCCACACTGTTATTGTCGGCAGCTGCGGGAGGTGTGAATTGACCCACGCTGTGAAGTCAGTCAAGTGTCAGCGTGTGGACATGAGAAGACGTCTCATCGTTTCGATCCCCTGTCGCGGCCTGTCACCAACTCCCCTGTCGTAATGGCTGTGTTAGCACAGCATCAAAACAGCATTAACACATGGAGGAGAACACGGGTTGACATCTGTTGGTCAGTACAGGGTCACATGGTCTGGGCGGGGTTAAACAACCGGAATCCGAAGAATGAGCTCACTTCCTGATAGATAGATAGATAGATAGATAGATAGATAGATAGATAGATAGATAGATAGATAGATTGGTGGGTGGATAGGTAGGTAGATAGATATTTAGATAGATAGATAGATAGATAGATAGATAGATAGATAGATAGATAGATAGATAGATAGATAGATAGATAGATAGATAGATAGATAGATAGATAGATAGATACATAGATAGATAGATAGATAGATAGATAGATAGATCTGTGTCTTTAAAACCGATGAAGCCCATTTCTAATCTCCAGCAGAGATGACCAACAAGTAGATCAGCCCAGCTTCTGAGCTGTGGATCATGCAGCTCTTATGTTCATGTTGAATTTTCTGTTTGCATCTTTAAATCTCCTGCTGATGGAAGTTGACACAAAAGGGATGAAAAAAAAGAAAAATGTTAACAGAGCGTGTTTCGCTTCAGTATCTTTTAGCTTCTGACTGGTTAAACATCCCTACTCTCCACTTTGCTGTTTGTTTGTTTGTTTATTTATTTTATTTTTCTTTCATTACTTAAAAATATCTATGACCTCATCGATGAAGTTCACTGCCTTTTCAAAGATTTGAGCAGGAAAAAATAGTCTACTTGTCGAGAAGAGTCGAGGTTTTACTTGTGCTTTCTTAAAACTGGTCTGCCCAAATAAATAGATCGCATCTACCGACTGAATTACTAGATGATGCAAATCTCTAGTACTCTGTATTCATTGTAAGATTTAATTCAAATTAGTCAGAATATTTATGTTTAAACAATTTTAAAAAATATTTTATATACATACAGTGCAACAGTTACTCGGAAAGGTTCCTTGCTCATGGGTGGGAAAAATCCCTTGTCAGATAGCTGTTAGGTCAGGGCCGTTTAGAAATCTATTAAAAAAAAGTGATTTTAGCTCCGAAAGAACAGAACTGCTGCTGGTCCAATAGCGCCTCGTGTGGTTAGTTTTTAATCACGTATATAACAATGAAAAATTGGCAGGAAATCTGTATTTAGGTCAACAGTCTGAACTCTGATAGATAAGGAGTATGAGTGAGTTAGACAGAGGTCCGAGGATGAGAGAGAGGAAGGACACTGAGAGAGTGAGACAGAGGGCTAACGCTGAGAGAGTGAGACAGAAGAAAGAGGCTAAGAGAGTGAGACAGATGATGTATGCCGAGGGAGCGACACAGAAAGACTGAGAGAATAAAACAGAGAAACGAGGCTGAGAGAGTGAGAAAAAATGGATAGCGTTTGACAAAGTGAGACAGGGGATGGAGGAACAGAGTGTGAGACAGTAAATGGATGTCGAGAAAGGGACACAGAGGATGGAGGCTGAGGGATTAACACAGAGGACAAAGTCTGAGAGTAAGACAGAGGAAGAAGGCTGAAAGAGTGACACGGGGGATGGAGGCTGAGAGGAATGAGATTGAGAGAGTGATACAGAGGACTAAGGCTGAGAGAGTGAGACAGAAGAAGGAGGCTGAGATAGTGACACAGAAGAAGGAGGCTGAGACAGTGAGACAGAGGATGCAGTCTAAGAGAGTGAGACAGGGGATTGAGTCTGAGAGAGGGAGACAGGGGTTGGAGGCTGAGAGCAGGAATGAAATTGAGAGAGAGAGAGACAGGGGAAGGAGGTTGAGAGAATGAGACAGGAAATGGAGACACCAAGCAGGTGAGACAGAGGTTGCAGATTAAGACAGAGGACGGAGGCTCAACGTGTGAGGTGGTGAATGCAGGCTGAGGGAGTAACACAGAGGATGCAGGCTGAGAGAGTAAGACAGGGGCTAGAGGTTGAGACTGAGGACGTAGACTGAGGGAGTACCACAGAGGAAGGAGGGGAAGGAGTAAGACAGAGGAAGGAGGCTGAGAGAGTGAGATAGGGACTGGAGTCTAAGAGAGTGAGACGGGGGGTCGGAGGCTGAGAGAGAGGAATGAGAATGAAAGAGTGAGACATAGGCTGCAGGGTAATTGAGACAGAGGTGAGAAGACGGAAGTTTAGAGATGGAGGCAGGGGATGGAGGCTGAAATGGTAAGACAAGGGTTGGAGTCTGAGAGAGGAATGAGATTGAGAGAGTGAGACAGATGAAGGAGGTTGAGAGCGAGACAGGGGATGGTGGTTGAGAGAGTGAGACAGGGGAATGGAGGCTCAGAGTGTGAGACGGTGAATGGACACCGAGCAAATGCTGAGGGAGTAATACAGAGGACAAAGGCTGAGAGAGTGAGACAGATGAAGGAAGCTGAGAGAGTGAGACAGGGTATGGAGGCTGAGAGTGTGAGACAGTGAATGGACACCGAGCAAGTAAAACAGTGGATACAGATTGAGGGAGTAACACAGAGGACAAAGGCTGAAAGCGTCACACAGAGGAAGGAAGTACCGTATAGAGAGTGAGACAAGGGATGGAGGCTGAGAGAGTGAGACAGGGGTCGGAGGCTGAGAGTGAGGAATGAGATTGAGAGCATGAGAGAGAGGTTTAAGGCAGAGAGAGAGTGAGATGTAAAAGGGGTTTGAGAAAGTGAGACATACGATGCAGGCTGAGGGAGTAACACAGGAGACAAATGCTGAGAGATTAAGGAAAAAAAGATAGAAGACAGAGGTTGAGAGATGGAGATGGAGACAGAAAGGGGGCTCAGAGAGTAAGACGGAAGAAGAAGCCTGAAAGATTGAGACACAGAAAGGAGGCAAAGAGAGTGCGACAGTGAATGGACACTAAGCAAGTAAAAAAAAGAGGATACAGACTGAGGACAAATGCTGAGATATTAAGACAGCGGACAGAAGAAAAAGGTTGAGAGATGAGGACAGAAAGGGGGCTTAGAGAGTAAGACTAAGACTAGGAGTCAGTGAATGGACATCGAGCCAGTGAAACAGAGGATAGAGACTGAGGGAGTAACACAGAGGACAAATGCTGAGAGAGTCAGAAAGAGGAAGGAAGCTCAGAGAGTGAGAAAGGGGATGGAGGCTGAGAGAGTGAGACAGGGGTCAGAGGCTTAGAGGGAGGAATGAGATTGAGAGCGTGCGACAGAGGACTGAGGCAGAGACGAAAAGAGAGAGAGAGACGAAAAAGGAGGCTGAAAAAGAGAGACAAAAGATGCAGGCTGGGGGAGTAACACAGAGGACAAATGCTGAGAGACTAAGACAGAGGATTGAAGACAGAGCTTGAGAGATGGAGACTGTTAGGGGGGTCAGAGAGTAAGACGGAGGAAGGAGGCTGAGAGATTGAGAAGGAGGAGGGAGGCTGAGAGACTGAGACATAGGATGCAGGCAAAGAGAGTGAGACAGTGAATGGACACTGAGCAAGTAAAACAGAGGATACAGACTGAGGACAGATACTGAGAGATTAAGACAGCCGACAGAAGACAGAGGTTGAGAGATGAGGACAGAAAGGGGGCTTAGAGAGTAAGACTGAGGAAGGAGACTGAGAAAGTGAGACAAAGGAAGGAGGCTGAGAGACTGAGACAGAAGAGGCAGGCAAAGAGAGTGAGACAGTGAATGGACACTGAGCGAGTAAAACAGAGGATACAGACTGAGGACAGATGCTGAGAGATTAAGACAGAGAGTAAGAAAGAGGACGGAGGCTGAGAGACTGAGACAAAGGATGCAGGCAAAGAGAGTGAGACAGTGAATGGACAATGAGCAAGTAAAACAGAGGATACAGAGTGAGGACAGATGCTGAGAGATTAAGACAGCCGATAGAAGACAGAGGTTGAGAGATGAGGACAGAAAGGGGGCTTAGAGAGTAAGACTGAGGAAGGAGGCTGAGAAAGTGAGACAGAGGATGCAGGCAAAGAGAGTGAGACAGTGAATGGACACTGAGCGAATAAAACAGAGGATACAGACTGAGGACAAATGATGAGAGATTAAGACAGAGAGTAAGACTGAGGAAGGAGGCTGAGAAGTTGAGACAGAGGAAGGAGGCTGAGAGAGTGAGACAGAGGATGCAGGCAAAGAGAGTGAGACAGTGAATGGACACTGGGCAAGTAAAACAGAGGCTACAGACTGAGGACAGATGCTGAGAGATTAAGACAGCGGACAGAGAGTAAGAAAGAGAAAGGAGGCTGAGAGAGTGAGACAGGGGATGGTGGCTCTGGGTGTGAGACGGAGTATGGTGGTATAGAGTGAGACAGAGGGCGGAGAGTGTGAGATATTGAGACAGAAGAAAGACAAAGGTGATGTCATGCAGATATATCGAATCAAACCTGTGTCACAGACTCCATTTGGGACCAAGCACAAGATCAGACAAAATCACTGAATTCAAACCTGTGACCTGCTGGTTGTAAGGCTACAACCCTGCCCGTTTCTCCACCGTACTGCCACTTTGTCCATTTACCGTACCATATCTCTGAATGTGGGCCACAGGTGTGGGTTGAAGCCCAGTCAGCAGAGAGGGTTAAACCAACAGAGTCTGTGACTGACAGGAGTGAAATATTGTTTGTGTGTTCCTCCCAGAAAACTCCGACGCTCTCATTATCTTAATTGGGATCTGAGTCTTTAATTAGCGACCTGCGTAGTGAGTCACTCAGGTGTGATCGATGCCCTCTATCTTAGATGTGTATAAGAGACAGACAGATGACAGAGGTTGAGCGATGAGGACAGAAAGGGGGCTTAGAGAGTAAGACTGAGGAAGGAGGCTGAGAGAGTGAGACAGAGGATGCAGGCAAAGAGAGTGAGACAGTGAATGGACACTGAGCGAGTAAAACAGAGGATACAGACTGAGGACAAATGATGAGAGATTAAAACAGAGAGTAAGAAAGAGGACGGAGGCTGAGAGACTGAGACATAGGATGCAGGCAAAGAGAGTGAGACAGTGAATGGACACTGATCGAGTAAAACAGAGGATACAGACCGAGGACAGATGCTGAGAGATTAAGACAGCCGACAGATGACAGAGGTTGAGCGATGAGGACAGAAAGGGGGCTTAGAGAGTAAGACTGAGGAAGGAGGCTGAGAGAGTGAGACAGAGGATGCAGGCAAAGAGAGTGAGACAGTGAATGGACACTGAGCGAATAAAACAGAGGATACAGACTGAGGACAAATGATGAGAGATTAAGACAGAGAGTAAGAAAGAGAAAGGAGGCTGAGAGAGTGAGACGCCGATGGTGGCTCTGGGTGTGAGACGGAGTATGGTGGTATAGAGTGAGACAGAGGGCGGAGAGTGTGAGATATTGAGACAGAAGAAAGACAAAGGTGATGTCATGCAGATATATCGAATCAAACCTGTGTCACAGACTCCATTTGGGACCAAGCACAAGATCAGACAAAATCACTGAATTCAAACCTGTGACCTACTGGTTGTAAGGCTACAACCCTGCCCGTTTCTTCACCGTACTGCCACTTTGTCCATTTACCGTACCATATCTCTGAATGTGGGCCACAGGTGTGGGTTGAAGCCCAGTCAGCAGAGAGGGTTAAACCAACAGAGTCTGTGACTGACAGGAGTGAAATATTGTTTGTGTGTTCCTCCCAGAAAACTCCGACGCTCTCATTATCTTAATTGGGATCTGAGTCTTTAATTAGCGACCTGCGCAGTGAGTCACTCAGGTGTGATCGATGCCCTCTTAATCTCCCCACATGGATGGGACGGAAGGAGACGAGAGGAAAATGAAATCAGTGTTTTTCTATCTTTAATTGGAACGTTAATGTCAAAATTAATAACAATCAACTCCATTAGCCGACTGCTCTGCGGGCTGATGGCAGCGACGATTCCACACTCTAATATTCACTCTGATTCCAGGTTAATTGTCCTCATTAG
Organism: Paraplagusia blochii; assembly: GCA_016785265.1. NCBI lineage: Eukaryota > Metazoa > Chordata > Actinopteri > Pleuronectiformes > Cynoglossidae > Paraplagusia > Paraplagusia blochii. The sequence goes on along the minus strand of JAFBJS010035676.1, from coordinate 55,293 downwards.
ATGAAAATTCAGCAAAAGCCCCGCAGGAATTACTGAGACACGGGGAAATGAATAAATAATAATAAAAAAAAAAAAAACATGCAGTAGAAGACGAAACAAAGAAAAAAAAAAAAAAAAAGTGTAATGAAAACAGCGACCGAGTTCGACAAATCCTGTCTGGAAAATCTGAAAATGTCATTTCTCCCACTGTGAAGAAATAGACATTTTGATTTAAATGAGGAAAAAAAAAAATAACAGTGTCAGGAGCACACAGCAGGAGGCGCCACATCAGCGTCACCACTTTATTTACATTCATTATGAAAACTTCTGCTGAATGTTCTGTAGATAGAAATGGATGGATGGATGGATGGATGGATGGATGGATGGATGGATGGATGGATGGATGGATGGGTAGTTGGGTGGGTAAGGAGGGAGGGAGGGACGGAGGTAGGTAGGCAGGTAGGTAGGTAGATAGATAGATAGATAGATAGATAGATAGATAGATAGATAGATAGATAGATAGATAGATCGTGATACCGGTCATGACTCTACTATTGCTCCAATACTCTAAAGGAAGGACCTGCAGTTGGATTGACTACAGGGTTATCATCGTTAACGAAAACTAACAAAAAAAACGAAAACAATCACTGAAAAAAACTCTTCGTTAACTGAAACTAACTAAAACGATCATTAAATTTAAAAAAAACAAACTATAACTAACTAAAACGAAAATGAGTCCTAACAAAACTAACTGAAATGAGTAATTCAGTTAAATTACTAATTAAAACTAAACTAAAACTAAACATTTTGGACAAAACTAAAACTAACTAAGACTAAATTAGTTGCTTTTACAAATAACTAAAACTAATGTGCTAAAAGGCAAAACTAACTAAAGTGGAACTACACTGAAAAATCCAAAACTGCTATAACCCTGATTGACTACAGAAGAAATGAAAGAAAAAGATAATGAAACAACACTGAGGGATTAGACTGGGAATTGGAGATAAAAAAAAAAAAAAAAAAAAAAAAAAAAAAAAAAAAAAAGATAAAAAGAAATGATAA
>JAFBJS010035676.1:25937-42379 GCA_016785265.1 Paraplagusia blochii | reverse complement strand
GTACATATATATATATAGGGATATATATACTCTTTTTATTTGTCATTGTACTGAGCATGTATGCGATTTATTTTTTTTCATAAAAATTCAAATAATACAATTAAAAATATATACATTTATAAATGTGTATACAAACTGTCAACTGTATTATATATATTAATTCAATAATACACACACTATATATTTTGAAAATAGTAAGAGTAAAATAAAAAAAAGAAAAATGTAATGTAAAATATATACAAAATGTTAATGTAAAATATATATATATATATATATATTTATATATATATATATACACATCATCATCATTACACACATTGTTTTGTGCGATTCACACAGTTGCACAAATTAGTCTTAGACTGTAGTCAATATACACACACACGGTCATGAAAAGAAAAAAAAAAAAAAAGAACACTCTGCTGTGAGCATGTATGCGATTTATTTTTTTTCATAAAAATTCAAATAATACAATTAAAAATATATACATTTATAAATGTGTATACAAACTGTCAACTGTATTAAATATATTAATTCAATAATACACACACTATATATTTTGAAAATAGTAAGAGTAAAATAAAAAAAGAAAAATGTAATGTAAAATATATATAAAATGTTAATGTAAAATATGTTTATATATGTGTGTGTGTATATATATATATATATATATATATATATATATGGGAAACAATGGACACACAACCATGCAATGACTAAAAGCACTGTATTTGTCAGTACAATGTTATTGCTAGTGATGTAGGAACAGAAGTGATTTTTGTCACTGTCAATAAAACCATGCAAAATGGCCAGAAATCACCTTTTTTTTGTTGTTATTATATTTGTCCAGATTAATGTGGATTAAGTGGAAGTAACTTTTAAATGGACAAGAAATTAAAGAAAGAGTGGTCTAATCATTTTTTCCAGTATATACATACTGCAAAAGTCAGAAATTCCTAGGTTCTTTAAATTCCCTGTGATCACCTGAAAGTTGCAGTTGCTCATGGGTTTTGTACCTATGACCATCAACGGACCACTGTCAACTACAAAAGTCCAGCTCCCGTAAATTAACCTCCATCATTTGATCAAAATCTGTCTGAATCCTAATTGATTTTTCAAACAGATTCTATAGTTTTATCCTTTGACATCCAGTCAAAGCCTGTTTATCAAATCCAGCGTGGCGTCGTTGTGTGATGATGGACGACGCCTCTGCTCTGACTCAACAATAAGCAGGATTTAAATAACAAACCAGCCACAGACGCCTTCATATTTTTATTATCCCGGCCGGTCGGCTCCGTGATTTGTGTTTCTTTGCGTTCCGCTCGCTCCTTCAGTGAGATCTCAGCTGCAGCTTCCTGTTCTCGGCTCTGAGCGTCTTTCATCACCCCTGGGCCGGTTCTCTGAAGATTTATACGGACCGTAAGACCGCTATGTATAATGCATGAGCCCCTGACTTATAAATATATCAAACAATATCAATAAATAAAAAGGTAACCTGCCGTGTCCTCTGTAATGTGTGAATTTAACTGCTGAGTCAGAGCAAGAAAAATAAATATGAGTAAATGTGAACGCAACCAGGGACGAAACAACAAAAAACAAAAAAAAAAAAAAAAAAAAAAAAAAAAAAAAAAAAAAAAAAGGTCACAGAGGATGCTGCAAAGAAGGAGCAGAACAAACGCACTTCAGTCACTGGTCAGACTTTGTAGAAAATATTCTTGTGATTTTTGGCGATTTTTATTTTTTTTTTTACCTTTTATTTTTTTTAGTTTTGGAGCTAGCAACCAGAAAAGGTGTTCAACAATGACCAGAGCCACTGGTTTTAATACAGATTGAACTGAATACCACCACCACCTTCTCCAACTTCATCACATCCTCCTCCTCCTTCTCCATCACCTCCATCTCCTTCAGCAATCCCCAGTCCTAATGGCCTCTCCCAGGCAGGTTTGAAGAAGCCTGAGGTCCAGACCTCTTCTAGACTTGAACTTCGTCCAGAACCTCTGAAGTCTTTAAAGAGGTAATTGTGCCTTCCAGCCCACTGTTTCAGCCCACCCTTCCAGCCCACACAGCTAATTGGAGCCTGTGCCCACCAGCAAGGCAGTTAACGGGGTGACGATAGCTGAGTGTGTGTGTGTGTGTGTGTGTGTGTGTGTTAATTGGGGGTGAGTTCGTGGCCATAAGAAGGTGTTTGCATTCAGAGGAGAATTATTGAAAAGGCCACGGTGGAGAAAAGACCACGTGCGTCAACCGCACATCATCGTCCAACATTCTGATGACCGTCAGTAACGGGTCGTTAAGGTGTAATGAGCAGCATCAGCAGCGGTAACAATGGAAACAAACAGAGGTTTATAATAACCAGCCACTATACTTACTGGTACTACCACTACAGCTAATACCACTGTTAACCCAATTTACTTCTGCAAATACTGCTGCTACTACCATTTCTACCATTATATCCACTACTACCACTACTACGATTACTATTACTCATGCTGCTACTACTGCTACTTCCACGAATACCACAACCACCACTACTATTACTGCAACTGCTACTACAGGTGCAACCAGGGTTATAATAGTTTTGGATTTTTCAGTGTAGTTTCGTTTTAGTTAGTTTCGCCTTTTAGCACATTAGTTTCAGTTAGTTTTAGTTATTCGTAAAAGCCACTAATTTAGTCTTAGTTAGTTTTAGTTTTGTCCAAAATGTTTCGTTTTAGTTTAGTTTGAATTAGTTTTAGTTTTCGTTTCAGTTTTCCGCGAGGTTCGAACAAAGACGAAAACGAAGGGCTGTTCATTTCTAATTTCAGTTAGTTTCAGTTAGTTTTGTTAGGACACATTTTCGTTTTAGTTAGTTATAGTTTTTTTTTTTTAATCTAATGATTGTTTTAGTTAGTTTCAGTTAATGAAGAGTTTTTTTCAGTGATCGTTTTCGATTTTTCGTTAGTTTTCGTTAACGATGATAACCCTGGGTGCAACGACTAGTACTTTTACTGCTTATAATTAATTTCGCTACTAACAGTACTACTACAGCTGCTACTTCTTTTTCTTTCTTCTACCATTACTTCTGCAACTACCACCAATACTACTACAACTGCTACTCATACTACTATGGCTACTGCTACTACTACTATTACTGCTTTTATTACTTATTCGCTACCACCACTAATTCTGCTACTGATGTTACCACGAACTGTAGTATGACAGACTGACCTAACTCAGGTTAGTACTGTTAATACTATTAGCAGTACTAACCCTAGTTAGGTCAGTTTAGAACGAACCATTAACCTGATCCCATACAGTTAGGACAGGAACCAGGTCTCAAACCAGCAATCCTTTGCAGGACAACATAACTATGAACTATATATACTGGTTCATCTACTACTGTTACTACCATTAACAGAGCTACTGTTGCAAATTCTGCTACTACTATTACTACTGCTGCTGCTACTACTACTAATTTCGCTACGTCCACTGTTTCGGCTACCGCAACTACCAAGAGTACTGCTATTGCTGTTTTTTACCAGTATTTCCCTAATTACCACTTTTACTATTACTACTACTGGTACTACTGCTGCTACTGGCACTTTCGCTAATACAACTACTACAACTACATCAGTTACTACAGCTACATCTACTACTGCTAATTTTGCTACTACCAGTATTACGTCTACTAATGCTGCTGGTCCTAGTGCTACCACTACTAGTACAGCAACTGCTGCTGCTGCTACTATTGTTCCCGTTTACACTGTTAATTCCCCAACTGCTACCACTTCTACTGCTACTGCTACAACTATTACAACTACAATAACTACTACTAGCGATTCTGCTACTGCTACTACTAGTAGCTAAAACATCATCCCTATCAATTTTCACACTTTGCGGCTACAGAGGCCATTAATTAAATAGTCTGCAGTGCCATCAAGTGACTTTCACTGTCATTCACACCTGTTTCTCCCGAAAACTACATATTAGAACATAAATTAGTTATCGTAACCCGTCGTGTTACATCGTGTTACATGATCGCAAACTTTTTTTTTTTTTTTTTTGAGTCACTTATAATTTTGATACCTCTTTTTTTGGTAAAAAAAAAAAAAAACTGTCCCTGTTAATATCCAGGTCCTTATCTGAAAACTTGTGTTGCCATCCATTGTCAGAGACTATTCCTTATCTGTCCGGATCCAGTTATCCCAGTGGATTTCTAAGCCGCTCCAGTATAACTATATGTGCAGGCAGCAAAAACAGCAGCGGTAATTGAGAGGTAATTTCCGAGAAAACACACACACACACACACACACTTCCTCCTCTGTCGCTGCTTTAAATTCACCTCAAGGATGTGATTTCTTCAAATGCCAGCTCTGTGGGAAATGAACTATTTGTCCAGACCCTGAATTACGAGGAAGACCCTCCCATGAATCACCTTCAGCACCTGAGCGGCCTCCAGCCCACAGGGATATCCATATCTCTCTTCACTTTTCCCACCAATCAATAATGAGATGACGCCCTTGGAGAAGCCAGGATGGATGACTGCACTGGGACATTATCTCCTCCGAGTCCTGTCTCAAGCCAAAGGATTCTTTTCTCTCCCGACGTTTCATCAAAAATGAATTTAAATCTGCTGCTGTTATTGATCAGTGTCATTCGGGAGGTTCCAGAATAAAACTTAAACACTTGTTCCAAACAGTAAGTACTGTTCCAGACTGTAAAAGGTCACTGGTGTCTGCAGGATTTCGTGGGCCTCGGTCAAAAAGTCCTCCGACAGATGTCTTCGTCTCTTCTGGGACTGGCACCAGTTCAGGCTCGTCTTTGTTTCTATCAACGTTGTGTCTTTGTCCAGGGGTGGACAGGCTGAACCTGGTGTCTCTGTAGTTTAGAGGTCCCTGGAGAGCAGACAGTCACGGATTTGTTTCCCAGAGCAACCACAAGCCGCATGATGTTAGTCCTCCTCTGTGAGGTGGAAAAGTGTGTCTGCTAAATGTGTAAATGTGAATGTTATGAAGCTCAGGATGGGTTTGGATCTAGAACCATCAGAGTTCAGTTTCTTTGAAGTGAGTTTCAGTCTCTGGTCCAGATCGAGGACTAGAACCTGGACCAGTCGTGGGTATTTATTTGTATTCCTGGGCCATCATAAAGGTTGAGACCTTAATGTTTCGCTACAACAACTACTGCTGCAACAACTACCACCACTGCAACTGCTTTTACAGCATCTACAGCTAACCACTACTACCACTACTACTACTGCTACTACTACTACTGTTGCTGCTACTACACCTAATGCTACGGCTACAAGTACTGCTGTTGCCTCTGCTATTATTCCTGCTGCCACTTCTTCTGCTGCTATTACCGTTAAAACTGCCGCTGCTACTACGGCTAATTCGACGACTCGGTCAGTTAAGAGAGAACCATTAAAAGTCATGAATAAAGTGGATAAAATGGCAATATATTTTTATTCTTTTCTAAGGTATCTATTGGGGAAATGCTAGTACTGCAGTGATTTATGGTACATTTTGGACTTGGTGGGCCAGATTAAAATGGTAAATGGGCAACTTCCACCGTGGCCTTAGTTTCCTTCGGACTTGTTGGTCAGTGGTGGTTGGCTGATATCAGTGAGTGGCCGTGGTGTGGTTGGTCCATTGATGTTCAAACATCTCCACACACCTGAGGATCAACCCGGGGGTCTTTCACTTAGATCCATCCCCATTGCAGCCTTTTGCAGGTAATGATCTCATTCTGATTCACCATCAGCTTCTCCTACATTGACGGAAAGTCATCACTGCCCTCGGCCTCAGACATCAATCAGAAACCATAACAAACAATCATGAGCCGGAGAAGAAGAAGAAGGTGGAGGTGGTGGAGGGGGTGGTGCTGACCAGCAGCAGCTGACTGTGGATGTAGGTCAGAGTTTTTCTCACATGCTGGAGCCCAGGGCCCAAACCAAACCCACTAATGGGATGAAGACCAGAGCTGGAATCAGGCAGCCAATGGGAGAGCGCCTCCTCAGCCTCCATAGAGTTAATAGAGACAACTCTGACTCTCAACCTTCTCCTTCTTTCTCCCCCATTTTTTTTCCCCTTTAATCTGCTCCTCTTTCAATCAACCCATCTGCCCTGGAGAACCTCATCTTAGAGTTTTTGAGCACAGCCAGCAGGGGGCATAACTGTTGATGACCTGATCATCATTGCTGATGATGAGGTGATAAAAGAGAAATGTTGGAAAAACCCTGACGGTGGTCCGTAGAGTAGCGGTTCTAGTTTTGGTGGGTTGACTGGTTAGTTGGTGAGTTAGTTGCCAAGCAGTAATAGCTGCTCTGGTTGATCTACCAGGCCTGGTGTTGATGTGAGACTGCGTTGCATGAGAGAACACAGTATAAAAGAATTAGAGGCTGTGAGGATATGCAAAGAAAAGGACGTTTTTTTTGTTTTTTTTCTTTTTTTGTTCAACAGTCTCTGAGCGCCTCGTTCGTTGCTGATCTTTTTAAGTATTCTCACCTCAGATCTTCTTCCGCCTCACTGTTCTTTTTACATGTTCCTGTCAGACCTTGTTATATACTGTATAATTGTAGCGATCAAGTCCAGGTTCCTGAATCTTTTCTCCGGCAACGTCGCTCCCATCAATGATCTTCAAACCACCGCGCTGCAATTATCCCAAGCCGGGGCTGAATTCTTATTTGTCTGCTAATTGCCCCGTGCTTTTTTCCTCCTCAAGTCAGAGGCTGTAGATGGTAAACTGTCAGGCGTCGAGGCACTGCTGCTGACTCTGGATTTGTTTTAGGAACTGACTATTTGCCTGTCAAACCCCGGGAAGTTGAATTAACGGAGCCGAGGACGATCAATGAAAGGAAGTTTGGACTGCCCTGTACAAAGACGTGACATCACCGCCGCTCCGTGTTGTTGCTTGTAGTCATACTTTATGACGCGTCGATTGCTCGATGTTTCGCAGGAATTGGTGCCAGATTGATCAGCGCGCAGACGTGCTCCTGAATGAGGAATTGGAATTGATTTCTGAAGGACATTATCAACATCCAGGCTGTGACTTTCTCGTCCTCGCTTTTTCAAGTGTATTTACAAGATGTTAGTTGTTCCGTGAGAAAATAAAAGATGCAATATTTCTGCTTTACAACTTTCCCCTGCCACAATCGCTTCCACGGGCAACATCTCTGTTTAATAGTACCATAAAAACTCCGCTGCTACGAATCGATAACAAGGAAAATACTTTTTTTTTTTGGTGCTGTGGTCAGCTGTGTTTGTGCTGCTCTAGCTGTATTAGTATTATTGTCTCTGTCTGTCCAGTCCATCATTCACAGGGAACAGTTCTGAGGGTTTTTCTAAACCAATATCAGTGTATTTGTAGTACTTCACAGGCACACCTAGTACTTATACAGTACAATATGCCTGTTACCTCACTGGTTCACTTAGTCCTTCATTGGTTCACTTGATACCTCACTTATTCACATAGTACTTGATCAATACTGCTAATACTTCACTGGAGCGCTATTGCTTTACTGGCACACATGGTACGTCATCAGTACACCCAATAATTTAACAAAATACCTAGGACTGACGAACATGGTACTTCACTGGCAAACATATTACTTTAATTACACATCTAGAACTTCAACCACATACATAGTATAACAAACACCTAGTATTTTAGCAGTAAAGCTATTACTTCACCAGTATACCTAGTACTTCATCCGCACAGCTAGTACTTAATACTTCACTGGCATACCTAGTATGTCACCAATACACCTAGTACTTTAACACACCTAGGGCACACCTAGCCCTTCAAAGGTACACATAGTAACTAACCAATACATCTGAGTACTTCACAAAATCACCCAGTATTTTTTTTCTTGCACATCTAATGCATTACTTCCGTACCTTATACTTCACCGGTACACATAGAACTTAATTAATGCACATGATACTTCCCTGATACACATAGTATTTCACCAATACATCTTTTACTTCTGCGGTACACCAGTTATTTCAACAGTACAGCTAGTACTTTAACAGAACAACTACCTCCTTATTCATTCACTTAGTATTTTGCAAATTGTCTACTACCCCAACAGCACAAATAGTACTTCACAGGCAAACATAGAAAAGTACTGGCAAACATATAACTTTAATGGCACATCTAGAACTTCACCCACATGCCTAGTACAAGAAAACACGTAGTATTTAAGCAGCAAAGCTATTACTTCACCGGTATACCTAGTATTTATTCCGCACAGCTAGTACTTAATACTTCACTGGCATACCTAGTACGTCACCAATACACCTAGTATTTTTAACACACCTAGGGCACGCCTAGCCCTTCAAAGGTACACATAGTACCTAACCAATACATCTAAGTACTTCACAAAATCACCCAGTATTTTTTCTGGCACATCTAGTACATTACTTCCGTACCTTATACTTCACCGGTACACATAGAACTTAATAAATACATATGAAACTTCCCTTATACACATAGTATTTCACCACTACATCTTTTACTTCTGCGGTACACCAGTTATTTCAACAGTACAGCTAGTACTTTAACAGAACAACTACCTCCTTATTCATTCACTTTGTATTTTGCAAATTGTCTAGTACCCCAACAGCACACATAGTACTTCATAGGCAAACATAGTAAAGTACTGGCAAACGTATTACTTTAATGGCACATCTAGAACTTCACCCGCATACCTAGTATAACAAAACACCTAGTATTTTAGCAGCAAAGCTATTACTTCTCCAGTATATCTAGTATTTCATCTGCACAGCTAGTACTTAATACTTCACTGACATACCTTCACCACTACATCTTTTACTTCTGCGGTACACCAGTTATTTCAACAGTAAAGCTAGTACTTTGACAGAACAACTACATCCTTATTCATTCATTTAGTATTTCTCAAATTGTCTACTACCCCAACAGCACACATAGTACTTCACAGGCACAGCTTGTAGGTCACAAATACACCTGATACTTCCAGTACACTAAGTACATCATCAGGACAATTTTAACTCTACCAGTACACTTAGGACTTTACCGGTACCGGTAAGTTCTTTATCAGTACACCTAGCGCTTTACGAGTACACCTGCTACAACTATTCATCCAATAGATTACCAGCGAAGCTAGTACTTCCTCAGTGCACCTAGTACTTCATGATCCTGATGAAGTAGTAAATGACCTTTATCCTGGAGTGGAAAGTCTGTCCTTTCTCCTAGTAGTACTATTTCGTCCAGTGTTCATTGATTTAGTCGGTGTGGTTTGTAGAGGCAGTTCCTGCAGTTTGAAGAGTTCTTCAGGGAAATACCAGAACAGCGATGTGGCGTAAGGCCAGGCTGAAATATTCTTTGTTTAACGTCGACGCTCACCGACAATCTCCTCCCGAATCTCCCGTTACCTCCTGCTAATAAACAAACCTCCTTGAACAACTGTCAGGGTTAAAAGTTTAAATTTATAAATAAAGAGTTTCATAATCAGATGCTAATGCGCCGACCTCCGCACCTTTAATATTCTAACACTAACAAGCGTTTCTTGCCAGTGTTTGCTTCTACAAGGTTCACAATCTGCTTCCACGCTCAACCTCTGACAGCCATTAAAATTCACTGTTTCTGCTGAGTGTTGGAAATGCACAAGATGTTTCCATAAATTATGAATGTCAGCTCCTCCAGCTGAGAACGACGACGGGTGGCTTTAAACCAGCGCACACGCAATGACTGAGCTAGGTATGGACGTTGCGGACTATCGGTCAATACACCTGTGATTCAGGTTTTTTGACTGTTGTTGAGACAGAAAAGGTTGACAGAATAATGATAAAAATACATGTTTTTGAGTGACAATGACCAAACCTGGATGAACCTCCGAGGGACATTTTCTGTGTCAGTTCCAGTGAGGGTGTGTGGAACAGGTCCACTGACAGACTGTTGTCTGACATGTGTCTGATCCATGAATTGTGATGCCAGATATTTTCACCAATCAGAGGTCCATCTCCACAATACTTCCTGAGACAGAAGGAGGGTGAGACAGAAGGAGGAAGCGAAAAGTGAGACAAAGAACGGAGACTGAGCAGGTTTAATTCAGGATAGAGGGTGAGAGAGGGAGACATAAGTTGGATAAATGAGACAGCGGGCAGACTCTGGGAGAGTGTGAGAGAGGCACATGGAGTGAGACAGAGGATGTGGGTTGAGACAGAGGACAGAGGCTAAGAAAGTGAGTCAGAATATAATGGGTTGGAGGGTAAGACAGAGGAGGGAGGATGAAAGAGTGAGACAAAGGGTGGATGTGGCGAGAGTGAGACAGAGGATGGATACTGAGAGTGCGGGACGTGGGACGGAGGCTGAGAGAGTGAGAACGAGTACAGATGCTGAGAGATGAGACAGAGGACAGAGGCTGAGAGGGTAGGACGGAAGGTTGAATGAGTGAGACAAAGAATGGATGTGGAGAGAGGGACACAGAGGATGGATACTGAGAGTGCGGAACGCGGGACAGAGGCTGAGAGAGTGAGAACGAGTACAGATGCTAAGAGACTGAGACAGAGGACAGAGGCTGAGCGGGTAAGACAGAGGAAGGAGGGTTGAACGAGTGAGACAATGAATGGATGTGGAGAGAGGGACACAGAGGATGGATACTAAGCAAGTGACACAGAGGATGGATACTGAGAGTGCAGGACTTGGGACGGAGGCTGAGAGAGTGAGAACGAGTACAGATGCTGAGAGACTGAGACAGAGGACAGAGGGTGAGAGAGTGAGACAGAGAACTGAGGCTGAGAGATTGAAAAAGAGTGAAGACAGTGAGAAACTTAGACAAAGGACAGAGGGTTAGAGACTAAGACAGAGAACAGCGGCTGGGAGAGTGAGACAGGGGACTAAAGATTAGACAGACAGAGCCATGTGAGAATAAGACAAAGGCTGGATGCTGAAAGAATGAGACAGAGGGCAGAGAGTAAGACGGAAGATGGAAGAGTGAGACAAAGGGTAGATGCGGAGGGAGTGAGACAGAGGACCCACAAGGAATCTCTGGTGACAGAAGACGAAGAGCAAGGAGGCTAAGAGTTGAGGAAGAGTTGACGGAGAGCACAGTAGCCGAGAGTTGCTTACTTGTCGGAATATTTGTTGGGCTGATAGTTTGTAGATCAGAGCTTTTTTTTTTCTGGGCCATTAGTCTGAGTTGTGTCCCATGGAGACCCTGACAACTAACCTTTGAGTCACCATCCAGGTGAATTTAAAACCTTCACTCTAACTTCTCAAAGCAGACGTCACGGCCAATTTCCCTACTTTCACTTTTCTCAACATTTACCAGAACTTTTCAACACGGTGTTTGCCCTCCAGTCAGGACGGAAGTGCAGCACTTGGCCAAAATATCAATCATCCAAACCTCAGCAGATCGTGGTGCTGGCTAAGGTTTGTGAGTGTGATGGTGGAGACTGAGACAAAGATAGACACAGAGAGATCTGCGCAATCTGCACAATATTTGCTCCAAGAGTGGTTGCTAAGAGAGTGAGACAGAGGATGTAGAATGAGATATTGAGACAGAGGGCCAAAAGCGAGGCAGAGGATGGAGACAGATAGAGTAGGACAGAGGGGTAGACAGAGGACGAAGATTGATAGAGTGAAACAGAGGACAGAGGGGAAGTGTGAGAAAGAGGGTGAATGCAGAGAGAGTGAGACAGAGGATGTAGAATGAGAGATTGAGACAGAGGACCAAAAGTGAGACAGAGGATGGAGACTGATAGAGTAGGACAGAGGACAGAGGGGTAGACAGAGGCTGGTGATACAGGGATGAAGATTGATAGAGTGAAACAGAGGACAGAGAGGAAGTGTGAGAAAGAGGGTGAATGCAGAGAGAGTGAGACAGAAGATGTAGAATGAGAGATTGAGACAGGGGCCAAAAGCAGGGACAGAGGATGGAGACTGATAGAGTAGGACAGAGGGGTAGACAGAGGACAGTGATACAGGGGATGAAGATTGATAGAGTGAAACAGAGGACAGAGAGGAAGTGTGAGAAAGAGGGTGAATGCAGAGAGAGTGAGACAGAGGAAGTAGAATGAGAGATTGAGACAGAGGGCCAAAAGTGAGACAGAGGATGGAGACTGATAGAGTAGGACAGAAGACGGTGATACAGGGGATGAAGATTGATAGAGTGAAACAGAGGACAGAGAGGAAGTGTGAGAAAGAGGGTGAATGCAGAGAGTGAGACAGAGGATGTAGAATGAGAGATTGAGACAGAGGGCCAAAAGCGAGACAGAGGATGGAGACTGATAGAGTAGGACGGAGGGGTAGACAGAGGACGGTGATACAGGGGATGAAGATTGATAGAGTGAAACAGAGGACAGAGGGGAAGTGTGAGAAAGAGGGTGAATGCAGAGAGAGTGAGACAGAGGATGTAGAATGAGAGATTGAGACAGGGGCCAAAAGCAGGGACAGAGGATGGAGACTGATAGAGTAGGACAGAGCGGTAGACAGAGGACGGTGATACAGGGGATGAAGATTGATAGAGTGAAACAGAGAACAGAGAGGAAGAGTGAGGAAGAGGGTGAATGCAGAGAGAGTGAGACAGAAGATGTAGAATGAGAGATTGAGACAGGGGCCAAAAGCAGGGACAGAGGATGGAGACTGATAGAGTAGGACAGAGGGGTAGACAGAGGACGGTGATACAGGGGATGAAGATTGATAGAGTGAAACAGAGGACAGAGAGGAAGAGTGAGGAAGAGGGTGAATGCAGAGAGAGTGAGACAGAGGATGTAGAATGAGAGATTGAGACAGAGGACCAAAAGTGAGACAGAGGATGGAGACTGATAGAGTAGGACAGAGGGGTAGACAGAGGACGCTGATACAGGGGATGAAGATTGATAGAGTGAAACAGAGGACAGAGAGGAAGTGTGAGAAAGAGGGTGAAAGCAGAGAGAGTGAGACAGAGGATGTAGAATGAAAGATTTAGACAGAGGGCCAAAAGTGAGACAGAGGATGGAGACTGATAGAGTAGGACGGAGGGGTAGACAGAGGACGGTGATACAGGGGATGATAATTGATAGAGTAATACAGAGATTGAAAGAGGGTGAATGCTGAGAGTGAGACAGAGGTTAGAGGCTGAGAAAATGATTTTGAGACAAATGAAGAGTTGGAGACTGAGACAAAGACAGAAATGGATATTGAGACGAAGACATCGATGTAGACTGAGACAAACACAAGGATCAAGACTGAGATGGAGATGGATAACATTGTAGAGATAGACACAAAGATGGAGATAAAATCAGAGACAGAAACAAAGACAGCGATGATAACAAATATGGAGATGGAGACAAAGAAAGACATCAATGCAGAGATGGAGAAAAAGACCAAAATGGAGACAAAGATTGAGATGGAGTTGGAGACAGACACAGAGATGGAGACAAAGACAGTGACAGAGACAGATGGAGAAGGAGAAAAAGAGTGAGATGGCGTCAAAGATGGAGACAGAGACACACAGTCCAACTCCATCAAGATGAATCACCGACACCTGCTTCCTCCCAGGACCCTGTTACCATCCCTCTGTTTCCCCTCGGTCGGCATGAATCATCAGTGTCAGGCGGAGACGGCGGATGCCCAGTGTATCTTTTATCACGCTGGGTGACAGAGGAGTGTGTGATGAACAAATGTGTGTGAAATGTACGCACATACACACAAACAAACAAACAGCAACACTGGTGTGTGTGTGTGTGTACGTGTGTGTTAACAGCTCAGTATATTTCCCTGAGTAATTTGTTAATGGTATTGAATGCAGTTTTTATGAGCCGCCGCGGATGTAAGCGCCATAAAAACCCAGCGTTGACGGACATCTTTAGATGGGCCGGTGGAAGGAAGGAGGGATTTTCATGGAGGCGTGCCCGCATTATTTATTTACCTCATTAAAGATAATTTGGTACAAATGAGGATCTAAAACTGTGATTTAATGAAGGCCTGATGAAGGCGCTATTTAGCTGAGAGCAATGACGACATGTCTGCGGGAAATTTACCTACCAGACGAAAATAGTCCAAGGACGGACATAAATCCTGGCTTTGGTCCATCTGTGAGCCTGTCCCTATCCAATTTTTTTTTGTAATAAGTTCAATGGTCTTGAATTTTTTTTATTTTTTTCAAAATTTTTTTATTAATATTTGGTACCTACAAGTGTCCAAGTTGCGGCAAGGATTTGGTTGTGGATAAAAAAAAAAAAGCGAAGTAGTTCGATCAGTAAATCAAAACTAACCTTTAGGGCAGGGGTGGGCAAACTTTTTGACTCGCGGGCCACAAGTGGTCCTAAAATTGGACACGAGGGCCGAGTCAAAAGCAGGAAGATGGAGCATATGTTTGAACTAAGTCCTGTGCAAAATGAAAAAAAAAAAGATGCTACATTTCTAATACCCTTTATGATGCCATTTGCTGGCAAAATACAGGCATTGCTAGCAAAGGGCAGAAGTATAATGATAATAGAAATATTTATTCAAAATTTGGACAAGGTTGGCGGGCCGCATTGACAAGGTTGGCGGGCCGCATTAAAATGCTCAACGGGCCGCATTAAAATGCTCAACGGGCCGCATTTGGCCCCCGGGCCTTAGTTTGCCCGTGCCTGCTTTAGGGGAAAAAGGCATTAAGATGAACAAGGAATTAAAGAAAACAGCAGAGTGATCTAATAATATATTCCATGACTATATATATATATATATATATATATTATATTTTTTTCAATATTTTAAGTTATTAGGCATAAATCAATTATATTATGCTTTTTGTTTATATATATATATATACATACATACACACACACACACTGTATTTATACAACCTCTGTCCTCTGGGTTGTACAAAGTATATAGTATATGTATGTTTATGATATATGTATATATATGTGTGTGTGTGTGTGTGTACATAAATACTATATTTATTTATTTAAACACAATGTTTTTCATTGTATATATTTTACATAAAATGTAAAAGTACACATGCATATATATATACATCTCCCTGTCTCTCGGATGTCATAGCAGCTCTCACTACGCTGTGATCCCGTCAATAATATTTCTTATTTTTACTGATCCACAGCAGTATCAAACAAACCTGAACAGCCACTTAAGTTTAAGTAAAATCAACCTTTTGGGAAAATCTAACACTTTTTTCCCCAAATTAGTTGAATCTGGAAGCATCTGTCGGATGCAGCACATTTTTAAAAATAAAGCCGAGACCACAAATTGCTGAATTCTTTCCCGTGAGAGTGTTTCTCAAAGTCACTGATGGAAAAAACAAAAACAAAAAAACAACATCTTTATTTCAGTCGCTCTCACCCTCGTCTCCCTGTGCTACTTCACCTCGGAGAGACATTCGTCTTCAGACAAAAACACAATCAATTTCCAAATATTGGACTGACTCCGTCCTTGTCTTCTCTCTCTAACAAACATCTGTTCACTCCCAACCTAAAGCATAATTTCTAGACTGAGGCCTCCTGTAAACCTGGGGTTTTTTTAACCGCGGGGATTTTCTCACAGACGCCTGAATGTTTCAGACTGAGGCGTTCGGGTGAAATTTGTGTGCTTCACTCTAGCTTAAAAAAAAAAAAAAAATTTCCACAAGTTATGATTGAAGTTTTTGTAAAAGTCACAAAATGTGCAGCTGGCAGTGTGGAGGCTTTTATTGAAGGGGCTGAAAAGGAGGTCTGAATGCAGGCGACAGGACTGTGATGATTTAAGAAGCTGCTCTGCTCTGATGCAATTGAAGGTAGAATCTAATAAAGCCTGACTGGGCTCCCCCCCTTCCTCCTCCTGCTCCTCTACCTCCTTCCGCGGTCCTCAGCTCCTGACCAAGTCTGACTCACTGCTCTGTCATTTCAAACAAAACGATAAGCTGCAAATTTACCTTAAATACTGCTACCACAGACTACAAAGTCCAAAAATATCAGAACTTTACTCTGACTTCTAAAATAAGCGTAAAAAAAATATCAGCTCATAAGTTTTTCTTGAAAATGAAAGAGTAATAAAGCAATCCCTGGCTTTCACTAAATGCTCTGTTTTCTGAAAATAATTTTGTGAATAAAAAAAAAATAATAATGGTTGAAATTAAATTTAAAGTCACTAGATGGCAGCATTGCAGCCCACTAAATTATGTTCATACTTATACTATGGTTTGTACAGCTAAATAAAAGTTGTGAATTGGATCGTTTTACTGGATATCAGTTGTTTGGTTCAGACCAGCTTTTTTTACTGAAATGCTAGCTTTTCCGCAATAGACAGTGTAAAATAATAATCTTCTTCTTTTCCTTTCGGCTTATCCCATTTTTCAGGGGTTGCCACAGCGAGTCAATAATTTCCATCTCGCCCTGTCCTGCGCATCCTCAACTCCAACGCCAACCACCTCCATGTCCTCCCTCACCGCATCCATAAATCTCCTCTTTGGCCTTCCTCTTCGTCTCTTACCTGGTAGCTCCATGTCTAGCATTCTTCTCCCA
>JAFBJS010035676.1:10388-24944 GCA_016785265.1 Paraplagusia blochii | reverse complement strand
ATCTTAATCTGGCTTCTCTAGCTTTTTCTCCAAACCTTCCTGTCTGTGTTGTCCCCCTGATCACCTCGTTCCTGAACCTGTCCATCCTTGTCACCCCCAAAGAATCTCTAAAATGCTAAGCCACTTTTTTATATATTATTATTATCATTTTACAGCGTAAAATAATAATAATATATATATTTAAAAAAGTGTCTTAGCATTTTAATTATCACACCCACTTTTGCCCCAAATTCAAAATATTTTTTTGGATAATATCAGCGTGACAAATATGAGCCAAAAGTTAATTTCCGTTCGTCCGTCCATGTTCAACCTCTTATCCATTGCTGGGTTCGCGGGGGCAGCAGTCTCCACGACTGCCACCCAAATCACATTGCACCATACTGTACCTTCCTGCAGGTGGTGAGGCCATCGTAAGTCAACCGCCCTAACTGGGATTCGAACTTGCCCTGGAGGTGAACCCTGGAGTTGACACCAAAGACAGAGACATTGCCTCTAGGCCATTTTAGTTTCATACATAATTTTTTCCAAAACCCATTCTTCTTAAAGGTCAAACAGCCAATCAAAGCTGTCAGTCAGTAAGGCCAGGGGGCGCTACACTTTGGATAGAGCTCCTGTCCAAACTTATGCAAACCTGCAGCCAGTTGAACAATATTATCTACCGTTGAGAGGAAACCCAACCATCAGTTAGTGGTGGGAATGAAACCAACAACCTTTATACTGTAAGGCGGAAGCTCTCACCACTTTGTCCCCCTCACTCTCTCCCAAAACACAACAGTTCTGACCCGACGTTTAACTCACGTCGACATGTCTCCGATCACAAAAAAACCAAATCCTTCTCCCGGGGTTCTTCTGTTCTACAGCCCGTCTCACATAGTATGTACCAGAGTGGAGCAGCAGCACCAGCAGCACCAGCAGCATGAGCAGCAGCAGCACCAGCAGACAGAGCCTCAGTCGCTCACTGCTATAATTGGTGAAGCAGTGCAGCAACAGCTCTGACAGATTGGAGCAGAAAGAAGAAGACTCCTGTGTAGAGATGTTCCACTCAGAGCTGGCTGGATGTGACGGGAACACATTTTTACATCACCAAATATAACATCTCCCAGAAAAGTCTGCAGGTGCCACATCTCCTCTCCTCCATTCTTCGCAGCCACATCAGCTGCAGGGAGGCTGAGCTTTTCTAATATAAATATGGAGAAGGCAGAGAAGTTGTGGACTTTTAAAGATGTTGGCCCAGCAGCGCTCCGCTGCAGCGGCGCTTACCACCGCCCCTCATTCACTTTCCATTTAAAGTCTGTTGTAGAAGCTCTTAGGCTCAGCTCAGGATAAAGAGGAGCAGGTCTGAATGAGAAAAGGAGGGAGGGACACACACACACACAACCTCAAACACACACGCGTCACTCTAAGCTGTTATATATTTTTTGGGAAATTGTCACTTTGGTTAAAAAAAAAAAAAAAAAAAAAAACTTTTTGTCTGAGACCCTTTTTTTTACTAACATGCAACAAACTTTTAACCAAGGTGTGAGTAAAGACAGGGAAGCTGCTGTTTATATGATCTTCAGAGGTCCTCTGTCTCACCCTTTCAGCCCAGGTGCTCTGTCTCACTCTCAGCCAGCATTCTCTATCTCACTCTCTTAGCCTCTGTCTGACGGTGTCAAATTTTGCCTTAGTCTCTCAATCTTTTACGTTCAGCATTTATTCTCATTTTCATTCTTTCAGCTTCTTCCATTTGTCTCACTCTTTTTGCTTCTGCCCTCTGTCTCACTCTCAGCCTCTGTCCGCTGTATTACTCTCTCGGTCTCAATCTCACTTTCTCAGCCTCTGTCTCACTCTGTCTTTTTCTTCCGTCTTCCTCCGTCATCCTCTGTATCACTCTCTCAGCCTATGTCCTCTGTCTCACTCTCTCAGCCTTCATCATTTCTCTCACTCTTTTAGCTTCTGTCATCTGTATCACTCTCTCACCATCTATCCTCTGTCTCACTCTCTGGGCCTCCACCCTCTATCCAAACCTTTCAGCCCCCGTTATCTGTCTCATTCTCTCAGCCTCCATCCTGTCTCACTCTCTCAGCCTCTGTCCTTTGTCTCACTCTCTCAGCCTCCATCCTGTCTCACTCTCTCAGCCTCCATCCTGTGTCTTACTCTTTCAGACTTTGTCTGCATTTTCAATCTCTCACCCTCCATCTTCTGTCTCACTGTTTCAGTCTTTGTCCTCCATCTCCATCTCTTAGCCTCCCCTCATCCCCACTCTCATAGCCTCTGTCTCACTGTGTCAGCTTGTGTCCCTTATCTCATTCTCTCAGCCTTCGTCCTCTGTCATAATGTCTGAGCCTATGTCCTTTGTCTCACTCTCTCAGCCTTCTTCCTCTGTCTCACTGTCTCAGCCTCCGTCCTCTATCTAAATCTCTCAGCCTCTGTCCTTCGTCTAGCTCTGGCAGCCATTGTCCTCTATCTAACCATATCAGCCTCTGTCCTCTGTCTTACTCTTTCAGACTCTGTCTGCATTTTCAATCTCTCACCCTCCATCTTTTGTCTCACTCTTTCAGCCTTTATCCTCTGTCTCCATCTCTCAACCTCCATCCTCTGTCCCACTCTCATAGCCTCTGTCTCAGCCTCCGTCCTCTGTCATACTGCCTACCCTCTGTTCTTTGTCTCACTCTCTCAGCCTCCGTCCTCCACCTAAATCTCTTTCAGACTCTTTCTGCATTTTCAGTCTCTCACCCTCCATCTTCTGTCTCACTCTTTCAGCCTTTTTTCTCTGTCTCCATCTCTAATCCTCCATCCTCTGTCCCCCTCGCATAGCCTCAGTCTCACTGTCTCAGCTTTTGTCCTTTCTCTCAGCCTCCGTCCTCTATCATACTGTCTGACCCTCTGTCCTTTGTCTCACTCTCTCAGCCTTCATCCTCCATCTAAATCTCTTTCAGACTCTCACTGCATTTTCAATCTTTCACCTTCCATCTTCTGTCTCTCTCTTTCAGCCTTTGTCCTCTGTCTCCATCTCTCAGCCTTAACCCTCTGTCCCACTTTCATAGCCTGTGTCTCACTGTCTCAGCCTGCGTCCTTTCTTTCATTCTCTCAGCCTCCATCCTCTGCCATACTGTCTGACCCTCTGTCCTTTGTCTCACTCTCTCAAGCTCTAGGGAAATGTTGTCTTCCTGTTTAACAATAGAAAGAACCCAAGATTATAAACTCCAGGTTTGCTCATGATTGATTCTCAAATTAAAGATTAACAGATACATTTTGTCATGTTATCTTCAAATTAACTAAAAATATATAGCCCAGAATATTGGCTAACCTGTATTATTGCATATCCCTAAATTTAAGAGTTCCTATTAGTTGCAGCATGGGGGCGCTGCGCTCCGACAACAAAAAAAAAAAAAAAGGAAAACGTTATCACTGCTGCACCTGATCGTTGAAAATTGACTGAATAATTTGGGCGGGATTAATGAACCACATGCATGTTGACTAATGTCACAGATCTTTGTCTCCAGATGGAGGATGTATGACGGAGTGACGTGGCCAACAGCGGATGGCGCTGCTCCACGGCTTGAGCCATAAATCAGCAGATGCTGCAGCAGAAGGTAAAGGAGAGGAAAAAAAACTGAACACCTGTGGACCTGATCAGACTGCAGCGGTCTCCAGAATGTGGACCAGTCAGGACCAGGGACTACCTGGGTTTATTTGACACCCAGCTGGTACTGGTCTACATCTATGGTATACAAGTTAACAAAGAAAACAGCTTTACAAAATAAAAGCATGGATAAAGGTTTATTAAAATAGGATTTGGAAAACTTTTGGAAAAGAGGACGCAATGATGAGGAGGAACAGGAGGTGTAAGAGGTGGAGCAAAGAGGTGATGGAGGCAGTGAGCCACGGATTAGTTAAGATTTCTGTCTTTGTCTTTGTCCTATTGTTTCAGAAGGTGTTTTTTGTCTGTGAGAAGAAAAGAATTGTGAAACTTTAGCCCAGACTCTGGCGACAGCGGACGGATCTCAGGGTCTTAGTGCTGCTTCCTCCGCAATCTCCACCCCGGCCTCCTCCAACCGTATTCCTCTGGTTCAAGTGCCCATCAGAGGAGCTGACGTATGATGTTCGCCCTCTCAGACAATAAGATTAGCCAGAGCTAATTAAACTCGGGGCCTTGTCTGGAGACTCCACCTTGTCTCCAAATTCAGCCCCCACCTCTCTTTCCTGCTCCTCAGCTCCCAATTGTTCTGTGATTACGTAGCAGCAGCAACATCAGCATCAGCAGGAGCAGCAGGAGCAGAAGGAGTCAAGTCTCTTCTCCACCTCCAGATCCAACCTCAAGTCCACCTTCAGCTTCATCTATTGCTCCATCAACATCTCTACCTTCGATTATCCCCCTCAGCTCAATTTACAGCTCCGCCTTCAACTGCACCCTTAATGCCACTCCCAGCCTCGCCATAAGCTCCACCCATAACCCCCCCTATAACTCCACCCTCAGTTCCATTTACAGCTCCACTTATAGCTTTACATACATCGGCTCCACTTTCAGTTCCACCCTCGGCTCAATTTAAAAGTCCACCTTCATCTTTATCCTCTGCTCCATCCTATGCTTCACCTGCCACTCCACCTTCAGCTCTACCTTAAGGCCCAGCACCTCCTACAGCTTCCTCCTCAGTTCCACCCTCAGCGCCACCATAAGTTCCTCCTACAACTCCACTTAAAGCTTCACCTACAGCTCCACCTTCAGTTCCATCTTCAATTTAATGCTCAGCTCTACCTTCCGCTGCGCCTTTAACTCAACTATTAGCTCCACCTACAGCTCCACATTCAGCTTCACCTTCAGCACCACCTAAAGCTACATCTTCTACTCCACCTACAGCCCTACCTGCTGCTCCACCATCAGCTCCATTTTCAGTTACACTCTCACCTCCACCTACAGCTTTACAACAACTTCATCTTCCACTCCGGCTTCAACTCAACCATTAGCTCCACCTTCAGCACCACCTAAAGCTATAACTACTACTCCACCTACAGCCCTACCCGCTGCTCCAACATCAGCTCCACCACCAGCTCCATTTTCAGTTACACTCTCACCTCCACCTACAGCTTTACCACAACTTCATCTTCCGCTCTGGCTTCAACTCAACAATTAGCTCCACCTTCAGCACCACCTAAAGCTATAACTACTACTCCACCTACAGCCCTACCTGCTGCTCCACCATCAGCTCCATTTTCAGTTACACTCTCACCTCCACCTACAGCTTTACCACAACTTCATCTTCTGCTCCGGCTTCAACTCAACAATTAGCTCCACCTTCAGCACCACCTAACGCTATAACTTCTACTCCACCTACAGACCTACTCGCTGCTCCACCATCAGCTCCCCCACCAGCTCCATTTTCAGTTACACTCTCACCTCCACCTACAGCTTTACCACAACTTCATCTTCTGCTCTGGCTTCAACTCAACCATTAGCTCCACCTTCAGCACCACCTAAAGCTATAACTACTACTCCACCTACAGCCCTACCTGCTGCTCCACCATCAGCTCCATTTTCAGTTACACTCTCGCCTCCACCTACAGCTTTACCACAACTTCATCTTCCGCTCCGGCTTCAACTCAACCATTAGCTCCACCTTCAGCACCACCTAAAGCTATAACTACTACTCCACCTACAGCCCTACCTGCTGCTCCACCATCAGCTCCATTTTCAGTTACACTCTCACCTCCACCTACAGCTTTACCACAACTTCATCTTCCACTCCGGCTTCAACTCAACCATTAGCTCCACCTTCAGCACCACCTAAAGCTATAACTTCTACTCCACCTACAGCCCTACCGGCTGATCCACCATCAGCTCCACCACTAGCTCCATTTTCAGTTACACACTCACCTCCACCTACAGCTTTACCACAACTTCATCTTCTGCTCCGGCTTCAACTCAACCATTAGCTCCACCTTCAGCACCACCTAAAGCTATAACTACTACTCCACCTACAGCCCTACCCGCTGCTCCACCATCAGCTCCATTTTCAGTTACACTCTCACCTCCACCTACAGCTTTACCACAACTTCATCTTCCGCTCCGGCTTCAACTCAACCATTAGCTCCACCTTCAGCACCACCTAAAACTATAACTACTACTCCACCTACAGCCCTACCCGCTGCTCCAACATCAGCTCCACCACCAGCTCCATTTTCGGTTACACTCTCACCTCCACCTACAGCTTTACCACAACTTCATCTTCTGTTCCGGCTTCAACTCAACCATTAGCTCCACCTACAGCTCCACATTCAGCTTCACTTACAGCACCACCTAAAGCTACATCTTCTACTCCACCTACAGCCCTACCCGCTGCTCTAACATCAGCTCCACCACCAGCTCCATTTTCAGTTACACCCTCACCTCCACCTACAGCTATGCCACAACTTCATCTTCTGCTCCACCTACAACTCTACCTACGCCTTAAAGGGAGTAGACATCTGCCTGTTGATTCCACGGTTGTTTGAATTGAGAATTGACTATATATCTTCTGGATGTGATTTAATCTGAGAAATAAATGGAGAGGAGGGGATGGGGGAGGAGGAAGAAGAGGAGGTGGAGGTGGAAGAAGAAGCATCAGGGACAGCAGCAGAAACACATTTACATTTCAGGTCTGTTAGCGTCCAGTCCTTCCATCTTTTCACCCAACCGTTGTTGTGTATTTCAGTTCTCCTGTTTTTTCAACAAACTCTGGAGGCCGTGGTGGCGCAGTGGTTTTCAGGCACTAGGTTGACACTGTCACTGTAGGGTATTGAAAAGACAGAGTCAATGACAACAATCAATACCATGGACAGTTCCATTGCAGACCAGAAACAGTACGCACCTGGGTTAGTTCAGAGTAAATGTCAACCTGACTTACAGACTGTACAACTGGAATAGACAGGAGACAACAAAGGACACATACTACAGACAAAAAAAAAGACCAGTTGGGGGTTGAACAATTGACCACCTTGCCTGTAAGGCAGGGGTTTTCAAAGTGTGGGGCGGGCCCCCCTGGTGGGCGTGGTGTGATGCTGAGGGGAGCGCGTGTGACCCTGGGGAATGTGCTTTTTAACAGTGTTGGACTGTTAACTGGAGAGCTTTTTTTTGGTTTTGGTTCCAACTAGCAATATCCAATACTCCCAAAACACTCAGATATTTACTACCGATAAATGTAAGTATTTTTTCCTTAAATTATTGTGATGGCCGACTAAAGGCATTCCGAAAATGACTGTGTACAACAAAAAAACACTACTTTAATATAAGCTATAAAAAAAATGCCACTTTTTTTTTTTTTTCTGAAACAGTCTTTTGATTCTTTGTGGAGAATTTAAAGTACACAAATGATATCTAGTGTTGGAAATAAACGGCAAAAACAATCATTAGCATTATAAACCATGCTCATTCAGCCCTCACGACAATAAGCAAATAATAATAATAAAAAAAAAGACACACAGATAGAAACAGTTTCAGTCTAAAAACGCAAGTAAGTATTACTGCATCGTCACAATGTAAATATTTTTCTATTTTAACAGACGGCCCCATATATATACATATATATATATATATATATATATAGATATAGACAGACAGACAGACAACAAACTATTACATTTAATAAACATTAAAAAAAATAAATGATAATTATCTACTTCTTTGGATGTACCCCTTAAAGACAGATTTGCAAAGATTTTTTTATTTTTTTTTTTCGTATCTGAAGTCTGCTTTCCCCGTTTTTGTTACATGAACCGCCGCTCCTCAAGGACAAACTCAGCCAAGTGTCATGTGGCAGAGCTGTGACCCTGGATTCTCTTGTTTTAATTTACAAAATAAATGTATCAAATTCTGCATGAACATTTGTTGCAAGAATTGGAGATCTATTAGAAACAACGCCTTCTGTAGACTTCTGTAGATATAACAAATTTAAGTATGGTGCATTTGGGGATGGATCACGAGTAATTTCTACTTTTATAATCTAGCGTTTGTGCTAGTTGCCGATTTTTGTAGAGTTTACTTCTATAGTTTAATAAAACTATTCATCCATCTATCTTCACCTGTTGTCAGGTAACCTGGGCATGGGGTTGGCAGTCTTTGCGACCGTCATGCAAATCACCACCTTCCTGTCCTCTATCTCTCTCTCTCCGTCCTTTTTCTTATTTATTTATTTCCTACCACTGTCCCTTATCTCTAGCTCCTTCCCTCTCCTTATTTACTCTTCATTAACACCCCTTGCCGGGGACCTCACGTCCCTGGAGTCTTTATTCTTTCCCCAGGACCCAATTGCCATGGGCAGCCATGGACATATACCAACCCACCACCAACCTACAGTCAAGAGTTCTCTAGGACCAGACCCGGAGCAGAGGAACATAAAAGAATGGACCTTATAATTATAATATATTCAAACTTATAATTGGACATTGATTATGATTTTATTTATAATGTATTAGCTGCTAATGTTTTGCCTGCCCGCCTGTCCGTCCTGGGTGAGGATCCCCTCCGCTGTCGATCACCCTGAGATTTCTTCCTTTTTTTCTGCCTAGGTTTTTGGTAGTTGTTCCTCAGCCGGTGTGAGGGTCTATAAGGACAGGGGGTCAATGTCTGTTTGTATATTTTTTGTGTATTGTATGTAACTGTGTGTAAAGTGCCCTGAGGTAGCTGCTGCTATGATTTGGCACTATAAATAAATATAGTTGAGTTGAGTTGCAGGTGGTTAGCCCACAGGAAGCCGACCAGGAGTGTGAACCACACCAATGATAGAGACAATGCCTCTGTGCAAAAGGGAAGGCTTAATAAAACTGTAAAAAATAAAAAATAAATTTCAGGGGACACATTAGAGTGTCCATCTCTGAAAGGGCTCATTCATTCAGTCCAGCAAAATTGTGCATCAGCATCAAGTGCAATGCAACGGCTGTTTTTGCTCCAATAAAGTAATTGTTAAATGTGTTAAAATAAGGTATGTCTGATGATATTGGTTGGCCGAGTTTATTGGGCCGATATTTGCATTAACTGTATTTGTGACGTTACATATATATACATATATATATTTTTTACCCCGATAATAAATATCCTGTAACACAATTCCCAAGTATTGGCAAATTTGCTGGAATTGCCCATAGGTACCCAGGATGAAAGCCAAAAAAAAGGCAAAAAAAAAAAAATGTATATATGGGTATTGGTTGATATCGCCATCATAAATTACAGTTTTGGACAATACCGGGGACATCAGATATCACCAAAAGTGAATATTAAACTTCTCTAGTTTAACACAACAGTGAGTCTGGCAACGAAATGTCATCGCTCGGCAACCGGAGTACACAGTGTTCGATACAGATTCAGATTCAGATTCAGAAAACTTTATTTGTCCCCGAGGGGCAATTCGAGATACAAAGCTTATGTGCCAAGTGGTAACAGTTACATGAGATATTGTTACAATATATACAGACCAATCTAAAGTGCAGCAGTGTAGAAGATATAGGCGTACAGTACGTGATAACCAGTAAAACAGTGCTTAGGTACAAGGATGGAGTATTGCACAGAGTAAAAAAAAGTGTAGATGTATAAATATATTGCACGTACAGGAGTTATTGCACAGAACATTTAGATTTAAACTGAGACTTGGTTGTCTTTTGTGTTCAAGAGTCTGATGGTCAAGGGGAAGAAACTGTTCTTGAATCTAGTGGTTTTACACTAACCTTCTACCTACAGAGAAAACAGTTTGTTATGGGGGGGTGTTGTGTCGCACTGGGTCACGTTAGCTCTGGCAACGTATCGTCATGCTATACCTACATGCTATATCCTGGATGGGGTGGAGTGGCGACCCGATGACTTCACTACTCTCTGTAGAGCCTTCCAGTCGGAGGCTTTGCAGCTCCCAGACCAGACCGAGATGCAGCTGGTCAGCAGGCCCTCGATGTTCCCTCTATAGAAGGTGGAAACGATGGGTAGGGGCGGGGATGACCTTCTCATCTGACGCAGGAATGGGTGATGAGCAGATTTAAAGTGTTTAATCAAGGAAAAGAGTGAAGTCTCTTGCTTGGAGGGGTCATCCCTCTATAGCTTGTAGATCGGGGCCCCACTTTACCAAAGCAGATTTACTGTTAGCAATCTCTTCCATCAGTGTATAGCATTATTATCTCCAATTCCAAGTCCTGTATTCCTGGTGTTTTCTCTAGGTATCCCTAATGCAGACCCGTATGTCCCAGTGTTGGTAACATATGATTAGTTGTAACAGCAGTAGAGGAGTACTGTAAGGCACTGGGAGGAGACTACCGTTACACTACGGGGGAAAGCACCTGGTTATAGCTATGTCTGTAGTATCACAAAAATGTCACAATACGTCATAAGGTATTGTAAAATTCTTCACAATACGCAACCCCTTACCTTTTTAGGGAACAGTACTGACCTCTGACGAAGCTAAAAATTCCTTGTCCTTAAATCTAGCCAAAAGTCGGAATCGTTATCCTCCGAGCCAGAAAAGAAAAAAAAAGGCTAAGGCTAAGGCTAAGGCTAAGACTATAACAACATTCTCAAAATTAAGCAAAAAAAAAGCAAAGCTGAAATGAATACGGGTCCGCTAGCCTGAAAACGGGCAAGCTAGCCTGTAAGCATGATATCACAACTAGTATCTACAGAGAGGTTGACGTCTGCTTTGAATTTAGCCAAAGTCGGTTAGGATGACTGTGAAGCCAAAGCTATAAAAAAGAAAAAAAAAAAAAAAGAGAGAGAAAGCTGCGGGAGTTTCGTTTTGTAGCATCAGCAGCATTAGTCGCAGCAGCATCTGCATGACAAATGCAGGAGCAGCAGGAGGTGCAGCAGCTGTGGGTTAGGTTCAAACCTCCAGCAGATCCTTCAACCACAGCTGGAGTAGAGGTTCGGCTAAATATAAAATTGTCAGAAGCAAAGTGTTGGAATTCACACATATATATGAGCTTTAGAAGAGGAATACGAAACAAAACAAAACAAAACAAAATAATGGTTTGTTTTTTTTTTTATTCAACACTTTTCAGCTCTGTGGCTGCGGCTCAGTGGAAAACAAATCTTTTTTTTGTGGATATTTTGCTAGCTTCAATTTAACGATAAACAGTAATTATCAAGTAACTTTAATCTTAAATGTTTATACTATTACATTGGAACCTTGAGATACAAACACATCTATATACAAATGGTTCTAGGCTCACGCACCTCGACACACAAGTACTCTGTGATACAAGCACATTGATGTATGAGTATTTCGAGATACAAGTATCTCAACATACAAGTGTTACAAGATACAAGCATCTGGACATACAGTACAAGCAAATTGAGATACAAGTACCTTGACATATGAGTATACCACAATACGAGCACCTTGTCATTTGAGTATTCTGAGATACATGCATCTTGACATTCTACGAGACATAACTACGAGATAGAAGTGCCTTGACATACGAGTATTCCAATAAACGGGCAGCTTGACATACGAGTATTTCAATATACAAGCACCTCGACATATGAGTATTCCAAGATAAGACTATCTCAACATACAAGAATTCAAAGGTACAAGCATCTCGACATACAAGCAAATTGAGATACAAGCACCTCGACATACAGTACGCCGTTTATTGGAATATCCATACCGCAATACGAGTACCTTAAAATGCAAGTATTCTGAGATGCATGTAGCTCGACATACATGTACTCCAAAATACAAGCATCTCAACATACGAACAAATTGCAATACAAGCACCTCAGAATACAAGTATTTTGAGATAAAAGTATCTCGACATATAAGTATAAGTATATAAGGAGCAGTGGGTGGCCTAGTGGGTTAGGAAGTGGACTTGGGCACGCAAGGCCCCCGGTTTAAATCCCACTTTGGTAATCGGTTAAATACAGAGGTCACATTCTGTTGTGTGAATCACAAGGTCATAATGACAAGAAGTTTGCTATCCTTCCGAGATACAAGTACCTGGACATACAAATATTCCGAGATATACGCACCTTGATATGCAAGTATATCAATAAATGAGCAGCTTGACATGCGTGTATTTGGAGATATTGATATAAGCACTTTCAAATACGAGTAACTCAAGATACAAGCATCTCCACATACGAGTAGCTCGAGATTCAAGTGCTAAGACCTATGAGTATTCTGAGATACGAGCACCTCGACTCGAGAGTATTCTGAGATACAAGCATCGTGACATACAGGTTTTTCAAGATACACACACCTTGATGTACGAGTACATCGACATACAATCTCATTGACATTGAATAGAGTATTGGGGGATACAAACACCTCAATTTGTGAGTTATTTTCAGCTCAGATTCCTTACGGGCCAGTGTTGAAAGTTTGAAAAGATTCATCCGACAGAGGGACCCGACTCCCACAGCTAATTAAAATTAAACAGTGTTGGTTTTATTCATGAACATGGATATGTATATATATATATATATATATATATATATATATATATATATACAGTGGATTTATATAACAATCTAATGGAGATGTTACATAAAATTGTGGGTTTGATCGTTGGCAGTCAAGGTTTTCTGCTGCGGACGTGTGTGTGTGTGTGTAAATCTCTGTGTGTGTTTTCATTATTCTTTATGCACAGATTGGTTCAAGGCCAGAAACAGTATCATCCTGTTGGAAAAGCAAACAGTAATAATTGGTCTTGGCTCACGGTCTCACTCTGCTGCTGCTGCGGGAGCCTGACCATTACACTTCATTCCTCTATCATCACTCTGCACTCTACGCCTAATAGAAAATAAAATCATAGATGTATTGTAAAATATTTACTGCATTTGAAGGACACTGCTGAGGAAGTTACGGCGGGAAAAAAGTAAAACCAGGACATGGATTTTTTTGTTTTTACTTTTACTTAGTTTTCTTTTTCTCCATCCAGCCTGACCCTGTCCTCTGTAACTTTAACTCCATGTCCTCCCTCACTGTATCCATCAATCTCCTTTTTGTCGCCTACCTGGTAGCTCCATCTCTTGGTTTACTCTTCTACCAATGTATACACTGTCCCTCCTCATGTCCA
Organism: Paraplagusia blochii; assembly: GCA_016785265.1. Lineage (NCBI taxonomy): Eukaryota > Metazoa > Chordata > Actinopteri > Pleuronectiformes > Cynoglossidae > Paraplagusia > Paraplagusia blochii. The sequence continues at coordinate 11,933 of JAFBJS010035676.1, read as the reverse complement.
TACCATCTCACTTGGCTTATCTAGCGTTTTCTCTAAACCTCCCTGTCTGTGTTGTCCCTCTAATCACCTCATTCCTGATCCTGTCCATCCTTGTCTCTCCTAAAGAGAATTTCAAGCAGCAGAAGTAGTGAATGTGCAGGAGTTTAGATACTTAGGAGTACATTCAATATGACACAGTGTACTGTGTTGTTCCCATATATCCGGGTATACAAGGTAAACAGCTTTAGTCCCTCCACTCTTAACAGGAAAGAGTAAGCGACTAACAGAACTCAAGTCGACGAGGAACCCATAAACAAATGGACATTTTAAAGACAAGACAGATGACTGTGTCATGATAAATCTATCAAACTAAATGTCTTTAAATAAAGGTCACCGTAAAGCATTCTTTGTATTACGGTCGCTCAATGCTTTCCTTTCTGTCAGAGGTTAGTACTTGTTGTATTTACAATGTATTTTAACCACTTTTAATCACTCTTATATTACCATAAGGTTATTTTGAATCCCTCACTGCAGTTAGCTGAGATCGTTTTCCATTTATATCTGTGATCTCTTCTTATTCTCGGACTCATAAATATTAAAATTCTATTTCTGTGGCTGTGTTTTCCTTTGTAATACTGGGTTTAAGAGTTGTATAAAAAGTACATACATGGAAACAGCTGTAGCTCTACCTCGATTGGGGCAGTGTGGTCATGAAGGCTTCAATTTTTATATAAATTTTCATACTTTCTGTGTATATATATTTTTTGTAAACATTGCTGTGTATATACTGTATATATATATATATATATATATATTCAAACTTGTGTATATTTTAAAAAGTGGTATATATTCAGACTTTGCTAATATATATTTAAACACATAGAATATATATATATATGTATTTGTATATATATGTATATATATATATATATATATATATATATATATATCCAAACATTAGTTCCCTCTTTATATACAGTTATGCATATGTGTATCTAAGTGTATGAATGAACAACCAGCAACTAACCATGTATTTGTACCATGTTATTTAGCCTTACTTAGTCAGATGTAACATTCTACAATGTCAACATCTCTAAGCAAAATAGGAATGGAAGTCCCCACTGACCTTACTTGTTAAACACTGTCCCATACCAAACTAACTATCAACTATTAACTTATGAAGTCGTACTAAAAAAAAAAAAAAAAAAACTCTAATTAATCGTCAACCACACCGGTTTCAAAACTTAGAGAATTAACAGGAATCGGGAGACACTGTGTTAGAAAAGCATGATGTGAACACAATGGTGACTACACAAAAGATTTGTGATAGGAACAGTGGGGATAAAATACTGCGGCAGAGAAGTAAAGGCTCTGTTCAACGGAGGCCTTGGATGAAGGCTTGGGATGAAAAAAAAAAAAAAAAAAAAAAAAAAAAAAATACATAGAAAGGAGCGGCAGAACTACTATCCAACCTTGACCAGGGAGGGAAAGAAAAAATAAATGTTGTAAAGTGTGTAGCAGCTGAAGGACATGGCATTTTTTTTTTTTTAAATTAAAAAAAATGGC
>JAFBJS010034945.1:315224-327268 GCA_016785265.1 Paraplagusia blochii | reverse complement strand
CTCTTGATTAGTTTACTGCTGTCTCCTGCTGTCCTCAGGACAGATGGCGTCTAACTTTTCTCCTCACTGTTTTCACAGACAACACGGTGGCTGCAGATTTCTCGCCGCCTGCGGTGCCGTCCTGTTTACACAAGGGACGGGTCATCAGTCAGTCACAGGGTTGGACGACAGCGAGGAGTCACATCAGTGTCCTCCACGTCCATCTGTGGCTGCACAGAACCAGGACATGTGAAACCAAGTGTCTTCCTCCACTCCTTCTTCTTCTTCTCCTTTCAGCTTATCCCTTTTATCAGGGGTTGACACAGCGAGTCAACACTGTCCATCTCACCCTGTCCTCCGCATCCTCAACTCCAACTCCAACCACCTCCATGTCCTCCCTCACTGCATCCATCAATCTCCGCTTCGTCTCTTACCTGGTAGCTCCATGTCTAACATTCTTCCCCCAATATAACCACTGTCCCTCCTCTGAACATGTCCAAACCATCTTAGTCTGTCTTCTCTAGCTTTTTATCCAAACCTTCCTGTCTGTGTTGTCCCCCTGATCACCTTCCTCCACATCTAAAGCTACAATAAAAACTTCTTCTTCTCCTTCTCCTTCTCTCCATCTTCTCCTCTGACTCCAACTACCTCCACGGTCTTTGTCTCTCTGTCTGTGTTGTCAAACTTGATCAGCAGAGACAAGGTTTGTCTCTCTTTTCTTCCAGAGACCAACATCTAACCTCTACTGTACTGTATGTGAGTCCGTGATGTGGAAACAAACGGCTCTCATTCGATCCTCACCTAAAACACCACCTTCTCTCTTCGTTCCTCCGTCACTGACGTCATTCCGTTCCCGTTCATCTCATCTGCAGTTCAGCCGTTTCACCACAGCGGGCGTGAGTGCGTGTGCAGCGGCTCCAGGTGTGAGAATCCTCACCGGTCGTCTGCTCTAATGGCCGCTAATGGTCCTTAATGGACTGGAGGCTGCGGGACAAAAAGTGAGGTGTCAGGGGACGGCGGGGGCCACGTGACACCCGCTGAGACGCTGGGTCACACATGGGCGCAAAAGGCACAAATGGGCCGATAAGGCAGCAAACAAGAGGAGGTGGAGGAGGTGGAGGAGGTGGAGGAGGAGGAGGAGGAGAACTCTCTCCCTGGTCATTTCATTAACCACACTGTCCACACTGTCCACACTGTCCAATACTGCAAAGACATCAGATGTCTACTCCAAACTCACAACTTTAATGAAGACGTGTGTGAAAAATATTCACTTTTATTTTACAAATATCTTCAAAGAAATCTGTGATCTGCAGTGAGACAAGAAGAAGAGAACCTGGAGGGGACAGTGGAGGACAGACAGAGTCCACCAAAGGGAGGACAGTGGAATGGGGAGGTTACAAGGAGCAGAGGAGGAGAAGGAGCAGGAGTTTAGATACTGAGGACCAACTGTTCAGAGCAGTGGAGACTGAGGAGAAGAACAGAGTGGAGTCAGGATGGAACATCTGGAGAAAAGAAGATGGAGAAGAAGAAGAAGAAGAAGAAGAAGAAGAAGAAGACGAATGTTCACTGTCCCTACTTAAAAAACAAAAGTAGAATGAAATGCCTTCAGGTCACACTGTGTCTGTGTCCCCCACTGTCCTCCACTGTCCACCAACAGTCAGACCGTAGATGGAGGGGGCTGTGGCTCCTCCTCCAGACCGACCCCCCTCTGAGCGCCTGTGCCGTATAAACACTGGGCCGTGGCTCCACTCCTCCACTCCTCCACTCCTCTGGAGACCTTTGTCTGTCCCGTGAAGAACCGCTCCTTGGACTTTGGACCTCCTTCTCTGCAGAATGTCCTCGGCCTGTGTTCTCCTCCAGCAGCCGTCTATGCTGCAGCAGTGTCCGCAGACAGTGAGCCGCCGCTCGGACACAGACAGCAGGTAGGTCCCGGTCCTGGTCCCGGTCCTGGTCCCGGTCTGAGCTCCGTGTCTGTTGGATTCGGTTCTTTCTGTCTTAGTCCCGTTTGTCCAGTTGTCGTTCACAGAACCGAGTCTCTCTGACGTCACCTGACGAGCCGGTCACTGACGTCAGACTGGTTACAGTAGCTGCTGCTAACTGTAGTAGAATAGTAGTAGATTCCTCCACCTACACCAGTCTTCTGCCGCGGTGGAGTTTTTCTCCTGCTGGTGGAGGCTATAGCTCCCCCTGGCGACGGTGTCTCTACGGTCACAGAGAATCGGACTCATCAGATTCTCTTCTGTTTGTCATTTCAGTCAGACGTCTCTGTGGAGACCCTGGGTGTCCAGCAGCAGAAGGTCTCCAGAAGAATGTCCTCGGAGCAGACTGTCCTGTGTAAGTCCCCGCACCAGCTCAGTCCTGGTCTCCAGGAACATCTAGGCTTCAAAGAGTTGAATAAATGATCTTGTGTCTCTTGTCTCCTCAGCCGTACTCCAGAGCTGCAGCAGCTGGAAAAGTCCAGTCCTTCCAACACCCTGTCAGGTCAGTGTCCAAGTTTTGTCTGTTTCTTTTTCCTCTCTAATGACTTCATGGACATCAGACTTCTTCATCTCCTCTGGTCTGGTCCATTCTCCTTCTTCTTCTTCAGTAAATCCTCCTTCTCCACGTCCAGCTCTGTCTCCTGTCTTCTGCCTATTCTCAGTGTCTCTAGTCCATCCATCATGGCTGGTCCCACCTCAGCGAACTCTCGTCTATCACATCATGGTCTTCATCCATGGACCCAGACCTTGTCTCCTGACCAATGTCCTCTTTTGTCAACAGGCTGTTTTGGCCCAAGCAGAAGTCCTTTGACCATCTGTACAGTGATGGAGAAGCTCTGCTGAGGAACTTCCCTGTTCAGGCAACCATCAACTTCTATGAAGAGTCTGACTGTGATGATGATGATGATGATGATGATGAAGAGGAGGACCTCCACTCTGGGCCATGTCTGAAGCAGCAGCCGTCATGTTTCACACACTACAACTAGTGGCCAGAAGGGGACGCCACAGGTCCAGATGGACAGAACTTTACTGATCCTTCTGGGGTTTCCTCCAGGAAACGATGGACTTTCTGTGAAGGTCCTGTGGAGATGAAGACCTTCAAACATCAACCTCAGTGTTTCGGCTCAGACTCCTCTGTTTCACTGAAGCCTCAGGAGATCCTACAGCCAACCATGATGAATGTCTTGACCAGGAGAACCAGGAGAACTTTGACTGAGAATGGTTCTGTCTCTTCAGTCTTAAATCCTTATCAACTTCTCAGGGTTCTGCTCGTCCTCAGAGAAGTTGTTGTACAGACTGTGATCTTTTCTAACTTATATTGTTCATAACTTGTACATAGAGAAATGAAAATGATTTATTTTTATATTGTTCTGTGAAGAAATAAAGGGATTCTTCTGGGACCGTCTTCTCTCTGGTCTGTTGGTCCAGTCTGAGAACAAACACATATTCACACATTAGCACAACCTTCTGATTAAGATATTTATCATTTATATTATTATTATTATTATTATTATTGATGTAACCCATGACATGGAGTTCCAGTCCATAGAAAGAAACAATGATCAACACTGACATCACGTGTATTTATGGAACAAATCCAAAAGCAAAGGCAGTTGTTTGGTTCTGACCAGTGTGGGCCACGGTACCGACCTGAGGCTCCAACCCAGGGATCAATGACTCCATTACAAATAAACAACAACAACAACAACACGCAGCCATTCAAACTGACACAAAAGAAAAAAACGTTCATTTAAATCGGATAAAAACCAAGATTTTAACATCGACTCAACATAAATCCACCACTAAATACATTTTATTTCGCACGGTTTTCAATTAAGAAATAATGTATTATAATAATTCAATGGTAACAACAGCATATAAATGTTTTATTGTACTTTTATCCGTGTTTCGCGTTATTTATAGAAAAATAAATACGCTTCGCGGAAGTCCCGCCCTTCTTCCCAGCAGTAAAGGCAACCGTGGCCGTGATTGGTCAGTTACCAAGACTCCTAATTTTCCATTGGCTGTAGTCTACGTGACACACTCTCAGGGCAGGGACTTCTGTGGGAGTTCCCTGGAGTCCAGGATGGAAGGGAAAGGCTCTTTATCAGGCGGAATGAAGGTAGGAAATCATTATTATCATTATTATCATTATTATTGTCAAAATGTATTTAATTTTTATCTCTCCTTCTCTGTGGGAAAGAGAACTAGACCAACTCTAACAAAACCGTGTCAAAATGGCGACTCTTGTGGCAGAAAATGAAGATAAACTGTCGTGATTATGAATTTATGAATTATACGCTGGTATAAAAGCATCAGAACACGGTACCGACCCGCTGACGGTCTCCGTTACAGCCTGTCCCCGTGGTCCCTGTCTCAGTGTCTCAGTGTCTCAGGGTTGGACCGAACTACACTGACTGTCAGACATTTTATACAGAACCGCCAGAACAGTCGACACTTTTCCTCTAGAGGACAAAAACACACACACGCTGAAATAAAATAATGAAACACGTCCAAAGCCTCCCATCTCTTTGTCCCTGTTGCTATGGCAGCAGCACCACCCACACCCACACCTACACCTACACCTACACCTCCTCCTGCTGTATTTATAGTAGCCTGTGTGTTTCCTGAGTTCTTTTTATATTTTGGAAACATTTCCACTCTAACAAACCGATATTCATCCTCCTACTTCATTTTATGTCAAGAGAAAAAGCAGGATATGAAATGAATCCAAATGTCAGTTCTGATGGAGTTCCTCCTCAGCTGAGACAGAAGGTCTGAACCACGGCTCCGTCTTTGGGTAGGATGGACCGGTGTGATGTAGTGAGATGGTCTGAAACCTCATCAACAGAGAGACAGTCTCAGCTGAACACAAGAAGCAAAACCACCGGGTCGTCTTTACAGCCATGGGGACAATGGACCATGTCACTGAGCTGGTCCACCATGGTAGGGGGACAGTGTGGTCCCCAGAGGTGGGAGCAGCAGTAATGAAATCATGGTGGTGGTTAGAGGAGGGATCTCATGCCTCATGATGGTTGACCGCTCCTACATCAAGATCTACGTCTCCACATATGGATGGAAACCACCGACCCCTGAACACAACCCTGTGTGTCTTCCTGTCCCAGTGGGTGACGTGTTGTTTTGATTCTGCAGGTTTGTTCCTGGTCCGTGAGTCAATAGCAGGGAGAAGAATGGCTGTAGGTGAGGACAAACACACAACTTTACTCCAACCACTCTCTTCTCTTTTTGCCTGTGTGCATGAGGGGAATCGAACCCTAAGCCATGACGGCTGATCTCTTCTTCCCTGTGTTGCAGCCTTCCTCACTTTCCAGGATGCTCAGTCCATCCTGAAACGACTCCCTCGAGCCAACGGCTACATGGAGGAGCTCCGTCAAGGGAACATCGAGCGGGAGTGTGTGGAGGAGAGCTGCAGCTTTGAAGAAGCTCACGAGGTGTTTGAGAACAAAGAGAGAACAGTGAGTTCCACTCAGTCAACACCTGAACAACAACATGAATAGAGTGAAGTGGGTCTCTGCAGTCCTGTCCCCTGAGGACGGACAAGAATACTGTGTCCTGGTTCACATATCAAACCTCATTCCCTGAAACCTTCAGATGAAGACCTTTAGAGTTCTTCTTAGAAGCTTCTTCTTCTTTTGGTGGGTTAGTGAAGTTCTTCTGGCTGGAACTGATGAACCAATAATCTTGGCTCATCAGTTGCTGCCTACAGCCGTGTGGCCCAGGGTGTAAACCTGTGGATTGTCTCCGTCAACAGGCGGAGTTTTGGAAAAGTCGTGGTTCCTACACCGTGAGCAGCAACAGCGACGGCCAATCCGGACGTCCCGTCACCGTCTACATGGTGGTCCCTCTGATGGGCGTGGCCCTGCTGATCATCATCGGCCTCTTTCTCCTGTGGAGGTGCCAGCTCCAGAAGGCCACGCGACGGAGGCCCGCCTACACCCAGAACCGATACCTGGCCAACAACCGCAGCACTCGCAGCCTGCCCCGGATCCTGGTCTACAGGGAACCAGTGGCCCACGACGGCCCCCAGCAGGAGTCAAACTCTCACCCCACTGTGGTCGTGAGCGCTCCTGAGAGAGGAGTAGTGGAGAGAGAGTGGGGACGAGGACGAGGACGAGGAGGAGGAGCTCCCTTGGACTCACACAACCTTCACCAGCACAACGGTCGCTCCCTCTACCTCCAAGACTCCTCCTTCTCCGTGGCCTCGCGGCTGTCTGGAGCCACGCCACCTCCGTCCTATGAGGAGGTGACGGGACACGTGGAGAGCAGTGGAGACGAGACCACAGCCCCTTCATACAGTGACCCTCCACCCAAGTACGAGGAGATAGTGAAGTAGACGTGAGGGGCTGGAGCCACGGGTTGGTCACAGCCACAGCCGGTTGTTGTTGTCGTCCAGTCACGTCACCAGTTTGATCCTGAAGGAAACATCAACCACAACATGGAGGTGGAGCTTACAAGCTGCTGTATTAAGTAAGTTAGACCACAAGAGGGAGACATCCAGAAAAAGTTACATTCAGAAGAAACATTTGTTTCAAAACAACATTTTACATTTGAGATTAAAAGTGCGACCAGGTCTTAAGGTTATCTGAGGACATGTCCCAGTGTCCTCCCTGTCCACTGGGGCGTCTCTGATGTTCACTGCCAAAAAACATGACATCACTGCTGGCTGGTGTTCCCGTGAAGTCTCTTCAGTTGGAACTGATCTCGGTGAAGTTCTGTGTGTGTGGACCAAACACTGTTTACTGTGTTTAATTGGTACCAGGTGTGACACCTGGTACTTTTCTCACTGCCAGTCCATTATGCCACACAGTTAACTTGTATATTTCTTCAGATCGACAACATATTTGTGAACAAATACTGTTTTTACCACATCCAGAGTTCTAAAAAATACGACCAAAAACCAGGACCAGGACAGAGTCCAGCTTTGATCTAGGATTTCACTGCCTTTAAAGTTTGACAATAATGTGATTTTCATTCTTGTTATTGGAGACACTGAATGAACTCACCTGCTAGTTTTACAGAAAATGTTTCCTAAAATAAGGACAATTGCTATTAATGTTTTAAAGGGTGATCTACCACAGGGGGCGCTAGGCAGCCACTCCTTTTTTAGGTTTCTTTTATATTATATAAGACTTTTCCTTCCCAGGAAGTAGGTGTCTGTGGTGGGTGGAGGGCTCTGGACTGTGTTGACTCTGGTCTATTGGTATTTTTGATTTCCATCTTTAAACCTGTTTCTGCTTTTCCCAGAAAGTATTTGAATGCACCGCTGTTGTCTGCTCCATACACACAGTTGGTGTGTTCAAAGCCCACAGCTCAGTGTCCTGGTTCATCTCTGAGATCTTCATGTTGTATTGAGCTGTTTTACTGATAGTTCAAACACTTTATTTCCAATTCTGATACCAATAAAGGCCTCTCTCAAATGAGCTACAATGCTGCCATCTAGTGACGTCCACTGTCATGGACAGCCATTTATCCTTAAACTATTTCGGGGTCACTTATCATTTGGTGATGATGTCAGGTGGATCATGTTGGTTGGCCGATGTTATCGGACGTCCATTGTTGTTGTTGTTGTCCATATGATGGGACCATCACATGATCTATCACAGTTGAGTAATTACTGCCTGTTGTGTTGTGATCCAGAAGACCAGACCCAAACATCAGTGTCAGAGTCCAGTCCACGGACCCAGAACCGAGCCTGTTCACAGACACAGCCGGTGATGAACATGTGATCAGAACCTGGTTCTGTGTGTGTGTGTGCGTGGAACTCTCACCTGACTGATGACGTGGCTCCAGATGTTCTCTGGAAATTCTCCTCTGAGGACGTTCCTGTGAGCAGCTGGAGAAATTCCAGAGAATGCAGTGGTCCGTCCACAGGAGGCGCTGTTGAACACATCTGAACACATCTCCAAAAGGGAAACTATCTACCGTCATGTGACCCGCGGACCAATGATGTGAAGGCATGACTTTGAACAGGTGTGGTTTTTCTTTTTTCTTTTTTTGAGGTGTTTACAGTGTTTGATATCGTTGTAGTCACTACACCCGCTCCACCCTTCACTCTCCACCAGTGGCTTATTTTCTATTGTCACATTGTTCCACACAGAAAAAGATAAAAAGGTTAAACTTATTCAATCCTGTACAATTGATATAAAAGTGACTTCTTTCCACCAACACGTGTGCACTGTGATTTTGAAAGTATTATTATCACTTTTGTCTAATAAATTCAACAAACTTTGCTTGGTTTTGATACGGCCGTTGACTTGTCATGTGACCAACTCTGAATGTTAAAGGTTTTTTATTGTTTCCTACGTATGGAGCGCGTGACACCGCATTAAAAATACAGGTACGTCTTCTTGTTTATTAAAGTATTATTACTGCGTTATTTTATCATGACACAGTAGACAATTAAACTTCATATGTGTCGATGTTATTGGCTGTTTGTTTATTTAATATTTTGATTAAAGGTTTTTTCCTCCGTGTTTATCGGAGTGCTGTTTCACTCCTCACCAGCAGAGGGCAGTGTCAGACCGGTATGTTCAAAACCCTGATGTACTAAAAGTGAGAGAAGAGAGCGAGCGAAGAAGAAGAGTCGGAGGAAGAAGTAACATTTCAGTGGGTTTTAAGATTGAGGTTTGTTTGTCTTTCTTACTCTTGTCATTTTAGCGATTTCTCTGCTTCGTTACTTCGTAAAAGTAACGTCAGGGCGACGTAACGGACTCATCGCACACTTTCAGAGTCGTAGTCGTATTTCAGTGAACTGGAGAAACCGCCGGACTCTGGTCGCTGTGACGACATCACGTGGCTTTAACGTAAACGATAAATAAATGCGACACGAACGACATTACGATCGAATCCACTTTGACTTTGAGGTTCTTAAACGGCTCTTCTGGAGGTGACGCCCCCTGGTGGAGAACTGACCTCATCTCCGACCAGGTGACTTTGATCTGAAGTCTTAGTCAGGATGAAGATGGTGAGGGTGAAGAAGAGGAAGAGCAGGATTGATGCAGCCTGGAGCTGAGAAGATCAGACTGTGGCTCCTACTGGTTCATTCAGTCCAAGAGGTTGGAGAGAAGATCCAGCTGCAGATGATGGTTAGATCAACCTTTCTTCTCCATACTGTGCACTTTAAAGCTGTGGTCTCCAACCCGTGGGTCAGTTGGTCAACCACAAGTCCAGTCCTTCCTTGTTCTGCTGAAGATCATCTCTCGGTCTGGACTAAGGTTTCTCTGGGGAAACTTTTTAAGATGAGGAATTTTGGAAGTTTTCCCGATTGGAAACTTTCTATGGGAAAGATTAGGAATTGACTGGGATGTGTTCACTGGTCGATATGATCAGACGGAGAAACATTTGGACCCAACATTAGACACACAGTATGTAGTAAAAGTCAGGATGGAACTGGGTTCTGTTGTCAATGATCAGCGCCCCCTAGTGTTACACAATCATCTGTGCATGTGATGGAGGAGTGAACCTGATTAAATCTGGTTGTTTTAGCCAAGATTATGCTACAAGATATATATATATATATATATATATAAGCACAGATTAAAACAAACACAAAAAATATATATATATATATATATATATATATATATATATATAAATATATATATATTTTTTTTTTCCTCAACTTTGTTTCTTGTTGACCTTCAACTGAGTTCATTCCTGTTCTATGTCCTTGAATTCACCTCAAGTTCTGAGGGGAAGTTTGTGTCCCCAGTCTGGACTCATCCCAGTGTCTTCTCACCTGCAGAGCGTGGTCTGTCACCCCGTCCTCATGGACGTCATCAGTCAGAGCATGCGTGTCCCCGAGCACCTGGGCGTCAGCCCCCGGCATCAGTGGCAGAAGGAGGAGGACGGAGACGTCGTCCCATCACTTTTCACCATGCAGGTCCCTGATAGGCTGACCTACACAGGTGGGTGGACCACACTCAGCCTGGGGTCAGACAAACAGGAAGGAGAGTCAGTGTAGGTCATCGGTCAGGGGGCGGCCAAGTGGAGCCACTGATTCAGATCAGGGTGGAGTTATCCTGTTAGGGCGGGGCCAGATGGTTTTCTTCTTCCTGATGGGGTCGTCATGTGGTCATGTGTTGTCACTTCCTCCCTCAGAAGCCGCCGACATGAGCCCCGGTCCTTTGTTCAAACAAGACGGCACCGTGATCCGTGGAACCCTGAATCTGGACCCGTGCTGGGAACCTGGTTCTGGAGGGATGTTCTGCCTGGAAACGCTGCAGGTCAGATCCAAGAACCAGATCTTTGTCGTTTCGTGACAAACTTTGAAACTAATCTGAGAACTTCCTGGTTTGTTCTTCACCTGTGACAGAGTCCGATGCGGAGGTCGTACAGTGACCAGAGCTTCAGCAGAACTCCACCCGAAACCCCGTCTCCTCTGAAACAGGCGCTGGTGGTTCCCAGAGCTCCGTCCAACCCGTGAGTACAACTGGGCTCGGGTTCTCAAACTATGGTACGTGTACCAGGGGCAGTACTTGATGCAGCTCAGCGTTGGTCAGATTGGACTGGTAGTTTGAGGGTTAGAGCGCCCCCCTGTGTCCCCCGGTCAACTCTCTGTTGATGTGACTCCTCCTCCTCCTCCCCTTCCTTCTCCTCCTCCTTCGTAGAAGTGGTTCAGGTCTCGTTGTCCGTCGCCAAGAGAACGCTGCATCATTCTCCTCCCAGACCACAGATGCTCCGCCCCTCAGCTTCCTGTCCTTCGACCGTCTGCTGGCGGCTGCCAAGCAGCTGGCCCGAAGAGCGTCAGAGCGCCTCCTACAGATGCTAGTTCAGAGATACAGGTGTGAGTCGTCCAAAGAAGGACCTCGGTCTGTCTGTGTCAACCAGTGGCTGTACTAACCCCGCCCACCCTACTCTGTTTGTGTCACATGACCAGTCTGGTGCTGTAACTGATTTCCACTTCACCTCGGCTGTCGACTCAGAAAAGTTTGTTTGTCTGTTTGTTTTGATCGTCCATCACCTGGGCCTCAAACCACGGGTTTGATTTTCTGTCTTTGTTTGAGGAAAGATTTGGAAACAATGAGAAGCTCCTTCATCCAGGAAGAACCGGACCAAAGGTTCCTGCTTCAGTCGTCTCGGAGAACAGCCAGTGAGTCGCACCGTCATCGCTCCACCTGCAGTGATGGGGGAGGGAGGAGGACGGGGGACACAAGGGGGAGCAGGGGGAGGGGGGGTGACCCAGAGGAAGAGAAGAAACTGTGGAAGGGAAATTAACTGCAGGCGTCTATGTGTCCTCAGAGTGATGGACGCCTGGAGTCCAGTGGAGGAGGAGGAGGGAGGAGCAGCTGCCGTGGAGGTCATCATCCTGAGGAGACAGGTAGGAGCTCCAGGGAGGAGAAAGTTCTTCTCCTCTCTCCAGTCACCCACTCTCCTTCCCCTCTGCAGGTGATGAAGATGAACCGTCGGCTGGCGGCCCTGGAGAAGAACAACACGGAGCGGAGGAGCACCGAGGTTCTCCTCTTCTCTGTGATCGTGTCTGCGTGTCTGCTCAACACCTGGCTGTGGATCCGCAGATGACACGGACGCTCACGGACCTACTGTGGTCCAGACTCGGTTCCACTGCCACCGTGGTCTCCTCACCAACCCAGTTCAGTTTGGATGACATCATCGCTCTGGTCTCCCCATGTATATGTTGTAAAGTGTATTTATAGTATTTCTTTGGAACTGATGGAACTGTTGAAGGTTGAGAACGTTAGTATTTAGATAAAACTAAACTGATTCACTGCCAGCTTCACTGTAGGAGGTTCTACCACTGTTGAAGGTTCTACCACTGTAGGGTTAGGGTTCTAGTCGAACAGAACCCATGGACTGTTAGACTTCTCGTGAATAGTTGAAATATTCCTCATGATGTTATGGAGTAGGGAGTACTTCAGTTTGTACAGCTGAAGTACTTGTACATACAGTAACTGTGTGATGATAAATACGTGAACTGTAGTTTCTCCACATTGTTCCATTGTTGTGTTTTTCTCATGGTACTGATGTTTTCTAGAACTGGGATTCTGCAGACAATCACCACCATTAAAATTAGCTACAATTCTGCCCTCTAGTGGCTTTTACTGTGAC